>JAUJYZ010000758.1:182500-367500 GCA_033675265.1 Actinostola sp. cb2023 | reverse complement strand
TCTCGTCAGGAACGAAATAGTAACTTCCAGCAAGTATCCGACGAGCTCGTTCTCGTGTGATATTATCGGGTAAATGTTGACATGAAATATTAGATAAGTCGTAAGCCAAACCCAGGTCACTAAATGAAACAGCTCCGAGATGAAGGTCATCCAAGCCAAACACTGGGCCCAAATACGGACGTTTTTGGTTCGCTTTGCTTTTGAATTCCGTCTTGAGATTAAGTCTAAATGCTGGACAGCCGTCGGGGTTTTTAAGACTGAACAAAAACGAATGATTGCTTGGGGTATCCAAGGTATCACCTGCAAAGACATCAACAAGGATTATTAAGTCAGGCTGAGCTGAGGGACTTTGAAGGGTGTGGCAGTCACACTCAATATCATTATCATCATTACCAGCAACAACACAATCCAGAAACATCATAAACAAAATCCATATCATCAGTATACGTAATTCATCATCGTTATTATGAACATCATTCATCATCATGCATCAGCACCATACTCACTATCATCACAGCAATCATAATCAGTTCTCATCATTTATATACTTCAGTACTGAGAGACTCCCTCTCTCTCCCTGCCCTCAATTCCACCCCCTCCACCCACCCTCTCTCTCAGCGCACTACGCTTTTTAATGTAGTACAAATGAGTACCTCGCTATCTTATAATTAGCTGGACAGCTAGCTAAGCTAGTAATTGCTTACCCCGAGTGTGTCTGGCTATAATCTACATAATCCAATTTTCTAGCTGTATGATAACTGCAAAAATTACAATAATTTACGTTTATCTATAGTTTACTTACTTCCCCATATTTGGTCAGTGTAGCCACCAAAGATGAAGTCATTAACTTTGACGATAGTTAACGTTTGTGATTTATTATCACAATTAGAATGGAAGGATTTTGGGTCCCATCCGTGTTTAGACGCACGGTAACATAACGACCATTTTGACAATTGACCCATTACTGGTGAAAGCATGCTCTCCAGTTGTTTCTTTTCTTCTGTTTTCTTGTCCAGAATACGTGATATCATTTGTTCTATGAACAGAAACAGTCATAGAACTTCATTAAATAACACTGAATGTGGTATTTGGAAAAATAAGTCATTCAATCATTGAAAATCCCCCCTTCCCCTCCCCTGTACTCTCTCCTGAGCGATTGTCGAATTTTGTCCACGGAAAACAACTATTGCTATAATTAAGGCACAAGAACCAATCCGAAACCGATCTACTAAAATGACCTCTACTGTTCAAACTCGAAACTAATTCTGTTCCACTTGCCTCACAGATTATATACAGATGATTTGCGGTGCATGTGAACCGACATGAAATATGCCATGAATTGCCGGCACTTAAAATGACTACATGCATATGTACGTTTTAAATAGTCAACAACATGCAGCAGCAACAATAACAATAAAAACAAGGCTAATCTCACTCGAACGATGGATCTACTTGAGAAATAACTTACCCCCATATTTTAACCAAAACGAAAGCGTAAATCCTCCAAGACATTTATCAGGATTTGTAATGCAGATAAAGTTATTAATGTCTACCAGCCTAACACAGCCTTTCTCATCATTACTGTAGACGTTCAAATCCATGGAAGTCTGATATTTATCCACACGCGTCATAGTGACATTCTTTGAGCCTCTTGATGGCAGATCTTGCAATATTTTATCAGCTCCATTACGAGCCAAGTTCCAGTTGTGATCAACTGCAGAACAAAAGTTTACGCAAATTTGGAATAATACAACAACAACAACAACAACAACAACAACAATAATCGCGGGAGGATTACAACAGAACAGGGGACTGATTTGGGCGCCTCGACTCTGATATCAGATTGGATAGAACACAGCTGAGTTGCAACGCTAATCTATCAATCTATCAAATATATTATTATATTTTTATTTCTATTTTTATTATTTTTTATTGTAAAGCGCTATTGGATAAATTAGAAATAGCGCTATATAAATTGATTATTATTATTATTATCAAGCTGGGCCAATGAGGGAGAAATTAGCTAGCCGGGGTCCCGCTAGTCCATCTTGGCGCGTCTCTCGAAAAACTCGTTTTGAGCACGAAAAGTCACTCGTAAAGTTCAGAAAAAATTGCTGTTAATCGATAAGCTAGATATAGCATATAAAGTTTTCGGGTCTTTCGACTGATAAACTTATAATTGACTTCATTTTCACAATGCTTTGCTGAACTTTACGAATGGCTTTTAGGGCCTGTAAACTAACTAACTTCAAGAAACGCGCACACCTGATCACAGATTATACAGGAATGGTACTTTACCTTTGAATGATTTACACAAAGAGACATCGTACTTTTTGACATTTCCATGTTTCCATAAATATGCTTCTGGCCATGGAATGGTACCATAATCTTCACTACAACTACTGCTATTAGAAGCCAGAAACGCATGACCATGATACACAGGCCACACCCTGAACTGAGAGAGATGTCCGATAAAGCTACTGTTTGCGTCGATTCCACCGCTTGAGCTATCTTGCTTTTGTCCAATAACCAAAGAGCCATCTCGGACAATTAGGTTTGACTTAAAATTCTGTCCTTGGTGTTGTATCAAATTCCCGTTGAGATAAAATGCCCAATTTCCATTGGTATATTCTTTAGCGAAGCACATATGAGTCCATACTGACGCACTGAAAGGAGGTTCACTAAATGTAACATCCCTGTTAATAAAAAATCAAACGTTCCATAAACGTTTACGGAGAAGGTGGAGGGGAAAGGGGGATCAGTTGGGAGGGGGGAGTTGGGAGAGGGGAGGGGGTGGGGGGGTTGGAGGGAAGTGTCGGTTCTTTCTACTGCTATGATCGCTACTTCTTGATTCAGTAAAGGATCAAAGGAGATTGAATACGGCCAGGAAGCCGATTCGGAACGAGAGGCTCATTATCACTGGTTACAAACGAGCCGTCTGAAAATCAGGCTATGCAATGCGGGCATTTATCGAGTGAATCAACAAAACAAAACAAAAACAGTTGATGTATGTTGTAAATGTGACTACGCTAAATATACCTATAATATCTTTCTTTGAAACATTAAGTTTACACGAGAGAGAGATAACCCTAGTAGTAGGGGCAATTCTATTGTTTTATCATCCACAGGGAATATGCGAACTGAATAGAGTTGACAATCCAGCTGATTTCTGATCACCACATTCTGTGCCTTTATATACTAGCAAGACAATGCGAAACTAATAATTTGAAACCGTTGCCGCGTGTGCTTTATAAAATATACATCAGTCAGAAATCTCTGTGATCTGATTGGCTGTTACCCGTGTTTGCATCAGGCTATGCGAACACGGCAATGACGTCACAGTTGTGTTTATTTTATAAAAGTAATACCATGATCACCTCGGTTTTCATTGTTCCACGAGGGACATTTAACATCGAACATCCCTCGCGAAAGCCCTAAGTCAAGTATCGCTCATGAATAGCAATGAGGGAAATTTAGACTAAATTTCCCTCATGAATAGACCTTATGCATAAATGGTAGAATCGTAATATCTGATTTCCTTTGTTATTGGGAATATATAACAGCAATATCTGACCATCTCTTTGAAGAGAGGGTTTTCAATAATGAACATACCAAATTTTAGGGCTGTACTATGCAATCTTGAAAAGTTATAGTGATTTGAAATTACAAAGATGTGTACCAGAAACCGGACTTTGGCCCTAAATGCCTCGTTTCCATGTATTTTGCACCTTTCAAACGCTTATTACTTTATGATGGTTTTATTTTTATTAATGCACTTTTGGGGTAATTACTAAACTGTGGATGATCTTTCAATCTATTATCTTAACTTTACTTAACTCGTTATTCTTTCAGTTTTTGCAAATTTATGCAAAGTAAACCGTGAAACCGACAGTACAAACTAGTTAGTGCAAAATAGCACCAATGAAACAATAGAAAACAAAAGACATTGCACTATTTAGTGCTAATTAAAGATAGCACTGTTTCATGGTTTTAGTGTTTGCACTCTACAATCATGAGGGATATTTAGACTAAATGTCCCTCGTTACTATTCATGAGTATGCAAGTCAGTCCCTTATATACACCAGGTGTACACACAATCATTGGGACCCAAGAGCAAACCGAAGAGTTATTAATCGCTCTCTACTTATGGTGACTCAAGCATTCAAGACGTGTGGGACATATTAAGCTTAATTGCGCATGCGTCAACGATGTTCTAGATATCAAAACAGAAGGAAATCTACAAAAGACCAATATATATGCAAATGATCAGTAATGTATTTCACCAGGTTTCAGTAATGTATTTCACCTGATTTCACTTTTTTTCACAATGAAGTTAAGTATTGTATTATTTATATACCATTTCTGATCTGTTTACCTTCAGGTACTCCTTACTAACTAATTTCATTGTGTAAATGAAACAAAGATGTGCAACATGAAGCAAGACTCTTTCACAAAACACTATAATTGCTGACGCAGCGAGCGAGCCTGAAGCGAGCGAGCAATTTTTACCCGGCATGCAATTTCCAATAACCATGATGCAATTCTCAATAACCACAATGCTTTTCGCACCAACTCCTACATACAAAGGGCTAGCATGTGACTGAGCTGAACACATTCGGCATCGTTGGAAGTTGAGTTGTTTTCTTATTCAAGCGTTCGCGTTTTTGATCGGTAAATGCCGTGCCAAAGATCTGTGGCCCTAATTTTTACATGTGTATGTTTCTTGCGGTTTATCAACTCGTAAGCCCATATACAATATCCTTGTGCTTTTCAAGCGAATTGTGTAGTTGTGAGGATCGAATTTGAGATTGCTGACCGTGTGTTTAACTTAAGCCTGTAGTTTTGTCCATTTCCGGCTCTAACTTCCACTAACTCTCCATCGGCTTCGGGGACATTTGATCACTATATCCCTCAGTGCCATGGTATTATTATAAAAATATACTGAAAAGTACGTTTTTCCGAGTTTGCATAGTCTGGGGGTTTGGGAGAAGCTTCGAGCTCACGCCTGTGGCTCGGTTTTACACATCAGCTCTCGACTTCTCCCAGACTCCCTCCTCGTGTTTCCATAAGGCTATGCAAATACGGAAAACATTTATGTTTCTTAAATGAATTATACTTTGAGAATATAGATGTCCCAGACTTTACCTGTTGTCATCGACGAGATATATCATTAATTTTTCCGCACTAAAACACAACTGAAATCGCTGATCCTCATTGTAAAATGAGAAAAGACACTGAAATCGTTGATTTAATGACACTTTTACCCAAGCACAGACGGATATGCCACCAAACCCCTTGACTATTGGATAGAGTATCTTGGACGTATTTCCCTCCAAAGATAAGGCGTACTCAATATCTCTTTCTGCAGTAAAAACAATGTAAGATTTTTATATTAAAACTAGACGCTCTACTAGCGTGAACTTGGGCTTCTTAAGTGTTAGGCCGTACAATTATCAAACAAAAACCCAATATGGTGACAAAAATCACAAAAATGGAATTCGCTCTAACTTTGCATATGGGTAGCCCTTGGTCTGAATATAAACGCTGTGTAGTTTGTTTGGGAAAATATTTATTTGTTTTGGAGAAAATCGAAAAATACTATTTTGGCTTCAGACACCATGTAATGACTGTCGGCGGAGTGAAAATGCATCAAATTCATTCCATTCGTATATCAAAACTAAAATCAACAGAAATATTTCAACACCATCGCTGTATTGTATAACTCTTATTTGGTCTCTAGGCTTAATATCATAAACATTGAGCGAGTTTAAGAAGTCCAATAAATTCCAAATCAAAGTGCACTATTTGGAAAATCCAACCGGTGGGTCAAAAAGAATAGTTTTTTAGTCATGTGCCAGTGATCCAAATTTTATAATATTGCAGCTACGTACTAAGAAGATGATATAGTTTTGGAATCTTGAAAGTTTTATTTGGACAATTGACGTTTTGCTTCTGAGAAAACTCTTTTATTCACCACTCGAAAAACATCAAAAACGGTGATTGCGTGACCGCGTGACAATTGGTCCCGGGGGGGGGGGGGGGGGGGGGGGGGGGGGGGGGGGGGGGGGGGGGGGGGGGGGGGGGGGGGGGGGGGGGGGGGGGGGGTACTCCCTTTGTCCAAGTGGTAGGGGTGATCGGCGGTCGGTTTTGAAAACGACCCTAAAAGGTACGCATAAATTACAAGAGCTGTTGAAGGCATGTTCATTTCGACCCCTAAAAGGTACGACCATATATGGCGAAAAAGTGATTGTGCTGATATCGTTTAATCAGTGACTGGACAATATATTTCTTCTAGATCTGTTCTTTCAATTGACCCTAAAAGGTACGGACTCGTGTTACGTAACTAACTTTTGTGTCGGAACCCTAAAAGGTACACACAGGAAATATTTTCAACCCTAAAAGGGCCGCCGATCACCCCTACCACTTGGACAAAGGGAGTACCTCCCCCCCCCCCCCCCCCCCCCCCGGGCAATTGGTAATATATCCGTACAATGTTTCTGTTAACTTCAGAGCCATGTATAACTGTTAAACAACATACATTTTCTCGTTTCTATGCTTACAATGCATCGGGATATCATTGCATGACATATTATGCTGTTATCGGTGTGCGTTGTGAATATTTGACATTTGAATTCTGAAATACGGTTGAATTATCCAGCCGTCAAAACTGTTCATAACTTGAATATTCCTTTACATTCTGATCTTGTTCCTCTAATGTTGTTAAGCGAAATAGGTTAGCAAGATTTCTGGAAATATCTTCTAAACACGTTCTCGGGTCACTGTGAAAATAATTTGCATAATACCTTGAACAGCATGTTGGTCAAGGGGGTGGGGGTCGGGATGTCT
Organism: Actinostola sp. cb2023; assembly: GCA_033675265.1. Taxonomy (NCBI): domain Eukaryota; kingdom Metazoa; phylum Cnidaria; class Anthozoa; order Actiniaria; family Actinostolidae; genus Actinostola; species Actinostola sp. cb2023. The sequence continues at coordinate 360,654 of JAUJYZ010000758.1, read as the reverse complement.
AGCGATTGATTGAAATACACAGTATATACACCCTGGGGGTACTTGACCCATGTTTGGGTATAGGGGTGCCGTTGAGGGTTTGAAACCCTGACCCTGTTTAGGACAAAAAAATCTAAAATACCTACCCTGTCTAGGACAACACCCTCTATTTTAGGACCCTGTTTAGGACAAAGGACAAAATACACATTGTCTTCTTTTACACAATTTTAACGCGTTTTATGTTGACTGATGACCATGCTAAAGACCGGCAAACGTCTCGGTGGGACTCCCATATATAAAGTGGTTGGGATGCGTACACACATACACATCTTTATTCAGTACAGTAGAACCCCGGCCTTACGGACACCCGGTTAATACGGACACCCGGTTATTACGGACACCCGGTTAATACGGACACCCGGTTATTACGGACACCCGGTTATTACGGACACGTTGTTCTGTCCCTGCCGAAACTCATACAAATATCTATAAAATATACCTGTTCAGAATACGGACACCGGATAATACGGACAACGGACATTTTTTCCTGTCCCAATATGCCCATTTTCATAATAATAATAATAATAATAATAATAATAATAATAATAATAATAATAATAATAATAATAATAATAATAATAATAATAATAATAATAATAATAATAATAATAATAATAATAATAATAATAATAATAATAATAATAATAATAATAATAATAATACGGACACTTTATTTTCCCAAAACAACGACAATGGGTAAATTGATCGCTTTTTAATTAAAATTACGCACGTTCTGTGCTTTCTCACGTTCAACTTGTAAACTGATCGCTAATTACGTGCATTTATAGTTTCCCCACTAAAAATAAACAGATCACCAGTGTCAGTGCAGTCATTGTTTCCGCCAAAAATGTAAGTGACGTAAATTGACCGACCCGGTTTATATGAACACCCGGTTAATACGGACACTGCGTCTCATCCCGATGGTGTCCGTATTAACCGAGTTCCACTGTACCAGGATTTTTAGTCTTTTTACATTGCGTTCTTTAGCCTTAGCTTACATGGCTATTAGATTTTATTAGGACTGCAGTGCTGCTCATCAATATTTTATTTTTATGGCGTTTTATTTTCACCGAACAAAATCTAACTAATCGAAATGATTGTGAGTTCGAATGGTTCGATCTTGTGTTCGGTAATCGCATTCTCCCAAAAGATCCGGTTCGATTCATCCTTTTCCCCTCCCCTCCCCCCTCACCCCTCCCCCTGCAGCCCCTGGGTTTCCGAGGATGGCGTTAGATTCTGTTCGATGGCCGAACCAATCGCAAAACAATCGAACGATTGGGTTCCATTGGATTCGATTTATTTTTTGTTCGGTTTTATTCGATTGACTACGCCAGGACAACAGTAGAGGAACAATAATGTAAAGGAATATTCAAGTTATGAACAGTTTTGACGGCTGGATAATTCAACCGTATTTCAGAATCCAAATGTCAAATATTCAACGCACACATAACAGCATAATATGTCATGCAAAGATATCCCGATGCATTGCAAGCATAGAAACGAGAAAATGTATGTTGTTTAACAGTTATACATGGCTCTGAAGTTAACAGAAACATTGTACGGTTATTTTACCAATTGTCACGCGGTCACGCAATCACCGTTTTTGATGTTTTTTTTCGAGTGGTGAATAAAAGAGTTTTCTCAGAAGCTAAACGTCAATTGCCCAAATAAAACTTTCAAGATTCCAAAAATATATCATCTTCTTAGTACGTAGCTGCAATATTATAAAATTTTGGATCACTGGCACATGACTAAAAAACTATTCTTTTTGACCCACCGGTTGGATTTTCCAAATAGTGCACTTTGATTTGGAATTTATTGGACTTCTTAAACTCGCTCAATGTTTATGATATTAAGCCTAGAGACCAAATAAGAGTTATACAATACAGCGATGGTGTTGAAATATTTCTGTTGATTTTAGTTTTGATATACGAATGGAATGAATTTGATGCATTTTCACTCCGCCGACAGTCATTACATGGTGTCTGAAGCCAAAATAGTATTTTTCGATTTTCTCCAAAACAAATAAATATTTTCCCAAACAAACTACACAGCGTTTATATTCAGACCAAGGGCTACTCATATGCAAAGTTAGAGCGAATTCCATTTTTGTGATTTTTGCCACCAGATGTTTGATAATTGTACGGCCTTACACTTAATAAAGCTGTTTTGATAGATTTTAAATGTGAAACCTAATAGCTTGTATCATCATACAGAAGTAGTTTTAGCCTACATGTATTACTTGCAGAATTTAAGTCACTCGTTGCGTGACTCAGTAGAGCATGCATACGTAATTAGCTTCAACACTCACACTCCTAGCTGACAGCTGCATGGCGAAGCACATTTCGATTACCTTGCAAGAAACGATTTCACAAACTCAATAAAATTACGATCGAGTTCTTACTAAGCCACAGACATCTGTTAGAAATACACTTTCAGACAGAATTGCAAGGCCAAAAAGTATTCTCTAGGATATTTGCATATTTACTAAGCAGTATTAATGAACGACTCGACTGGCTCGAGCAAGGGAGCACGGCAAAATCCTTTTTGAATGCTGCTGGTGATTTGATTTATCGTTACGTATACGTCTGCCATCTTGAATTTCGTTGATAAGCTGCTGACCACAACTTCTGTATACTCAAAAATTGGAACGATACAGAGAAGATTAGCATGCGCATGCGCTATGGTGACCACTTGCAGATTTGGCGTAGAACATTCTCGTTCCCAGAGCTCCTCGGTTTCGGTCCTCTCCCGAGAAGGCTCTGGTCGCAGCCATTTGAGGCTCGATGCTGATTGGACGAAATATAACGCATGCGCATTTGAAAACATATATCAAGACCAATCAAGAACAATGAGTCCACAGGTAACCCAGGTAACTGCAAAGCAAACGCCTGCGGATGGACACGGCAGATTTTTAGCCGACTTGTCGACCTTCAAAAAAATATTTTTCCGGATAGAGTGGACAAAAAAATGTGACTAAAAGCTCATTTAAAAGAGAATTTATTTGAAAATGTGTGATTATTTAAGCTATTTGAGTGTTTGGATGCTTTTGGAGCTAGCGACAGTTGTCGTAAACATTTGGTGGCCGGAGTTGCAAACCTTTCCTAATTACTCGGGCCCTTCCGAAGGAAGTCCGAGTTATAAAATGGGTTTTTGTTAGTAGTAGTAGTCGTAGTCGTTTTGTTCGGTCAAAGAATGAAGAAAGTATGCGACGTATTTAATCGTATCGAGTTTCAAGATTACTCAGCAGATAAGAAAAAACAAACGACACACAGGACTCAAGTAGATTATGAATCTTAGTTTTGAAAGCAACATGTCATTAATAACCCGTTACTGAGCAGCTTTCGTATTATGTCTCTGAAGCTAGAGAGCAAGGGTTTGATTTTTCAGTAGATTTTGTTTTGATAGCTAATATCGCTTTGCTTGCTGCCTGACTGTCGTCACGCGCCGTGAAAAACCGTTTAAAAAGTATCCGGCAGTAAAACGAAACACATTTCTCAGATATATAATGATGGATGTTTATTCGATTCGACGTTTGAAAAATTCAGAAGGAAAAGAAATCGTAGAAATCGTACTTCAAAACTTCATCAAAGCAAAGGTAAACAAGGTCAATGTCCGAAATTTGGGTTCATGCCAAAGTTGTTTTAATAGCCTATACTTGCACAATAGAAAAATGTCGATGACTCATAAAGATTCGTGGAGGTAGGTCTGTATTACATCTTTAAACCTACTTGAGGTCACTTGAGGTTGCATATTCATGGCGCCACAAACGTGTCAAATAGTTTCCGGCCGCTCACTGGGCAGATACTGAGATATTGCTAAGTCATCGTATTCGACGACTAGAAGTGAAAGAAGCAGTTGACCTGTGCAGAAGAGAAATTATGTTGTATCCAAGGCAAGCCATCCATCAGTTCCTCTTAAATACGCTCTCACATACAAACGCATACGCCGATTCGTGTGGGCCCACTCTAAAAGATGTTGAGCGTTTTCGACAGGGCCTTTACATGAACTCATCAAAAGCAAATCAATTGAACTCAAAGTCAAAAGGTAATCAATTGAACTCGAGCTCAAAAGCAAATCAAATGAACTCAAGAACTATAATACAAATGAACTCTAATGTTGACTTAAATGTGAACTCAACTGAGTACTGCCTAGCCAAACATGTATACCACAACTTGTTATAATTAAACTCACGACCAGCGGTGTAACCGTACATCTATTGACAGAAAGCTATATGTACAGAAGTCACTGCAAACAGTCGAGCCAGTCGAGTTATTTTCAGTAACTCATGATGGATGTTTATTTTATTCCACGTTTGAGAAATTCAGAAGGAAAAGGAATCGTAAAAATCGTGCTTCAAAACTACATCAAAGCAAAGGCGATCGAGCATGGTCAATGTTCGAAAATCCGTGTTCTTTTCAGTAAGATGACAGTTGTAAAGTGATCCTTATCTGAGTCATACATCTATTACGCGACCTAATTTTAGAACCGTTGCGTAGCGCTATTTAAAACCGAATTTCCACGCTCAAAACAGGTCAGTGAACGGCAAAAATACAATCGAAGTCAACAAGCTAGAGAGCGAGGGTTTGATTTTCCAGTAGATTTTGTTTTGATAGCGAATCTCGCTTTGCGTGACGAGAGAGATTATTTGTATCGATGAGCATCGATAAAGATCTCCGACTGTTCGAGGTACGTATATGGTACATCTTTAAACGTACTCGAGGTCACTTGAGGTTGCATATTCATGGCGCCAGTCATTGTCAGGTCTCTAGTCACGCAACTGACATTGTCCTTGTCATAAGCCCGAGTGTACGCTCATTGAGCGTCTTGTTATACGGTATGTTCGAAACGAGTGAAATTTTCGAATCGCTCAAAACCACTCAAAAATACAATTTCTTGCTCAGATTTCTACACCAAAGTGTTCTTTAATTATCAGACTACTGTTGTGAAGACATTTTTGAGAATCTCGTACCCTTTGAAGGCTTTCTAAGAGCTCATTCCTGAGACCATTCGGAAATCCAACGGTCAAACGAATATTCAACGACGTCACGGCCCACTGATTCTACGTTTGGGCTACCTTTGGGCTCATTGTTCTTATTGTTATTGATATATGTTTTCAAATACGCATGCGTTATATTTCGTCCAATCAGCATCGAGCCTCAAATGGCTGCGACCAGAGCCTTCTCGGGAGAGGACCGAAACCGAGGAGCTCTGGGAACGAGAATGGGCGTAGAAACACCACGACGACGACCACCAAAAAGAATAACCGTCTGTAATCTTAGACTTGGGCCTTCCACAGGAAGCCCAAGTAATTAATCATGACCATCAGCATGAATTAGGCCAAGTTCAGACGTTGTGCTAATCATGAGCCGTTCTCATTACGGCTTCGTAATGTTGTTGTTGTTGTTGTTGTTGTTATTATTATTATTATTATTATTATTTATTATTATTATTATTATTCTTGTTATTATTATTACTATTATTATTAGTATTATTTATTATTATTATTGTTGTTATTATTATTAGTAGTATGATTATTATTATTAGTAGTAGTAGTATTATCATTATTGTTATTATTAGTATGATGATGATGATGATTATTATTATTGTTATTATTAGTATGATGATGATGATGATGATTATTATCATTCATCTTTATTGTTGTAATTCACTCTTCTGTTATTCAGTAACAAAACGTACTGCATGCTATCAATGGGTGAAAGGCAGTGTAAAGGCTTACCTCGTAATGGTCTGAGTTTTATTTCTGTTTTAGGGTTTTCCTTCCATTGTCTAAAAAGAACTCGGTGTGTATTGCCGTATTGCATGGTATTAAGGTCGCAACGGCGATAAGGATATATCCAAAATCCACTCCTATAATTGCTGGCAATATTGTTGTGATCCTTGTCTTTAGTGGAGAACATGTACAGCGCATTGGTGACATAACAGAATGAATTATAAGAATATGAATGCGTTTTTCCCACATTGCTTGATATATATAACCCAAATTGTTTGGATTCTGGTCGAATGTGCACCTTATCCAACTCAAAGGTATCAGTGGTGCTATCCTTTACTTCCATGAGTAGGTGACTATACGTGGAACCTACTCGGTGTATCAAGTTATTACCAAGCCAAAACTCTCCATGTGGATTTCCAAAGCCAAGCTTGTACGTGTTCCAGTCTTGGTAAAAGTCGACGGAACGGTCCAATCGTCTTTGTATGACAGTCCAACCTCCTCCATTGGTCTGTTGGTCACACATAACGCTGAAATAACCTTTGTTGTCTGGGTTGATCAGGTAGAATCCGTTAATTTTGTAACCTTTGTGAAGAAGATCTACGCAGTCACGACCTAAATAAAATAAATAGAGAAAAAGATAGGCAATCTTTGGGTGCGTTGTGTCCACAGGGACACAACATCTCTCTGTGGGATTATGCAAAGACAAGACATTTTCTCAAACTCACCTCTGGCGAGTGGACAGGTAGAGTTTCTTTTCATCAACACCTTATTTGGAGTTAACTGGCCATTGACAAAGTTTCTCCATGGCAGGATATTACCTTCTGTGTTCTCATTGCAGGACTTTGACATTCTAGAGATATCATTTGCAGAGAGAACAAAGCTCCACATGTTCATGTGGCTCATTTCACCAAAAAAGTTATGTCCATCCACAGCAATAGTCAAATTGAATTCCTGGCCTATGTAGACCACATCTCCGTCGAAATGTATGGTGTCCACGATCTCTTGGTCTTTCTTGGTGCCTTGATGTTCACCATCCAAATAGACAGTCAAAGCACCAATGGTTCCATTCCATGTTGTACAGACATGATGCCACACTCCGTCATGCAAAGGACGAGAAGCAATGATTGTTCTTTGAAGAAATTATATAAAAACACATTACGTTTCTACTTTGCAAGATGGTGGGAAGTTATTTTATGCATCAAGTTTTGCACCACAGGTTATGTATATAAACTTGTGCCAGCTAAACCACTTTACTACGACTCCAAGAAGGGGGGGGGGGGGGGGACTCCCATATATAAAGTGGTGGGGATACTCGTCGTACCTTTTAAGGGTCGTTTACACGGGCGATTTTATCGGCGATTTTATCGCCGCGAAGTTGTACAAAATTTCGAGCATGTTAGAAATTGCAGCGATTTGCCTGCAATTTTATCGCCGCTAAAACGCCGGTAGCCGTTTACGCCGGGGCGATTTGTGGTTGCAATAAAATCGTCGATACTCAATCGCCGACAAAATCGCCGATAAAATCGCTCGTGTAAACGGCCCTTTAGGGGTCCTTAGAGTGTCACAAATCTAAAAGGACCATGCACAAGAGACTAATGCCGCCTTACACTTGAGCGCTCTACCAAGGTACAAATCAGAAAACTATTGTTTGTTGAGCGGTCAATAGTTTTTTTATTTGTACCTTGGTAGAGCGCTCAAGTGTAAACGCGGCATAAGCCAGTTCCATTTAGGGTGTTTGTCAGTAAATAAGATTCTCGAGATAACTGAGATAATGACAGCAGGAATGACAATTAATTGTAGCTTCTCTTTAATCATCTGACTTGTTCATTGTTTTAGATTTGGTACCTTTTAGGGGTAAACATTCTTTGTTGCCACGCCCACCTGGACAAGGCTCAGCTACCTAATTCCATGTATGATGTATTACCTTTGTTTCGAGTTGATATAAACATGAAACTGATTTGTGTTCTGTAAGGAAGAAGTAGCTACGTGAAGTACGTAATTCTTGTCCTTGGTGTTGATGTAGTGAATATGTGTATGGTACTTGTCCTCTGAACTTGTATTAAACCAGAAACACACGGTTAAAGACTGCAAACTTGACTTAATTAGCGGTCCAGATAGTTGGTAGTTCGCGTCACGGAAGACCAAGTCGACTTCTTGCGGATTTCCTGAATAATCTATATTTGAAACATGGTGAAAAAATGCGATACGATATCAGGAATCCATAACTCCCGAGTGATAGAAATATACACTACATTACATGACTGCAAAATAGGACAGGAGAGGATAGAGCAGAGCAGAGTAGACCCTAGTAAAGGCTTGACAATATTTATAGAGACAATCAATTTTGAAATATATAAATTTATTGTTGCGATAACGCTGTGGGCGTGGTTATGTATAGAGGGTTGTCGCAGCATGTTCTCATCTCATTGCATTTGCACGGTCATGCATGGTGTGACCCTGTACCACTGAGGTAGGTAGGTCTTTTAAATGTGAACGTGCTAGCTTAGGCCTATAGTTCAAACGCCGTACTTTCCAAGCCGCCTCATCATTATCTATTGTTTAAATGAGAACGGCTCATGATTAGCACGACGTCTTAACTAGGCCTTAAATAACAATAATAAATGTATATAAGATACTTAATTTACACTATAGGAGAATAATATAAATACGCTAGTTGAAAAACAACTAATATAGAAACATTTGAGGGCCGGACAAATCGTGTCAATATCGTTAATTGCCAAGGTAATACTAAAGTTAGCGATAACGTTTGCGATAATTGTTGCGATAACGCTGTGTGGGCGTGGTTATGTATAGAGGGCTGTCGCAGCATTTTCTCATCCTTTCTCGACGTAACCGATTACTTACGAGACTTTGTCAGTTCGAAGCCTCTTGCCACATGAAGTACTAACACCAACGTCACCTATAACACATCAATAATAATTAATAATTACTTTATAAGTTCAGTATTGAACTTTGAATCAAAGATTACTAAATAATAATAATTGGGTACTCCCATATATATGCTATATAAGTATGTGCCCCCGAATAGGGTATGGTTTTTGAACCTCCAGATCCTTAAATGGGGTACCATATTTTGCTTTTTCACCTTAAAATAAAATATTCGATCGTGAATTTGGGGGATCGACTATTCATCGAGTTAGAGGTTGAGTTGAGTTTGAGTTGAGTTTGAGTTGAGTTTGAGTTACCGTTGAGTTACCTTTGAGTTACCTTTGAGTTAACCAAAATATTATTTTTTTTGGAACAATCACGCTTCAGACAACGTTGTTTGAGATTCCCCAAGGGGGATATTGCCTATGGTTACCTGGGAAACTGTTATTCTGGTATGTTAAGGTGACTCCGTTATCATTCTCGGCGCACTCGTCTATGACAAACTTTGGGTCATAACTTCCTCTGCTTTTATGCAATTGCCATAAAACATTGGCAACAATTAGAGCTATCAATCACCTATGATACAATATAATTCGATTGCACTGCAGAACATCAAAAAAAAAAATATTAGAACTTGAGTAAAGTCAATGTTTTGGATAAAATTGGATATTGCGAAAAATCTGTCCGTTTTTTTGGATGAAAGTTTTGGAATACCTTTAGATTGACATAATTCATAACCTGAGCAAGTTTTAGCAAAATCGTTGGAGCTAAAGCACGGCCGCATGAAAACAACCAAAATTAAGCACGGAAATTAGCTCCAACGATTGCTTTCGCTCCAACGATTTTGCTAAAACTCGGTCAGGTTATGAATTATGTCAATATAAAGTGATTCCAAAACTTTCATCCAAAAAAAACGGACAGATTTTTCGCAATATCCAATTTTATCCAAAATATTGAGTTTTCTTAAGTTCTAATATTATTAAAAAAAATGTTCTGCAGTGCAATCGAATGATATTGTATTATAGGTGAATGCAAGCTCTAATAGTTGCCAATGTTTTATGGCAATTGCATAAAAGCAGAGGAAGTTATGACCCAAAGTTTGGACGAGTCATAGACGAGTGCGCCGAGAAAGATTGAAATATAAGGCATTTTTTAAACGGGCCGATTCTCAATATATTCTCAATAAAATTATCTTTGACACAAAGAAGAAGAATCAAGAAAACGTTTTAAAGACGAACGAACTTTCAACGGCAGACTTCAAAATAATCTAGCGAATTCGTTGAGTGGCCGTTGTGCACGATAACTTATAATTCGTGTGTGACAAATGCAGTGATGGTAAACCTTAGGGTGCGTTCGATTGACCTTATTCCGGAATAGGAATAATTCCAGATTCTGGGGCAGACGGATGACGTCATTATTCCGGAATATTCCAAGCATTCTGTTATGATGAGCAGAATGTTTGGAATATATTCCGCTTATTCCGGAATCGGAACAGGCTCAATTGAACGGACATTCCGTATTATTCCAAATATTCCTATTCCGGGATAAGGTCAATCGAACGCACCCTTTGTAGTTTGACGGAGTCGCTTCCCGCCTGATAATTAGGCGATAACAAGCTTATCTATGCTACACGTGGCTCGCATCTCAGGTCACGTCCAAATAATAATAATAATAGTAATAATAATAATAATAATGGAAACTTTATTTCATTTTTTACACAAACATAATAATAATAATAATAATAATAATAATAATAATAATAATAATAATAATAATAATAATAATAATAATAATAATAATAATAACAATAATAATAATAGTAATAATAATAATAATAATAACAATAATAATAATAACAATAATAATAGTAATAATAATAACAATAATAATAATAATAATAACAATAATAATAATAATAATAATAGTAATAATAATGAAAATAATAATAGTAATAATAATAATAATAATAATAATAATAATTGCTGCCGCAGCGAGCGAGCCTGGAGCGAGCGAGCAAGGCAGCAAACCTAATCCGTACGGGGGCTAAATTCTCGATTTTACCAGCGATCGAAGTTGAGTAAAATACATCATTTACATGTTTTGTTTTCAAATCGTTTCTTACTTGTTTTCCTTTTATTGGTTTCTGAATTTTTGCTCTATCGATCGAGCACGACGTCTTATTTTTAATTCTTACCCCGTTTTTCTTAGCTTTTTTCTGTTAAAATGTCTTGTGGTGAAACCAACTACATAAGCTCGCAGTGGTCTAATATTGTTTTATATTCGCTTCGTTTCCTTCTCAAGCATTTTAAGGCTTGGCATTTGGCCAAATATTAGTCAAATTCATTTTTTAGCTTTTCTCACTGAAACCTTGGTAGAATTTCTTAATATTCGGTCCATCAGTAGAGTTCAGTGAAAGGAAGAATATTCAACTGTGTATTTTGGGATTGTCATGTCACGTGATCAGATTTTGTAGATTATCGCCAAAAATGGTTTTCTGGAAATGCGCTGACGAGTTTCAATGGCGTATAATATTTATCACATTTAATGTATTTGTATCATTGTCCCTAACAATAATCAGTCTCATTTGGTTGACATATTTTTATTGGTAAGGCGATATTGCCTAAAACAGGTCACGTGACTAGAAACCCATCATAATATAGCCTTAACCACTCATTGAAACCATCCAATCGAAACGTGGGTTTTATTCGCATCCTATTGCAAGCAATTTCCCATATCTAGTTTCAGCTTCTAGCTAACTATGAGCAGCGCGTTATTTTGGTCATTTTTCCTTTATTGTGACGTCATTGATCACGTGATCGTGTAATTATGCATACTAATTTATTAAGGACATACATTTTGTTTAACACAAAAGATTTTATCAAAAAGCGATACATATTTCCTGACTTATAATAGAAAACCTGAAATCCACGCGGGGGGTCTAATGTAATGAATCTGGACAAGCCTTAACATGCTTGAGTTAGTGTTATGAAACAATGCTGTCTAGATCGAAATAATCAATAAAGTGTCACATCTACGAAATAAAATATTTTCATTTTTTTACATATTAACATTAACAATTTTACAACAATATTTACTCAGGAAAGCGGAAAAGGCTCCCAAAACGACAAATAGATTTGAAAGAAAAACTGATTCAAGCGCGCGCTGGTTCCGTGCGCGAGCGAAACGTCATTCTATGTGTCTGTCCTCTTATCGTCAATGGCTCTTATCCAATCGGCGCGCGAGAAATTTGACAAATGTGGTAAAATTATCATTTCAACACCGCGTACATGACACTTCATTGGATTCTGACATATCTTTATCAACTCAAAACTACTCTACAGTTTCTAATCGACAGTCGTTCTAATCGGTTTTCCTCAATGGCAGCATTTTGTACCTATTAGGTAGACTAGTAATAATACTAATTATAATGGCGTCACATCCGGACGAACTCTTGACAAGTTGCAGAAGTTGTACACTGTACAAATTTTACTTTTGGGCCAAACAAAGACGTACATTTCGTGAAATTCTTGTATGTTTTTTTGATTATGGATTTAGTGTGTGATGAACAACGATTTGCTGGACTAGCTAAATTCTGCAGAAAGTGATCGAGTGCATTATCTTATCCGCACTGCTTTGCGGCGTGGTTTTCCTGGTGTCCGGCGCTACTGCGGACTTAGTTTGCTAGTTCGTCTTTTGTTAATGCGTACAGGCCTTTGTCGCTCTGCCAATAATTGTTGAGTGTTGGCTATAATTGAGCGCAGAATGTAGTAACCAGTCATATTCATGTTCATTCACGAGAGCGATTTAGCATCCCCGATTCGTATGATTTGGTCAGCTTTTGCAAATTTAGGATAGTGCTGTCCCGCCCAACGGTTCAAATTGAGAACATTGCTACCCATTTTAAGCCCAAATTTGTGACCTTATACAAGGACCAATTAATCCGTCCCTTTAATTTGGCTGGGTGAAAGCGGACTCGAAAACCCTACCCTATCGGGCGGGTATACCTATATAGCCAATATATGGGAGTAACGATGTAACGATACCACATCCCTCCTCCTCCCCCCCCCCCCCCCCCTCCCCAGGTCACCATAGGCAATACCCCCCTTGGGGAATCTCAAACAACGTTGTAAGACATTGTTCCAAACAAAAAAAAACATTTTTGGTTAACTCAAAGGTAACTCAACGGTAACTCAAACTCAACTCAAACTCAACTCAACCTCTAACTCGATCGTTAATCTATCTCGAATTTGGGTACACTTTTTTTATTTCGACTAAAAAATCCGCTTAGCGTAACAGCCAACTTAGAGTGATTCCAATAAACCTGGGCACTACTAATTAGCTGTCAGTGTTTATTAGATGCAAAGTAACAAAAGAAAACAAAAGAGTGAGTGTCTAATAGTGTGTATTGGTGTAGTTAGTAATGCCCAGGTTTATTGGAATCACTCTATGCACTTCTGATATTAATTAGCGATTTCCAAAAGAATAGTAATAACTTTTTCCTTAAATTGTGTCTATATTTCAGTTACAAATCCTTGGAAAGGGTATGAATTTTCCAATTTGTCACCCTATCCTAAATTTCCGGGAGTACCCCCCTCCCCCCCTCCCCCCGGGGCTGTTCAGTTGTGAATGAATGAATGAACGAATGAATGAATGAATGAAAGAATGAATGAATGAATGAATGAACTTTATTTAAACACGGAATCAAAATCACTAAATTAAAATTAATTACAAAGTGCTCTCCCTTTGAGCCGTGTAAAAAGATGTGTGTATATTTTTGTTTATGCTGTGAGCACCGCAGCTGACCATCGATTCACGTTATGGGAAACCTTTGTGAATTAAACTTGTAGATGTAGATGTGATAACCGACTCAAAGCGACTTTATTAGGACTGTGATCTAAAGCCGGTTTGCCGGATTCAAAGACTACTGAATCAACGCAGTTTGTGTGCAACCCATTCGTGCTATAAACCATGCTAATGCGAATTTATAAGGAGTATGATAAATCTGAATGATACGTCTACACTGGTATAACAGTGCTCAATGCGTTAAAGCAGAGCAATAATAGTCATTTGAAGGGAGTCAAAGACGAGACATAATATTTCAGTTCTTCAGATCTTCAGACAGTAAGCTAAGGAGTATGAAACTTGAATGTTGTTTTTTTCATTGATGCATCTTGTCAGTTCCAAAAGACTGTTACAGCAATTTGTAAATCAAGTCATAAAGTGTTTAACGACATGAGGGAATTCACATTTCCAAAGCAGAATGAATGACACCTGTCAAAATGTGTTGTGGGAGTAATCTTAGTCCCTAATGGAAACATGATAGCCAATCAAAATCAATGCAGACAATCATCCATAATAATTATGCCAACGGCTCAGATTCTGGCGTCGCCGAGAACAATACGCACAATACGCACAATACGAACATGCGTACAATACGCACGTGAAATCTACGACAAAATCTTAACAGCTGATTCAGTTTAAACTTCCTGGAAACTACTCACAGAAGGCAGGAAATGCTATTTTGATCCGCTGTATACCGCAGGATTTTCGTACACGGTTGTTCCTCCACATTATTACTTGGGCTTCCTGTGGAAAAGCCCAAGTCTAAAAATGCAGGCCGTTCGTTAGTCTCCCTCGCATCCGTCAAACTAATGACGGATGCGAGGGAGACTAGCCGTTCGTCGTCTTTGTCCTCAAATCGCAAATTGGGTTCTAATGCGCATGTCCCCCGCGCCGGCCGCTGAGCGGATGACCCAACGATCACATGATGCACGGATTATTCGACGGAAGACACTCTTGATGGTCAGTTGGAAATTATTATCGTGATCAAACGGTAGGCATTCGGCAATTTAACGGAAACCCCTCGGTTTTTCATCGTGCTGACAAAATGGCTGACAGGCGTGAAATATGTGTATGTATAATTGATAGTGACACGATTTGATTTTCGCGCGAAATTTAGATTTTGGATGTTTAGATTTGGATTTAGATTTAGATTTGGATGTTTGATGTTCGTCCAAACATGCAAATCCATACTTGCCAAGACGTACATTTTATGCACTTTCAGCAAGAAATGTGTACTAAGATTGCGATAGGAAGCGGCAAAATGACTTATTGAAAAGTTTTTTTCTAAGTGTCGTGAGGGAGCAGTACTTCGTATTCTGTGTCCAGAAAAGAGAAAGTTTTCAAATTGAAAACTATGGCGCTCATCAGAAGCGCTAACAATTCCTAGCAAACTTAGGAGGGTAGGAGGGTTTGAATTCAATCAGCTATAAAGATGATTCCTTGAAGTTTTTACTGCCGGCATCCGGCCAGTTTAGAATTCTTCGTTTGCAACCACGTGGTATTTGGCGGATTACGGGTCGATTAAATATCATTTCCTTTGCCAAATAAAATAAAAACCTTATGAGCTTGTAGAGCTAGCAAAATAACAAATCTGGGCCAAATTTTGGAGCACTAGAGCATTTCTTTACCGAGCTATGAGCGAACGAAGTTTCCAAATATTTGGTGTAAATGTATGGGGCGCCATGTTGGAAGACAACTGGATGTCTTCCAACATGGCGGCCTAGATTTCAAAAAATAAATTCAAGCTTAGAGTTGATATACATCACTTAATTTCACAAGAAATATAACTTATAAACATGTATAAAACTAAAACCATTTAATTTGGTACAAATTTGTTGGTTTCTACGACTTTTCAGAGACGTGACTAGCGTTTGGTAAGAGTTGCGTGACACAATTCAAACTTCGAAAACTCAGCCACAAAAGATCGAGCCCATCTGAAACTTTCTACAACAATTCATATCACAATTCTCTAAAACACTGCCAAGAATCAAGTTGATAGGATCCATAACTAAATTTTAGATTCGCAAGGGGAAGTGACGTCAAGTGCAAACGAAGAATTTTGAAGAAGACCGGCACAGTGTATTTTTTAAAGGATTTCAACTTTGATCTGCATCTAATGTTTATGTTATACATAATGATTATACTAATATGTGAATGCAGTAGTCTATTTAAACAACAACTGGTCGGAAACGAACGCATTTTGAAATCCTTTCGCGATCGTGACACAACAGGTCAAATTACACGTCACGATTAATAATTTCCAACTGACCATCAAGAGTTACGGGCTCAACATGGAAATGAATGTTGGGATCCGTAGTGTCTTCCTTATTCGACTAGGTACAATTTGGTTCAAAGACGATCTCAAAGCACAAACGAAGGGGAAAATAGTTGACCTTACCGTTTCTAGAGGTCTTTTGGTGATACAAATGGAAAACCCAGCATTTTCTGGCGACGATTGACTCTTCGGTATGTAATGAGGTTGCCGAGTGATGAAACGAGGTTCTTGCCATAACTATTAAGCTTAATAAATGTACAAAATCGCCGGCGAAGGCTCTAGAATTATGTTGTGTATGAAGAAGATCCGCCGTGTTGGAACCACGAGATGATCATGAAAGACTGTCAAAGACTTTGTAATCAGTTATTCACTATTTGTATGTAAAAATACAAGAAGATACCGTACGTAAACATTTTTAAAATACTGCTTCAAGTTAAATCAACATATCCAAAGAAATAAGGATGTTTTTCGATTGTATTTTCGCCGTTTATATAAGCTTACTCATTCCGTGAGCTGCTATTTTCGAATGAGGACAGTCTGCTTTAAATTGTGTAAGTAATAGGCTAAAACTACTTGTACTTCTGTCCCCGGGACTTCTCGGTATGAAGTTACAAATAAACTTTTATAGGTTTTACATTTAATCTATCAAAATAGCTTTATTATGAAGCCCAAGTTCACGCTACTAGAGCGTCTAGTTATTTTGGAGACCCTCGATACCTCAATTTTTTTCGGGGAGCATGCCCCCGTATCCCCCTACGAGCTCGCGCCTTCGCCGCTCGTCTGATTGTGTCCCCAATAAATTTCCACTTGCAGTCAGTCATTGTAGGCATGTATAATAATAATTGTACAGTCTCAAACAAAATAAATACCAAAAAACTGGCTTCGCCTCGTGTTGTTATATCGCTATTATCGATATATAAAGGCGGTAGCGGTATATAACCCGTTTGCATAAATCCTTTACTTCCAAGGCTCTAGATTTCTAAATTTTCAGGGGGGGGGGGGGGGGGGGGGGGGGGGGGGGGGGGGGGGGGGGGGGGGGGGATGCCCCCTCAGCCCACTAGAAGCTCACGCCTTCGGCGTTCGTTGCTATGTGCGTACATTGGGAAAAAAACACGCTACGCCCCTGGTTTAAGCATCACGTTTACGGCGAACGCCAAACGTCAAAACCGGTACACGTGATCATGGCTTTGTTGCGTTTGCTCTCTATCCTTTCGCGTTTAGACTTAAATGTTGGCATGTGCTTCAGGTCAGTTGACATGTCTTTGTTGGTCTCCTTCTTTTAATAGTAGTAGTCATTTAATCTTTTCGTCTGCCTATATTTAACCTTATTCTAACTCTGTGTTTTTTTTATTTTATTACTTTAGACTCTATTGCCCTATACCACTATGACGTAACGGCTTATTTATGAGGGGGACAGAATCGTGAAGAACAATAGAAATTTGAACTAAATCTGCTCTGCTGAGGTTCGCTTGATTTCAAATTGGCTAGTTTCCAGATATTATGTTCATCGATACTTTTCCCACAATATTTACTGTGTTTGGTGACTTTTATCGCTTTCAGACCGTCTGTAAAATACATTTATTTGGGAAATCCTTTGTGTTGTTGCTGTTTTGTCCCCCTCTAGCGACCATGATCCTTAGCGTTTAAACAATAGATTGTTTTGATTTGACGTCATAGTGGTATAGGGCAATTGAGCTTGTAGAATTGTATCAGGCTGAGTAGCCTAATTTATATGCTAATTATGTGACTGATTGATGGAAATGGGGCTTGTACTGACTAAAGAAAGAAGAAACAGAGAAAAGACACTAACAAAACTTAAGATAGTTGAATTTACATGTAATTATATATGTATGAGTAAGCTAGTTAGCTTGAAACATTCTTACTTATCAGAGAAACCTTAAATGAGTTTTTTGAAAATGTGCATTTGTCGATTGCCCCCTAAATATCTCAGGTTCTATAAAAGATATTCAAACCAAATTTTGCAGAGTAACTCTTTACACTCTAGGCTACAAACTAATTGAGCCGAATTTTATTTGGGTCAATATTTGAAAAGTTTTAATATTAAAATAATGTGCAGATGTCGGTTCCAGTCGATCAGTTGCTATGGCAGCCACATTTGTCGAAATAGAATTTTGGTCAATTAGATTGTAGACCATGATGTAGGTTTAGTATACTGAATATCAACTTATTTGAACCTATGTAAGTGATAAAAATATGGGGGGCAGCACATTCAGGCAGATAATGAGAACGCCATTTTGTCTGTTAATAATTAACTATAAATAAACATAATTTGACAGCTGGATATAATAATATGCTTTGTTGTCCGAAATATTGTTGTTCTGCTTTAGGACAAGTCTCAACCCTTTCCTGTACTTCCTTGAATTGTTATGATTTTTTAACTGTTTATGTCAAATATGTCCAAAATTCAACAGGACTGCCCCCTTAATAAACATAAGTATTCATTTGGGGCCGGTTTTCCCGTTTATTTGACGTTTTTAAAGCGAAGTCAAAAGTCAGTTTGGCGTTGGCGTAAACCTTAACGTGATGACATAGCGGAAAAACTGCAAAGCTGCTGTTTTCATACAGTTTTCATTAACTGGCAATGATACATCAAAAACTGCAAGTGATACATTTGTGGGGTCATTTGTGCTACCATTACTCAAAACTTATGGCAAAACCTTCTTAAGTTATAGTAAACTGGCTTCTCGGAGATATTTACGAAAATTTTGGTTTCATTTGACATTTTGTTATTTGAGCATAAAAGGGCTTGTATACAAAATATCGAGCTTAACAATCTATAGGTGTCCTTGTTAGAACAGGCTATAAAACGTTTTTCCGCTCTGTTTAACGTGATGCTTAAACTCTCTGACAGAGATCTATATCTACCGATACAACACGGCCGCTCATGCAGTAAATATTACGTAACAGTTTTCAGGTAAAGCCGGATACTAGATTTAATTTCATTCGTAATTAGATCACCAAAAGGATAAGTCTGATAGATGATACCATTAGTTTGCTGACAATGTTTTAGGCCTGAGTCATCGCACAACAATTGATTTTTAACAAATCACACCACCAAAGGGCGTTTTATGAGAAAACTGCGTGTAACCCTTGGCCATCGCGCATTTTAGAAATCACCTTGATTAAACTTTCTGAAATTCATGCAACCTTTCAGTTTCCAAACTTTAATTTCTAAATTCCAATTTGATGGTCGTAGCTTGAACTGAATAAATGAACGAATCTACGAGCAGCTTACCGTAATAACATAAGGCTTTCCCATAGTTTGAAGTCTCACAAAATGTAGAATATGGAACAGAGGTAGTGCTCAAACTCCTTCCCTGCGTTTTGCTGACTAATCGACATGACTGACAGGTGGACTAAAATTGTTTACTTGACTTTGGACTTTCTATGTATATTTTTTTGTACCCCATGCGAGCACTGACGTAAAATCGAACAATGACTTTGTATTTCTCATAATAATGGCATTAACCGTGGTGTAATTGTATCGTATCTTGATTGGCTAGCTAAACCAGCTTGGTATCAGTTCATTTCTTTTGTAAAAATTCCATTGACCTCGGTAAAAACAGTGCAGTGTAACCACGGCAATTGTCTAATTAAAAGTACAACTGAACATGCTGAATACAGACACGAGATCAAAGAAACTGAATCGACTCCGATAAATTCGTTATTTGAGATCGATAGCTTAACGTGTGTTACAATAGTTGTTCTGTTAAAAATAATATTTCAAAGAATTAAGAACATGCAGTTTTCTAAATAAAGTTTTCAAACTTGCAATGACAATATTTTATGGCTTCAGTATTTTTACTAATAAATAGAGGAGGATAGAGTCGTTTTCGTATGAGTGGGAGGTAGTTATGGTACGGTTCGTGCCGTACCGTGACCGTATCGCGCCATCATCATATATGCCATATCCAAGCATTCTGATTGGTTGAGCGATGATTTTACGCGCTGTGATTGATTGAAAACAATGTCTTCGATTCCGTACCGTGACCGTAACTCCGTGCCGTAGGTTTCCCACTCATACGAAAAACGACGGCTCAGTTGTATGTTAGTAGTACAAAATAAGGGACTTGTCAGAAATTAGCAGGGGGGAGGGGAGGGGGGGGGGGTGTAGATTTTATATTGAGCGTTGAAAATGTTGTGACCCTCCCCTAGCGATGGGATTGAAATTTCCTGACCCTCCCCTTGGGCTTAGCCTAAAATACCATGACCCTCCCCCGGCACAGAAAAGGGACCTGTCATTATTTATTGCCTGGTTTTCGGACTGAGGATTTTGGAAAGAACCTAATTAATAACATCTGATCCCCCCTGAAACAACTGATAGATTTCCCTGCACCACACCACCCCGTCCCCGTCTCCCCCCCCCCCCCCCCCCAATGTACAATACGATTTCACTACACCCCCGCCTGCCACTACAGCCCCAAGTTGCATTGCTCAGTTTTGTGTTACTATAGAAACGTCTAATAGCACACGGTGCAGTGGAATTTGGAAATGTTGTAATAATACCAAAATACTTATGAAAAGGATTTAATATCGTTAATTAAGAAAAGACAATCTTTTCACAATAATACACATCATATAGCAAGCACATAGCAAGGGGTTAGGTATTAGGGGGCACAATGTGACGAGCGGCGAATTCGCGAGTGGTTCCAGGGGAATGGGGGGGGGGGCATCCCCTTCGAAAAATGTTTGAGGTATAGGGTCTCTGAAATAGTATTTCCTGCCTTTTGAGAAAATTGATATTGTGGCCGAATCGTGTGAGAGCCTTAGAGTGATACACCCACCTTTCACCGCCTTACCCAAGTGATGCCCCCCTTTTCAAACTTCCAAAAGCAAGTGAACCCCCCAAAAATCCTCCGACCTCCCCTCCCAGACGATAAATATATAATGACAGGTCCCTAGCTAAATACTGTATACGTACCACTAATATGTACTGTTTTTACACTAGTGTGAGCTAATTTTATATGGAGGCAAAATTGAAATAACACCTGTCCTTGAACATATATATCCAGAAAACCTAAATATTTATAAAGCTAGGAAATGAAAATCGTCATTTTGGGCCATTTTTGCGTATTTTGCATGGCCTATATAGTCCACTTAAAATCGTAATTTTGGGCCATTTTGCACATTTCTCATGGCCTATAACCCACCATAAATGACCGTTTTGAATCTCTATGCGATTTAGAGAGCTCTGCTAGCTACTACGGTTTTATATGATTTCTAATATATTTACCTCATCAATTATAATGCCTGTACTAGTCTCGAAATATTTTAGGAAATTAAAGCTTTGTAAAAACTCTCGAATGCCGCCTTCGCCGAAGGTTTGTTTTGAACTCGGTGGCATACTGCGCACGCGCAGTCAGCAAAGAGAGAGGCTGGAACCGAAAAAAGCAAATGTTCCAAATGTATGGGCTATTTTTCAGAATTCATGACTATATAGACTACATATATTCATCAGCATATCCATATTGACGTATTTCTACGGTTTTCCAGTACACTCGGAGTCGATCATTGCCATATGGAACTTACGTTTTACACGAGTCGACCCCACAAGCTGTAGCTTTAACAATTATTACTCGGGCCCTTCCGAAGGAAGCCCGAGTAATAAAATGGGCTTTCTTTTTATTATTATTATTTTCATGGTCATAGAATGAAGTAAAAATGCGAAGAATGAAGAAAGAATGCGAACTATTTGATCGTATCGAGTTTCAAGATTACTCAGCAGATAAGGGAAAACAAACGACACACAGGACTCAAGTAGACTTGAATCTTAGTTTTGAAAGCAGCTGTAGATCTTCAAGCTATTAAAGGTCAGGATTCTAGTTCATCGTTCGACGACTAGAAGTGGTAGAAGGACTAGAAGCTCGTGCTGGATCGAGAGAGAACAAGTCATCTTGTTATAATTACTCGGGCCCTTCCGAAGGAAGCCCGAGTTATAAAATGGGCTTTCTTGTTCGGTAGTAGTTTTAGTAGTTTTGTTTGGTCAAAGAAGAAAGTTATATGTACATTATGACAATGACAGTTGCGTGACGAGGGAGACTATTTGTGTCGGTGAGCATCGATAAAGATCTCCGACTCTTCGAGGTACGTATGTGGTACGTCTTTAAACGTACTTAGGGTCACTTGAGGTTGCATATTCATGTTCGCCACAAACGGGTCGAATAGTTTCCGAACGCCTATCGAACTAAATCCGAAAGTATGATTCGCTCAAACGTGTCAAATAGTTTCCGAGCGTATATCGAACTCAACTGGACGTTCCAAGTACGTGCTAGGAACGTACGAATCGGATATCTTTATCTATGAGTCTCCCTCGTCACGCAACTTTCAGTCATTGTCAGGTCCCTCGTCACGCAACTGACATTGTCCTTGTCATATAATGCCCGAGTGTACGCTCATTGAGCGTCTTGTTGTGTATAAATAATAACTTTTATCATTCACATTATTTTCTCCGTGATTTTCATTGGTCGAGAGACGACTATGTCACTGCAGATAACTTCCTACGAATAAGTGTTTTCGTTCTCCTCGACAATGGCAGCTCGATTTTGTCCAGAGTTGTTGCTTTTAATAGGTGAGAGAAAATAACGTGAATGATAAAACAATTATTGAACTCGGTCTTTGCAAAATATCGTGATTTTTAACTAAATACGTACGACCAAAAGACAGCGATGGCACGATCACTTGTATCATCAGTCCTGCCAAACTTGGTGAGAATCGGAAATTATTAAACTATTCTATCCTCATCATAAAACTGCAAGTGCAATGCGGCTAAAGTCAGATTCAACCATTTGCTTGAGTTCAGTTGTCTGACACTGCAGACTACATGTAGTGTACAAGTCTATACACTGATGTACAGACGGGAAAAGTTGGAAAAGCGTACTTTGGTTTCAAAACAAAAATCATTTACTCAATACTTGCCTCAACTGAGCTATACAACGGGCTTTTCAGAACTGATTTGGTTAATCTATAAATATCAGCTATAACTTTTCGTCGACAATAATTGCCTTTTCTTTTCTTTTTGTTTGTCAAAGAGCAATTCAATTATTTCCGACACGATTAACACATTTGTGTGCTCAGTTTGGTACTGAGTGGAAACTCTCCAAGAATAAACTACAGACATACATACCGTTTACTTTAGCTGCCTTTTCCGTTTTCGACCATCACTGCTGACTAGCTCGATCGATTTGATTTTCCCGCCAATTTGTTCGGCACTGCGCGCGTGTGCACACTTTCCAAATATGGAACTACTCCAATCTCGTCCCCAGAGCCCACGTTCCTCTTGGTCAGCACAAGGGAGCACGGCAGAAACTGGGCTGCCTGTGGTGATGACGCGTTTTGCGGTTTTTGGTTATTGCGCGCGCGGGCTCATCAGTATATTGGGATTCCTGTGGCTGATGTTGACGTTTATGCGGTTTTCCACAATAAGGTAGCGCGGGCTCATCAATACTGAATAAATATGGCTGCCTAGTTGGCTACCTATATAAAGTGGGGACGGGGAGTGAAACTAAGATCATGTGATCGATTCTCAGCCAATCAGAGAAGAGAATCATGGAAGTCCTTTGTAACATGCTCGTAACGTTACTTTTGGTCAGCAGTTAATCGCTGACAGCTATCAAAACATTACTCTCCCTCCCCTCCCTTGAGAGTCTATTCAGCAAAACATTGAAAATTTCTGAAATAAATTTTCCGTACGCGACATCAGTTTCCCTTTTGATTTTGCGTTTGTTTTGAATCATGTTGTCTTTTGAACAGTTAAATGTACTTTCAGCAGTTACAGAAGGGTATACAGCATTGTCATTTTGAGCGGAAAGGCAGGAGTAGGAAAAGCACTTTTATTTAAGGCAAATCTAGCCTGCGTTACATCCGAACTGGCAAATCATATTAAAACGAGGAAACTGGAGAGAAAGGTCGAAAGTGTTTCCTGACAGCATCAACTGGACTTGCATGCGGCGACCCACATCAACGGACGGTGTCACACTGTACAAAAAAATATATAATAAAGTGCAATTAAATACATGAAGGATACTTGAGCTTTCACTACGAGGCGTCCAAAGATAATCACTTTCGCTGGACTGAGGCCTAGTTTATTACAATGAAAAGCGTACACATACGTACGTTTCGTCTACAGACGTGATGTTTTCTCAGGAAAATGAAAACAAGGATCGTATTAAGTCTGTAAAACAGCAAGATAAGTCCTTTAGTACTTTTCCCGGTACTTTTGTAGGCAAGCACCATCAACAACAACAATAAACTCAGTATTTTTCTGAGTCTTTTTACGCTTGATGAAACAATAAACTCATTTCGTAAGCCGGTAAGGCATTTTTTCGCCTCTACGCTAAACTGAACATTATAACAAACAAATGATAAAAGTCAAGAAAAAAATATGCAGAAAATTGTATATTTCACTTACAGACCTTACAAGGGGAGACAAGGGAGACAAGGGGAGTTACAAGGGTGGATCGCCATCGGCATCTCCCTACGAAACTGTTCGTAAAACCGTCGCCCTCCATGTTTTTCTCCGTACGAAACCCGGGCTGTGATCGGCTGTTCCTAGCAACAGTGATGTTCCTAGCAATCTGACGCGGATTGTCGAAAGGGTCATTTTATTAGTGATGTTACGTTTTAGTATTTTCTTAGTATTGATGAGCCCGCGCTATCTTATTGTGGAAAACCTCAAAAACGTCAGCATTAGCCACAGGAATCCCAATTTACTGATGAGCCCGCGCGCAAAAACCGCAAAACGCGTCATAACCACAGGCAGCCCAGTTTCTGCCGTGCTCCCTTGTTTAGCCCTGAAGATGGGCGCTTAGCCCGAAAGCTTAGCAGTTTTGTATTAAAAGTCAGGTTGAAGATACAAAAAGTTTTGTCATGAATTATCCAACCTACAAACCAACATTAGATTAAGCTAGTAGTTGTTGAGAGTAGTCAAAAAAGATAGTCGCGGCTTTCTACAAACAAGTCCATGATTTTTTTCGACAAAAAAGCCAACAAAACAGACAATTTCAGTTGTTTTCTGTAATAGATTTATTTTGGTTAAGAAAGAATGTTCTAGCATTTTGACCGGCTTACTTTTCATTACGGCTTCTTGGCAAAAGCAAATGATATCAACAATAATGAAAAACATACCTTCTGCAGGATCGTTCTGCAGCAATCTTTTCGAAGGAGCACTAAGTCTTATATCACTGAGAGCCACAGCAACCACTCTATCAGTTCATCAGTGCCGGGTTAAGTTGGTAGCCAAAGCTTCACTGAGAGCCACAGCAACCACTCTATCAGTTCATGCCGGGTTAAGTTGGTAGCCAAAGCTTCACTGAGAGCCACAGCAACCACTCTATCAGTTCATGCCGGGTTAAGTTGGTAGCCAAAGCTTCACTGAGAGCCACAGCAACCACTCTATCAGTTCATGCCGGGTTAAGTTGGTAGCCAAAGCTTCACTGAGAGCCACAGCAACCACTCTATCAGTTCATGCCGGGTTAAGTTGGTAGCCAAAGCTTCACTGAGAGCCACAGCAACCACTCTATCAGTTCATGCCGGGTTAAGTTGGTAGCCAAAGCTTTCAATATCACTGAGAGCCACAGCAACCACTCTATCAGTTCATGCCGGGTTAAGTTGGTAGCCAAAGCTTCACTGAGAGCCACAGCAACCACTCTATCAGTTCATGCCGGGTTAAGTTGGTAGCCAAAGCTTCACTGAGAGCCACAGCAACCACTCTATCAGTTCATGCCGGGTTAAGTTGGTAGCCAAAGCTTCACTGAGAGCCACAACAACCACTCTATCAGTTCATGCCGGGTTAAGTTGGTAGCCAAAGCTTCACTGAGAGCCACAGCAACCACTCTATCAGTTCATGCCGGGTTAAGTTGGTAGCCAAAGCTTCACTGAGAGCCACAGCAACCACTCTATCAGTTCATGCCGGGTTAAGTTGGTAGCCAAAGCTTTCAATATCACTGAGAGCCACAGCAACCACTCTATCAGTTCATGCCGGGTTAAGTTGGTAGCCAAAGCTTCACTGAGAGCCACAGCAACCACTCTATCAGTTCATGCCGGGTTAAGTTGGTAGCCAAAGCTTCACTGAGAGCCACAGCAACCACTCTATCAGTTCATGCCGGGTTAAGTTGGTAGCCAAAGCTTCACTGAGAGCCACAGCAACCACTCTATCAGTTCATGCCGGGTTAAGTTGGTAGCCAAAGCTTTCACTGAGAGCCACAGCAACCACTCTATCAGTTCATGCCGGGTTAAGTTGGTAGCCAAAGCTTCACTGAGAGCCACAGCAACCACTCTATCAGTTCATGCCGGGTTAAGTTGGTAGCCAAAGCTTCACTGAGAGCCACAGCAACCACTCTATCAGTTCATGCCGGGTTAAGTTGGTAGCCAAAGCTTCACTGAGAGCCACAGCAACCACTCTATCAGTTCATGCCGGGTTAAGTTGGTAGCCAAAGCTTCACTGAGAGCCACAGCAACCACTCTATCAGTTCATGCCGGGTTAAGTTGGTAGCCAAAGCTTCACTGAGAGCCACAGCAACCACTCTATCAGTTCATGCCGGGTTAAGTTGGTAGCCAAAGCTTTCAATATCACTGAGAGCCACAGCAACCACTCTATCAGTTCATGCCGGGTTAAGTTGGTAGCCAAAGCTTCACTGAGAGCCACAGCAACCACTCTATCAGTTCATGCCGGGTTAAGTTGGTAGCCAAAGCTTCACTGAGAGCCACAGCAACCACTCTATCAGTTCATGCCGGGTTAAGTTGGTAGCCAAAGCTTCACTGAGAGCCACAGCAACCACTCTATCAGTTCATGCCGGGTTAAGTTGGTAGCCAAAGCTTTCACTGAGAGCCACAGCAACCACTCTATCAGTTCATGCCGGGTTAAGTTGGTAGCCAAAGCTTCACTGAGAGCCACAGCAACCACTCTATCAGTTCATGCCCGGGTTAAGTTGGTAGCCAAAGCTTCACTGAGAGCCACAGCAACCACTCTATCAGTTCATGCCGGGTTAAGTTGGTAGCCAAAGCTTCACTGAGAGCCACAGCAACCACTCTATCAGTTCATGCCGGGTTAAGTTGGTAGCCAAAGCTTCACTGAGAGCCACAGCAACCACTCTATCAGTTCATGCCGGGTTAAGTTGGTAGCCAAAGCTTCACTGAGAGCCACAGCAACCACTCTATCAGTTCATGCCGGGTTAAGTTGGTAGCCAAAGCTTTCAATATCACTGAGAGCCACAGCAACCACTCTATCAGTTCATGCCGGGTTAAGTTGGTAGCCAAAGCTTCACTGAGAGCCACAGCAACCACTCTATCAGTTCATGCCGGGTTAAGTTGGTAGCCAAAGCTTCACTGAGAGCCACAGCAACCACTCTATCAGTTCATGCCGGGTTAAGTTGGTAGCCAAAGCTTTCGATATCACTGAGAGCCACAGCAACCACTCTATCAGTTCATGCCGGGTTAAGTTGGTAGCCAAAGCTTCACTGAGAGCCACAGCAACCACTCTATCAGTTCATGCCGGGTTAAGTTGGTAGCCAAAGCTTCACTGAGAGCCACAGCAACCACTCTATCAGTTCATGCCGGGTTAAGTTGGTGGCCAAAGCTTTCACTGAGAGCCACAGCAACCACTCTATCAGTTCATGCCGGGTTAAGTTGGTGGCCAAAGCTTCACTGAGAGCCACAGCAACCACTCTATCAGTTCATGCCGGGTTAAGTTGGTGGCCAAAGCTTTCACTGAGAGCCACAGCAACCACTCTATCAGTTCATGCCGGGTTAAGTTGGTAGCCAAAGCTTCACTGAGAGCCACAGCAACCACTCTATCAGTTCATGCCGGGTTAAGTTGGTAGCCAAAGCTTTCACTGAGAGCCACAGCAACCACTCTATCAGTTCATGCCGGGTTAAGTCTGTTGGTAGCCAAAGCTTCAAATTGTGAGCCATCGAAACGAGTGAACCACCTCCTTTTCGCTTCGGCTATCAAACTCTAAAAGAGTAGCTTCCCTGCTGACAGAGGTCTCTCTGATTCTTCCTTGGGAGCGAGCGGAAGAATCAGAGACCTCTGCCAGCAGGGAAACTGATCTTCACTTCGTCACTTTTGACATCTTTTACACCAGGCTTGGCAATTAAATTCAAACAGAAATTCAGCTCTTGAGTCCAACTACCAACGACAAACCACCAAATACGATTTATCACTGAAATTCTTCGCGTTTCAAGTAAAGAAAGTGTTGTCAAGTTGATCAAACCGGAGGTGTCAAACACACCTTCGAAATCAGCCGATCGTACAGTCAATGTGATTGGCTTATTCATGATACTATTCACCAATAAACGCCAATTTTGAGCAATTTAAACCTTGTTCTTTGGCTATATTATGAAAGCCTATTTAATAAAACCACAGTCTGTGCACGATGCCCGTACGCCCGTACGTACGTTCGAGCACAGGCAGCCCAAGCAGGGCATTTGTGGAGTGTACGAACGTGATTTACAGTGAATGTATGGGGCGAAAATATCGTAAAATTGGTTTGTAATAAACTTGACTAACCTTTGTCTGTAGTTGTTTTTGATATTATGTAGATCCTTTCTAGCTGGTTTTTAGCCGTTTTAAGGTTTTTTTTAGATTTTTCTCCCCACCTAGTAGTAAGTCCTCTCTCAGGTAGCCCAATCTCCGAAAGTCAACAAGTCTTTCAAGCGGTCGTAATAATTTTCATTAAAAGTTTCTTTAAAAGTAATTTAATTCATGTTATTTTAAATTTTTAATGCTAAAATGGAATTAATCTAAACTTTATTAAACATCTTATAGTGTTCAGCTACGTTTTGAGAGATGATCCCCGATCCCCTTGATCCCCGATCCCCGATCCCCGATCCCCGATCCCCGATCCCCGATCCCCGATCCCCGATCCCCGATCCCCGATCCCCGATCCCCGATCCCCGATCCCCGATCCCCGATCCCCGATCCCCGATCCCCGATCCCCGATCCCCGATCCCCGATCCCCGATCCCCGATCCCCGATCCCCGATCCCCGATCCCCGATCCCCGATCCCCGATCCTCGATCCCCGATCCCCGCGATCCCGGTTTCCCAGGAAACCCACACCAAACAAGCCACAACCATCTCAAAATTGACAGACGAAGAGAAGAGACTATAGACCTTTTGCATAAAGCCACTAATCATATGCAGAGCAGATACACGCTTAGCCTCACTCTGACTCAACGAAACAAAAGATCTATCCAACGATGTCATTGCTATTGAGTCAGAGTGAGGCTAAGCAAAAGGTCCGTATAGAGTCATCCGTGACAATCTCCGATACTTGACCCTGTTTTTTGATCATATACGTCCAAGGCACGTTATGACAATGACAGTTGCGTGACGAGGGAGACTATTTGTCGGTGTACATAGATAAAGATCTCGTACGTATTTGGTACGTCTTGAGGTTGCATAGGTCAGATGGTTCTGATAACGCCCTTCAAGGCGCGTTACAAAGGCTTCAATAGCACTTTTTTCAGTCAATCACACGATACAGCACGAGTTTCTACACACTGAGCACTTCTAGTCGGTAGTCGTGAAACGATGAGTTAGCACTTCTATTAACGATGACCCTAGAGCGAACAATACTTCGGATTTAGTTTGATATACGCTCGGACCCGTTTGAGCATAGAATTACTTCATTAGGGTTCGGATATCATCGCCCCCGCGCCCCCGTTTTCAGCCAATCGAAACCCAGGAACAGACATTCCTGACCGATACCATCACATACTTCGCATGCTTTCTTCATTCTGTGGCCATGAAAAAAAGAAAAAAGAAAGCCCATTTTCTAAGTCGATCACTTCCTCCGGAAGTGACCGAGTAAAAACACAACAAACCGTAAAATTATTGCGTCAAAAACATCCTGTTTGTGGGCTTCCTGTGGAGCACAAGGCCAGGTTCCAAATTCCTGAAATACATGTAACCAACATGGGAAAAATCAAGAGAACTCGACAAAGACTTCATCAAAAAGCTGTAAGATTTGCCGATGAAGTCCAAAAAGAGGATCCACTTGAAGCCAATGAGGTGAGAATAAAAAGTCAATAAAACTGAGTTGTATAAGTGACGATCAAGTAACCACTGTGACTTCTTTCCTCGATTCACTCCACGTGATCTCACATTATTGTCTTCATCTCCCTACTCGTGCCCTGTATTCAGATGGCTCATACATGTGTCGTACGTTTCCTTCCCAATGGGTATATGGCACTTAATATTTATGGAAAATGATGGCCCTGTGGCCCTCAAACTATCATACATACTTCTTCTTTAATACTACATTCTAAACACAAAGATGGAGTACACAGAGAACTCCACTCACATATACCGCCGTCCCCATCTGGGAATTGAACTAGGCACCACAGAGGTGAGAGGTGTAACCACTGGACCACCCAAGCTTCCCATAGATCTTTGTTCAAATTTGCTGCCAGCATTTGCAGGGGCGTAGGCAGGGAGAGGTCACCCTGTGACCCCCCCTTCCTCTGGGTCTACTCTTTAAATTTATATGTTTGAGGAGGGGAGGGGGAGGATTTGGTGGTGAACGACATGGAGTGTGACAAAAATAGTTGAACATGTTGAACAATGGTGGGCATTTATGGAAGAGATGCAGTAACTATATATACATGGTAATAATATAACATGGTAACATAATATACATACATACGGTAAAATACATATTGAATCTATAATTTTTCAGTCATCCTTACCAGCTATTTTTCCAATAAATGGCCTGTTCGATGAGACCCAAACTAGTGATGCTCAGGATCTCAAAGTTGCAGCTCACTCCAAGAAAGATAAACGAAAAGAAAGGCATGAGAGATTTCTGAAAAGTATGTCAATTAAATTTTGTTGTGTTGTGTTCAAAGCATGTTCTATACAGTACATTGTAGGGCAATAGAATGGCCCCCAGTGTTTTTGCTGCTTTATACTGATGGGTGCTCAACTAGTGACTCATCACACACAAATGAGGCTCCTGAATATTAATTAGGCGGCCCTGGTTGCACGAAAGGTGAATAGCGCTATCACCGGATAAGTCTCCAATGGATAAAACTGATGCAGTTATCCAATAAATTTTATCTGTTGGATAGGACTTATCTGTTGGATAGCGCTATTCACCTTTCGTGCAACCTGGGCCAGAAGTGAAATTCCAGACAGGTGGATTTCAGTTTGGTCATAGAACTAAGTCCAGATCAAAATCTACTATTACGTATATAAAAATTATTGTGATAAGTCAGTGTGTGAACAATATCAAATTCAACAAAGGGCGACCAGACCAAGCAACTTTTAGATCAGATGGGTCTCAAATTCTTAACATCTCAAAAGTAAGAGTGTGGATTGTGGGCTTGTAAAAATAAAAATAAAAATTTAATAATAAAAATTTAATAATGATGTATATACATGTATATACGCATTGCCACCTGAAGATACGGCCAGTGTTTCCACACCGGCCGCACGAAACAGCGTTGTAGTGGAAATAAACATCATGTGAATCAAGAAGTACTCTGATTAATTTGTATATAAACAGCTCCAACAGTTGAGCACTTTTTGACTAAGACGTTAATTTCCTGTGTACATGTAGATATATAGATATATTCAGGGGCGGATCCAAGGGGGGGGGGGGGGCATGGGGGACCGGTGCCCCCCCCCCCCCCCTCCCCTTTGAGTTGGGCCCGATACATATTCGCCCACGTCTCCCCACCATTTGATGCCCAGAATGGATGGAAATTGCATTTTCAAGCTTCTAGATTTCAAAATTTTCTGGGTCCTTAGTGGTGCACCCCCCTTTCAAAATCTCTAGATCCGCCCCTGATATTGTATGATATACATGTAGGCAATTTGAGTTAAGCGTTTTCGAAAAATGTATACATTGGTGAGATGCTACGAAAACCTTGAAACACGCATTGTAGAACATCAAACTCCATCACACAACTCAGAGCCAGCACTCCATTTAGCAGAACACCTCAATCATAGCTTTGTATGGAAAGTTCTGTTTCCAGCATGTGGATATTGGAAGAGGAAAATCATTGATCAGAAGCGTTTATGATACAGAAAACAACACCATCGTTAATCAAACAAATGGCACATTTCATCACTAAACTGTTCCCCAAGGGAATAACTTAAAATCATCTAAAGTATCTCACCTACATGTATATATCATTCTGATGATGATCTCGGTCGAAAACGTTCAATGATATATTTTGTCATAAGACTCAAATTGCCTATATCATACAATATTTAACTCTTGGCGTATTATGATCATATGTTTCAGAATTTCAAGTCTTGGGCTTGGAACAAGGGTTTAATGACATCATCATAGTCACAAGTCTCAGATTTTACCATTCCTCGTTGTTATGTACAAATAAATCCCAATTTTGACACCAATATTTAACAAATAGAACAGCTTTTTCCGTGCTCCGTTCAGTAATACAGCACAAAGGAAGTGACGAGAGCATGAAAGAAGTGTAGGGAGTACGGCTCGTGCTCTCCACACTTCTTTGAGTGCTCTCAGCACTTCCTGAGTGCTGTATTACTGAATGGAGCACGGAAAAAGCTGTTCTATTTGCTTTATTATATTAGAAACTATGGATTTTTGATAAAAAAGAACAAGAATGGCAAGAAAGTTGAGGATTCTGTTGTGTTTTTGAATAACATTTTAGCGAGTGAAGTGTGCGCGCTACTGATGCCAGTTATGCCATCGAGTGCGCGCTTGGTTTGTTTTCTTCAGAATTTTAGTTCAAACCAAACAGCCGAAAAATAGCATCATCAAACCATGCTCCATTCTCTGATACAGCACAGTTTTCAGCCAATCAGAGCGCGCGTATTGACTTGACTATATAATAAAGATTAATATTACTGCCTTACTTGCTCACTTCTTATATCAGTTGAAATATTTTGTCCTATTCAGAACTTCATGGAAATAAGGCAGTAGAAGAAAGTATCAAAAAGGCAGAGAAAAGGTCAAAAACTGTGATTGTTGGCGACATGGAACCTTTACTGTCAGCATTACCAACAGTGACTTTACCACAGGCTAATAAAAGGTTAATTAATGTCTTTAACTTTAATAATGTAACAAGTAATAAAATTTGTGAAAAAATTTCTCAAGTCTGACCAATTGACTAAGAGCTGTATGTAATAGATACAATATGGGCGGCCAAACTGTATGGTATTTATAATGGCGAGTACTGGTATCTGACTTATCGAATCCAACGATGTATAAGTGGATGTTTTACTATAATTTGGATGATAGGAAACAGTTTGGCCGAGAAAATCCAAGTTAAAGTTGAATGCAAATGAGGACAAATCTCTTGCTGATTTACAGATGTCTGCTACGCTTATGATTTCTATTGTATTTCCCTCATTAATTATTCATGAATTCGATAATTAAAATTAATATTTTCATGAATCTGATTATCCCAAATTGCTCTCAAACCACTTGATCACATCATAATTTCTGATTGAAGGTTATCCTTACTAAACCTCATGTCTCTAGTATTTGCAGTGCTTTCGTAGCTTTTATAATTTACTACACCACTGATTGTTCTTACAATTTGTATCTTTTGTTGCTTCAAAAGGGATAAAAATCAGGAACATACAGGGAAGAGAAGTAAACTGTCCAAGACATCCAGACACAAATTGCAGTAAGATCATCTTATTTTATAGATTTTATTCACCAATCATTGAAAATTGAAAAAAATACATTGTCGATGTACATGTACATTGAATATTCAATGATAAAATCAATGAATTATGTACATTACTTATATTTCAATCTTCAACATTAGCATCATTTTGTATTAAAGAAGATTTACAATAGATTATATGTAAGAAAACTACATATTTAATATGTCAAATTCATGGGTTCGAATCCAGCTCGAGGCATCTGAATTTTTTTGAACATTTTTTCTGTTTATTCCACATCAGTTTTAATTTCTATACTTATTGTAGTTCTTTATCACTGTTAATTAAGCATTTTATTTTATTTTTCAGAATTGCTGAGATTGAACATTTTCAACAAGTTTTAAACCACCCAGCTTATCAATCCAACCCAGTCAGTGCAATATCAGAACATTTAAAACTTGCAATACAAAGAGAAACAGATTCAAAGACATGATTTAAAATAAATGGTCAATTTAAAGGGCCACAGTTCATTATTTCAAGATTTGCCCCAAGGCAGGTGAAGAATACAATAGGACACTATTTAACATTTAGAAGTTACGAGTTCGAGTTTTCTATGAGTCAAGTGAACGAGGCATGTAGCGTTGAGTTGACTATTTGAACTCATAGGAAACGAGAACAAGTAGTCTAATTGTTTTAGTAGAAACCAACTTGCATACTACCTTCGAATTTATATACCAAATTTATTGATTTTCGCTTTGTTTTTGTTCCAAACGCCGGCTTTTTCGCTACTCACTGTCTATCACTCAATAGATAGAGAGTACGTTAGCCAATCAGATTGCAGGATTCGTGATAGTATGCTAGTTGGTTTCTACTAATGTAATATAGTACCCTATAGTCTCATCAGTAAATAAAGTTTCTGTGCAAGACTGTTCTTTTTTTGATTAATGCTGAGTTTCATTTATCACCTGGGATGGCATTTGACTGACATATTTTAGACAACACAAGAAAGTTTTCAAAGAGAAAGTGTTTTCTCAAGTGTTTTTAAAATCAGAAATGGTCAAAGTAATATTCATAACATTAATTAGAAACAAAATATCTTAGAGTAATTTCAGTGATTGTGCTTGTGCTTGCATCGTAGTACATATACAATATATACTTTATTGAGTAGGGCGTTTCAGTCACAATTTACAATAAATATAAGTAAATTAATCATACATGTAGTACAAACCAGGTTTAAATCTAGTATGAAAAATGGTAACTGTTGTGCTAAAAATCTGAAAAATCAATGTCAATTTAATTTCACCATTAATTTGTATATCAAAATGTAAACTGATTTGCACCATTAAATTTTTCACAATACTGAAATATTGTTACTTTGGTGTTACCAACCGCTAATCATAAATTGTATATAAATTTATCATATAACCCCATATAATCTTTAACTAGCTTGAAAATAAGTTATTTTTGGTTATTCAGTAGTTATTTTTGGTTATTCAGTAGTTAATTTTGGTTATTCAGTAGTTATTTTTGGTTATTCAGTAGTTATTTTTGGTTATTCAGTAGTTATTTTTGGTTATTCAGTAGTTATTTTTGGTTATTCAGTAGTTATTTTTGGTTATTCAGTAGTTATTTTTGATTATTCAGTAGTTATTTTTGGTTATTCAGTAGTTATTTTTGGTTATTCAGTAGTTATTTTTGTTTTTTCAGTACATGTAGTTATTTTTGGTGATACAGTAGTTATTTTTGGTTATTCAATAATTAGTAGAGGTAATCATACGGTTTCGAGTTCAATTTGGAAATAATTTGCACAAGTGTTTTTTTCAAAGAGTATCAAAATTCAATTTGAGTGCAAATTATTCCAAATTGAACGAGAAATCGTATGATTACCAATTAATAATCAAGTAATTTGCACTGCAATGCAAATTAAAGGTTTACTTTTCAACTGCACTGCTCTAAGCCAATCAGAATCGAGTATTTTTTTCATGTATATTATTATTTTGGTAATACAGTAATTATTTTGGTAATACAGTAATTATTTGTTGGTAATACAGTAATTATTTGTTGGTAATACAGTAATTATTTGTTGGTAATACAGTAATTATTTGTTGGTAATACAGTAATTGAAGGGCTCCCTGCAAGAACGGAGTAAGTGACTTGTGATCAAATCCCAAATTCTCCTTTGAAATTCAAAGAATCTCGAGGAGAATTTAGATTTTGATCAGAGATCACTTACGTTGTTCTTGCAGGGAGCCCTTCAATTATTTGTTGGTAATACAGTAATTATTTGTTGGTAATACAGTAATTATTTGTTGGTAATACAGTAATTATTTGTTGGTAATACAGTAATTATTTGTTGGTAATACAGTAATTATTTGTTGGTAATACAGTAATTATTTGTTGGTAATACAGTAATTATTTGTTGGTAATACAGTAATTATTTGTTGGTAATACAGTAATTATTTGTTGGTAATACACTAAGTACATGTAGTTGCTGAACGATAATTCAACTCTCTAAATGAGAATGTAGCTCCTTTTTTCCAAATAGCAAAAAAAGATAATTTAGATGGTATCTCATTCAGTTTGTCTCACCCCTCGTTTTTATTTTTATTTTGATTCAAATCATAATTTGAATGAATTTGTTCTTCTATCTGCATGACATGCAACACCCACACAAATACACCTTTTGCCCATCACTCAACAATTAATTTATTACCAAAGTTTTATCACTGATTAAAATACTTCATGGTGTGTACGAGTAGAGTGCTTGGCGTTCCCTTTATCGGTCTCCTTGAAATCTTAGCCAGAAAAACCATTCGAAGAAAAGCGCTTCAAAAAAAGCACTTAAAAATCTTAATGAAAAATTGCATTAAATAACAATTAACAGCCATTAACGTGAAAAAAGTTAATGACAGTTATACATATTATGAAACATTTCTTTTCAATTCTTTTCCTTCAATTACCGATGGCGAGAATATAATTTTAAAATATATGAACACCGGACGGAAATGCCGAAAGTTCTAGTTTAAATTGGAAATCAGAATCAATAGATGAACGGTATACTGGATTCATTGGAAATTTGCTTCCAGGGATATTTTCTGAAAAACATTCAACCCCAACGAAAAGCGTCTTGTACGGCATTTCTAGTAAATTAATTGACGTATTAGAAGAACACGTTTATCAGTTGATTCACAGATTAAACTAGATTGCTATAGATTAATTCAATTGCTGTGTTTTGCATATTAATGTTTTTACTACTGACCCTTGATTCAGTAAATAGCTTGTCAGTGAAAACAATATGTCTAAAAGCAGACACGAACAAGGGAGTTTGTTTGGGCTTGTTTGCTTAATAACCGCGTCCATTAGATGTGTTTTAGTTATGGTCGTCGAACCTGCATTGGCAGGTTTTACTGTCAGACCAAAAACTAAGCGATTTATATATGTTACTAAGTAAAGTACGAAGAGCAAACTCCGATGACTTGAACAAGAATTATATTCACAATGGCTGCTTCTTATCCATGTAAGTATTTGAGTATTTCATAGTCGAATGTTTTGAGTTATCTATATGCAAAGAAAAAAGATAGATAAATATCCTGTATCTCGTTTGTTTTTCTTCTTAATTTTGTCAAATGTTGCTTCATTCCGTTAGCCCGCGTTTGGAACGTCAACGTTTTCTCCGGCTAGATTCAATTACCGCGTATAGCTAGAACATTGAAGAAACAACTGGAAACAGCTCTCGATTAGCATGTGAAAGCGAGTTTACTGAAGGATTGTAACTCATGAATGACAAAATGAACTTCAACCCATTTCCTCTTTGTCACTAAGAAACTTGAGGATGTGTTAGTTTTGTGAACCAGAAACTTTCAATTCGCGTCGCACGTAGAAACTTGTACAGTTTAATGTATTTATATACACATTTGTCCTTTCCAATAATCCAAATCAAACACAGCATTTATGATTTACCTATCGAAATTCCTGTTCGAAGGACTATCTGTGTGATCCAATCTTCAAGGATTCACAATAGTCCATATTGTAAAACTATGGTAATTACATTCGCATACAAAAAAATGTCCGGAAATAAAAAATGAAAATTCGACTCTCTAAAACTCAATATACGTATACTAACTAACAGCTCTAAATTTAACATCTGCCAAATTTTGAGTTCAATCTGAAAAGTTATTATCCGTACACCAACGTCTAATCAGTTTTAACTGAATAATTTAGACCCTAAAGGTTTGGTAAAGATAATTGAGCAATAATAAAAGAGCTACATGAAAGGTTCTTAGATAAAGGAGGGACTGATCTAAATAGTTGCTGGCTGTAAAGGATGGACTACAAGTAGAGTACGTTGTTTATGAAAACAGAGTTAGTACATGGGTTTGGCGACTGAAAACTGAAGCCCATAGCCATCAACTCCACAAAATTCGCCGAACACTAAAACTAAAACTAAAACTTTGTACTAAGAGAAGTTTTCAAAGATGTCTTGCATGCGTCATTCACGGTATTTACGTGTATTATACAAGTATATAAATCAACAGGATTTACGACATGTATCGACAATGAGGACCAAATGAATTGAACTTCTTGTATCCACTTGTGCACAATAGAACAGCTGAAAAAGAAAATAATATAATTTTGAATAAACAGAATTAATAATTTCCTCGAAAACAAAAGTATTAAACTATAAAAATAATTCGCTTCAAAATGAAGCTCGCTGCTAAAAATATACAACATGTAGAGATTCCGATTTTTTTTTAGTAAATTACTGCCGCATGCACTTCGATATAGAAATGCAATCACTGACAACCAATCGAAGAGTTGGTAGTGCAACGTCATACCGCACGATTGAGTTAAAGAGTACATCAATAATTAATGAACAATTGCCATTTTTTTCGCATTATCAACGCGTATGTATCTAACAAATGGTGGGAGAAAACTGTCTGAAAAATATCCCCAGAGCTGATTCAGTTTAATCTCTGACCTTGACAAAATAGCACAAAAAGATGTTAAGTTTAATTTTGGCGAAGCTTGAGATTCTTCATGATAAAAGGGTGTAGAAGACAAGCAAGTACCAGGCGAATAACATGCAAATTGATGGTATTTTCGCTGCATAAATTTGAAGTGACAGCAACATGGCGACCTTTGGTAAACACAGCCAAATCGAGAAAGGTAAATATTATCCACAAAGACTTCTCGTTTCTAATACTGGTTCAGTCGAATAACATAACGGAGATGAACTATATTTGCCTGTGAGCGTTTCTCTTTCGCTCCTTTGTAAGCTTTGCGGCTTTTTTCAATTCCGGTTCCATCTTGGTTAGTTCTTTTTTGCGATATTCCCGCATTTTTAATAGTACGTAAAGGCGAGGACTATAAAACAACACAATTGCTAATTTATCTGCCATCTTAATATATACAAAAAATATTCTTTCTGGAAACAGCGATCAGCTTCCGGATATAAAACAGATCGGAAACTTATCCCCGGTAAAATAAGATCGGTAGAAGACGTAGAATGGTGTTGTAGTTGCACTAAATAGGTGCATTAATACAGTCAGGTGATTATATATCGCTAATAGTAGTTATTCGATCGACAATAACACTTGGGGTTAGCTTTCTTGAAAGTTCGAAAACTCGATTTGAGTATCCTTTTAGTGCGGTACCCGATAGGTCAATACACTCCATACAAAATTGTTCTCAAATTCCGGCGTTAATTAGAGTTGCTCCCGTAACACGCCAAGTTTATTACTATCAGTGCTGTCCAAATCTGATGATATACGTTCTCAAAACATTGAATTCCGAG
Organism: Actinostola sp. cb2023; assembly: GCA_033675265.1. Lineage (NCBI taxonomy): Eukaryota > Metazoa > Cnidaria > Anthozoa > Actiniaria > Actinostolidae > Actinostola > Actinostola sp. cb2023. The sequence continues at coordinate 321,463 of JAUJYZ010000758.1, read as the reverse complement.
GGCTACGCTACGTTGTTACACTTATAAAATGTAACGAAAATCGATGCGTTTTTCGTTGCAGCTTTTCAGCGATTGCTGTCGTGCTTAGAGGAGATCCGAAATCAACTCGACAATAAACAAGATGATTTTATGTTCCTGAACAATTACTTTAGCAGTCAGGATTTCCAGACACTTTTCAAGGTAAACTTGACTTTATTTAAGATCGTTTGAACAAATTTGATTTAGTCGAACAAACAAAGATATCATTGAAAAATAAATAATAAACAAACAACAAGTACACAAAGCCAGAATACAAACAAATAAACAAACAAAAACGCTGAACAAACAACAATAACAACAACAACAACAAATACAGCTATTTCAAAAAAGGTTGGTGAAGGTTTTGTTGAATCTTGCATACCAAGCGCGCGAAATGTATTGTGGATCATATATAAATAATGTCAGCATGAACATACAGCAGAAAATATGCCAGCTCCATATTGCGAAGACAGAGTTTGGGAAAATTCCCAGAGTCCATATTGTTGTGACCTTTCGCTGATTCCATTCACATCGCCCATAGTGCATTCCGGGCTTGGGATGCAAGATGCAAGATATGCAAGATGCAACAAAACCTTCACCAACCTTTTTTGAAATAGCTGTATACTGGTACTGACGGTTTCGCCTGATGTATTCGTTGGGGCGGTGGTCGAAAAATTGCTTTCTCACTCTAACTACTTTGGTTTACTTCTTCTAGGTTCATAATCTAGTGACAAACACTGAGTCACACAGAACAGAACCAGTAAACCGCAGTGCATCGGACCTTGTACAAGAGGTATGTATCACCATGTATGTACACTATACTCACCGACAGGCGATCATATTTTTCTCTGTAGCTTGTCTTGCATTAGTACAGCAGTGCAGCCGGTCGGGTGATGGGTTGCATTTCAGTTTCTGACAGATCGGTCATGCGGGGGAAAACATGATGGCTCCCTGTTTACATTTCTGTATTCCCCTTGTGTCGCAATTCGCAATTCCATTGGCGAGACAATTTTAAAATCTGCCTAACTTGCTATGGGGATAGAGCCATGCCAAAAAGATTAAAAAGTAACTTCTAATGACTAAAGCATTTGCTGTAAATTATAGATAAGCGATGGTCTTGATGGATTAACTGATGGTAGTGATGAACTCAAGCAGCTTCTTTCTGATCCGCACTTACAGGTATACATGGCGTAATGGCTCAGTTTTTACTCTCTTATCCAACGTACTTTAAGTATTTGCCTTTCTTTAATCATACAAAGTTTACTGTTAATTAAATACTTCATTTTAACTATTTTAGTCATATATATAATAGATCAACACACCTGTCAGTATAGTCTTCACTGCAGCGTGTATCATTTTATTTTAGTATACACCTATTCCAAATATCGTTGTCCGGACCGAAAGCAACAAGCAAGAAGCTGACGACCGCAAAGGACTTTGGGAATCTCCTAATTAATTAATTTATCCGTGGTACTTGAGAAGTTATCCCTACGGACGTTAAATAGCAATCATTTGGAACTATTCGACAATTTGAAAATGCATGTTGTCAAAATGTCTACGGACAGGAGCCCATTACTAGGAGCCTTCCTCTAGTAATAGGTTCATGTGACATCAAATGCACAAATTGGGCTATTTTTAGATATGCAAATTTCCGAAGAATTTTAAATTGAAAAATAAAATGGACGCCAAACGGAAGACGCGAGGACTTGATCCAAAATATTGATATTCTTAATCCATGGAAGTCCAAGTCTATTTTTCCCTTGCACAAGAACGAGACAACTGTGTACAATGAATGAATCACATGTATCAATAAACTGACATACTGCCAGAGCGCTTAGTGGAGACTTTTAGTTTGGCGACCAGTCACGTTGTCGCGAAATTCTTCTACGTTCTTATACCTATCGCTTCATATGTTTATTCTTGTTTTATCAACTTTCCTTTGTTGGTTTTTGATTCATGATTTAGTCTTCGTAAGAATGAAGCGTTCTCCAATGACTCTGATGAAGCAAAAGTTGGATAGCGGCGCCAACATAACAATTAACTGGCCGTCTCTGTAAGAACCTCTCAGTCGTTTTCGCTTCTAAAATAAATATCTCCCAAACTCTAGCTAATGAAAGACTATATCAAGGTTAAAACTAAAACGGGTTTGGTTTGCTTCAAAATATTTTTATTTTATTTTATTTTATTTTTTGAAATGATTCCGTCTGAGAACTGGTCAAGAGGTCAAATTTGCATGAAATTATGCACTTTTTTACGGCGCTGTACAAACTTCGTCTCGCATTATCCAGCGAAACTTTTTATATCATGTTGTAGATAAATGTATCTAGTTTGTCTAGAGGTAAAGCGTTATTCAATCGGTTCAGCCGTTTATGAGAAAATTAGTTGATAATTAACCCCACTAAGATCTAACTGAACGGCGGCTCAAAATTACCCATCTTTACTCGATTATTTTGCAAAAGTGGCACATCGCTGGACTCTCTCATTGACACAATCGGATTGAACATCATTTCATTTACACAAATCTGTAAAAACCCGTGTACGTTTTGGATATTTCAAAAGTTACGACAATTTCAGTTGGTGCATGTTAGACGATTTACGAATATTAATTAGGTGCAATATCTTATCCATATGAAGTTGAAAATAGCTTACCTCCTTCCTAAATCGCTGTATTTGGAAATGTTGACTTGGAATGAAGTCTAGCATGGGTAAAATGGGAAACATGAGCGATTTAGGAAGGAGGTAAGCTGTTTTCAACTTCATATGGATAAGATATCTGAGATATTGCACCTAATTAATATTCGTAAATCGTCTAACATGCACCAACTGAAATTGTCGTAACTTTTGAAATATCCAAAACGTACACAGGTTTTTACAGATTTGTGTAAATGAAATGATGTTCATTCCGATTGTATCAATGAGAGAGTCCAGCGATGTGCCACTTTTGCAAAATAATCGAGTAAAATTGGGTAATTTTGAGCCGCCGTTCAGTTAGATCTTAGTGGGGTTAATTATCAACTAATTTTCTCATAAACGGCTGAACCGATTGAATAACGCTTTACCTCTAGACAAACTAGATACATTTATCTACAACATGATATAAAAAGTTTCGCTGGATAATGCGAGACGAAGTTTGTACAGCGCCGTAAAGAAGTGCATAATTTCATGCAAATTTGACCTCTTGACCAGCTCTCAGACGGAATCATTTCAAAAAATAAAATAAAATAAAATAAAAATATTTTGAAGCAAACCAAACCCGTTTTAGTAATAACCTTGATATAGTCTTTCACTAGCTAGAGTTTGGGAGATATTTATTTTAGAAGCGAAAACGACTGAGAAGTTTTTAGAGAGACGGCCAGTTAAACCACACAAATGTGCACTTTTAATTTGCTAAAGAACTTCTTCGCCGAAAGATAGTCGAAAAACAACTGAAACTTTCAACCGACGAACTCCGTGCCTTAAAGAGCGGCAAAGAACACTAAAACAAGAGGGTTATCACTGAGTGTATGCGTAGTTCATTCGCCAAAGGCGTCTTCAGTTCAAAGAAGGTAAGAAAGCCGGCATTCCAAGATCAGCCGATGAATAAAAATGCGATAAAATCTTCATCCAGGCCACAGAAAAAGAAGCTCCTCTGTACCTCACTTCGCTGTTTTTAGAAGGAACTTTGTGACAATGTCGAGAATTTTCGACAAAATCCTACTTCCTACTTCATTTTGCTGCGTTTCAGATAACAATTGCCCTATACCACTATGACGTCAAATCAAAACAATCTATTGTTTAAACGCTAAGGATCATGGTCGCTAGAGGGGGACAAAACAGCAACAACACAAAGGATTTCCCAAATAAATGTATTTTATAGACGGTCTGAAAGCGATAAAAGTCACCAAACACAGTAAATATTGTGGGAAAAGTATCGATGAACATAATATCTGGAAACTAGCCAATTTGAAATCAAGCGAACCTCAGCAGAGCAGATTTAGTTCAAATTTCTATTTGTTCTTCACGATTCTGTCCCCCTCATAAATAAGCCGTTACGTCATAATGGTATAGGGCAATTACACACCGGCGGTTTGGAATATTCATAGCTTGGTTCTCACTGCTAGTCCTGCACAAGTTTAATTAGGTTCTTCGTAAGAGATTATCCATGATACCAGATCGTTGAATTCCTTCTCAGAAAGAGCAGAAGATGTTCGTTTTTGGCCGGGTTTTGAACTGGCCTTTGAACTAGCTTTGTTTTTAGAAGTTCTCGCACTTGAAGTTTTGAAATAAATAATAATACCTGGGTTGCTTTTTTGTTTTGTTTTTAATGTTTTCAATCATTGTTCTTCCTCGCTTGATGAAGTACTGAAGTCGGCAAACGACGAAACTGATCTGAAATTTCACTAGATTCTGATTCTTTTATTAGAATCGCTGGAACTACACGGTACGCTTTCGGCCGACATTGAAAGCAAAGCTAGCAGTGTTGAATCTGACGTCAAATTCCTATTGTGTAAGACGCGACATGATTGGTTAATCGCGCGGAATATTTAATGAGTGTTCTATTTTTAGCCCAATTTGTGCATTTGATGTCACACAAACCTATTATAGCACAGGCAGCCCAAGCAATGGACTTCTGAGGACATTCTGGAGGCCTTTTATGAAGAAAATTTTTATTTCAATAAATTCTATTAAAACTTATCTGAGTTGTTTATTGTGTCTTACTTTATCATCCTGTAAAGTTTCAGCTCGATCCGAGGCCTATTTACGAAGTTTTTCAATATCTGCTCCTCTCCACATGAATATGTGGAAGGCTGGAGACTCGGACTCGACTCAACCGCTATATTCGCCAGAAAAAAAACAAAATATGCCCATTTCAACGCTTGTCTCGCTACAATACCTACAGATATGTTTAGACCGATAATCCCTCCATCAGGCAGTGATTTCAAATTGTCATCAAACCAAATATTCCTCGAGAAATCCGTGGTTTTAAACCGAAGTTTTGAAATCTTTTGAGGCCTGTGATCGCTGGGGTTCAAGCAGGTTCAAGTGGGAGTGAATTGCACGTAGCTGATTGGACAGAATTATCACCTGATTAGTGCGAAAAGTACGCTCCCCTCTGGGGCACAGGAATAATACCCTGGGTAAGTCTAATGTATGTGGTACAAAATTATTCTGTGGCCAGAGGGGAGCGTGCTTTTCGCACTAATCAGGTGATAATTCTGTCCAATCAGCTACGTGCAATTCACTCCCACTTGAACCTGCTTGAACCCCAGCGATCACAGGCCTCAAAAGATTTCAAAACTTCGGTTTAAAACCACGGATTTCTCGAGGAATATTTGGTTTGATGACAATTTGAAATCACTGCCTGATGGAGGGATTATCGGTCTAAACATATCTGTAGGTATTGTAGCGAGACAAGCGTTGAAATGGGCATATTTTGTTTTTTTTCTGGCGAATATAGCGGTTGAGTCGAGTCCGAGTCTCCAGCCTTCCACATATTCATGTGGAGAGGAGCAGATATTGAAAAACTTCGTAAATAGGCCTCGGATCGAGCTGAAACTTTACAGGATGATAAAGTAAGACACAATAAACAACTCAGATAAGTTTTAATAGAATTTATTGAAATAAAAATTTTCTTCATAAAAGGCCTCCAGAATGTCCTCAGAACTGTCCATTGCTTGGGCTGCCTGTGATTATAGGAGAGGAAGGCTCCTAGTAATGGGCTCCTGCTACGGATGAATAAATGAATAAGGAGAAAGTCCCAAAGTCCTTTGCGGTGGTTAGCTTGTTGCTTGTTGCTTTCGGCGGGGACAACGACTTTTGGAATAGGTGTATATTGTTCATTGTTTAACGGTTATGTCAAAGGTGTTAAAAAGGTTCATCTTTCATTAATCATGAATGCTTTGATAAAAGTTTCCGCGAGCTGACTAACAAGAATGGAATTACAGTGAAATTGAATGGAATAAAGGGTGTACAAGCTATAAAATTTATATATAATGAAAATTAATGTTCATTCCGAGGTTGTAATGTTGCCAGTTTATAAATAAGCTCCATTTCTGTTTGTTTACGCTTCAGTGCAGAACCATGACAGAGCTTAAGTCCCCTCACTCTAATGTCCCTGATAGAATGGCCACCTGAGCTAAAATGCTCTGCAACGGGAAAACCGGGAGCCTGTTTCCTTATACTGCGGAGATGTTCGGCAAAGCGTTCTCTTATAGTTCTACCGGTTTCCCCGATGTAGAGCTGGGGGCATCGACAGCATGATAAAACATATATTACGTTCTCAGTCTTACACGTAAAGTTCTCGCGAATGGTGTACGTCATCTTAGGGGCACGCACCTCAGTATCAGGTGTTATGTACTCACAGGTGTGGCATCTTGGATGTCTGCAAGCATTTGAACCAGCTTGCGAAGTGACGCAACCTTCGGTTGTGTGGACGAGGGTATCACGTAGACTTTGGTCGCGTCTGTAAGCGACAACAGGTGTATTTTCAAAAATCACCTTGGTTAAAGGGTCGTTGGATAAAATGGTGAAGTTTTCCAAAAGAATACGTTTAATGTTGGTCGTCAAAGGATGGTACGTGAGGACCAGGGGGACTCTCTCTTGTGTTTCGTTGTTTACTGACTGCCTGGGAACCAGAGCATCCTGTCTATCGATCGACATGATTTTCCGTAGGTCATCATCTAAGGATGAGGACAGGTAACCACGGTGTATGAAGAAGGTCTTCATTTCAGTAGATCTGGCCAAGAAGTCGTTGTTGTCAGAGCAGAGTCGGCGGAGGCGTAGAAACTGGCTGTATGGAATGCTGCGCTTGCAATGGCTGGGGTGTGAAGAGTTGTAGTGAAGGTAGTTGTGGGTGGCTGTTTCCTTGTAGAAGACTGAAGTTTGTAGCCTGTCATGGTCTATGCGTAGGGTGATGTCAAGAAATGGTAACTCGCGTTCTGTTATGGTGTACGTAAATTGAAGGGCTGGGTTAAAGTTAGAGACAAAGTCAATAAACCCTTCCAGCTCCTCTCGGTTACATGATGCCGCTCCAATTACGTCGTCAATATATCGCCTGTATAGTTGGGGTACAAATCCGGTATATTGACGAAATACTTGATCCTCAAAGTAGCCCACGTACAGACATGCATAATTCGGTCCCATTTTGGTACCCATGGCAACTCCTCCGGTCTGATGATAAATTTGACCATTGAATGAGAAGGCATTAAGGGTTAGAACAAGCTCTGCCAGCCGCGTAAGTGTACTACGACTTAAAAACTGTGAAAGACAAGAAATTCGCTGCCTTAACCAAGAGAGAGAACTTAACTAATCATAACCTTGTCTCTCGAGATGATAACACAGATAACAAAATCATTGTTACCATACCCGAAGATTTAACATTGACAGAGACCGAAAGAACCGTTCTTAAGAAAGGTCTCACCTTTGTACCAACAAAGAACACAACCAATGAATATCAAGTCAAGGCCGATTGTGAGAAGTTCTATCGTCGTCTTCGTTTGAAAGCTCACTTCCATGGGCAAGACAATGAACCTACTGACGACCCATTTGCTAAGTTCAATAACAAGATCTCCACCTGGACTCCACCTCAGGGCGAATTTTCTGCCATTGACCACTACATTGATCGCTGCCGAAGGATTGTCAACTCTATCAACTTCAAAAGACCTGTTAAAGTAACGAATCTCACTGAGGAGGAAAAGACCGCTCTAAAACATCTGAGGCAACGGAAGGATATTGTTATAAAGCCTGCTGACAAAGGCGGTGCCGTCGTGGTTTGGTCCCGACCTCTATATATACAAGAAGCCAACCGACAGCTATCAGACGCCAGATTTTATCAACATCTTAGCCATGATCCTCTCAAAGAGTACCAAAAGACCATTAAATCCGTTGTAAATGAGATGATAGCCAATGTCGAACTCCCACCCTCAGCAAAACATCTCATCGTTACTTCTGCCCGTACGTCACGTTTTTACCTTCTGCCAAAGATACACAAACCCAACAACCCAGGCAGGCCCATTGTTTCGGCATGTAATTGCCCCACACAAGACATCTCTGCGTTTTTGGATGAAATAATGGCGCCTTTTGTCAAAAGCTTGCCCAGCTATGTGAAAGATACCAACGATGCCCTGAACATCTTTGATGCCTTCAGATTCAATTCTAATAACTCTAATACCGCTGGTCGGTTTCTATTCACCATGGACATCAAGTCCCTTTACACTGTGATCCCTAATGACGGTGGTCTTCAAGCCTTAACATACTATTTGGATCAACGCCTAGTGAAGGAACCTCCCACTCATACACTTACGCGGCTGGCAGAGCTTGTTCTAACCCTTAATGCCTTCTCATTCAATGGTCAAATTTATCATCAGACCGGAGGAGTTGCCATGGGTACCAAAATGGGACCGAATTATGCATGTCTGTACGTGGGCTACTTTGAGGATCAAGTATTTCGTCAATATACCGGATTTGTACCCCAACTATACAGGCGATATATTGACGACGTAATTGGAGCGGCATCATGTAACCGAGAGGAGCTGGAAGGGTTTATTGACTTTGTCTCTAACTTTAACCCAGCCCTTCAATTTACGTACACCATAACAGAACGCGAGTTACCATTTCTTGACATCACCCTACGCATAGACCATGACAGGCTACAAACTTCAGTCTTCTACAAGGAAACAGCCACCCACAACTACCTTCACTACAACTCTTCACACCCCAGCCATTGCAAGCGCAGCATTCCATACAGCCAGTTTCTACGCCTCCGCCGACTCTGCTCTGACAACAACGACTTCTTGGCCAGATCTACTGAAATGAAGACCTTCTTCATACACCGTGGTTACCTGTCCTCATCCTTAGATGATGACCTACGGAAAATCATGTCGATCGATAGACAGGATGCTCTGGTTCCCAGGCAGTCAGTAAACAACGAAACACAAGAGAGAGTCCCCCTGGTCCTCACGTACCATCCTTTGACGACCAACATTAAACGTATTCTTTTGGAAAACTTCACCATTTTATCCAACGACCCTTTAACCAAGGTGATTTTTGAAAATACACCTGTTGTCGCTTACAGACGCGACCAAAGTCTACGTGATACCCTCGTCCACACAACCGAAGGTTGCGTCACTTCGCAAGCTGGTTCAAATGCTTGCAGACATCCAAGATGCCACACCTGTGAGTACATAACACCTGATACTGAGGTGCGTGCCCCTAAGATGACGTACACCATTCGCGAGAACTTTACGTGTAAGACTGAGAACGTAATATATGTTTTATCATGCTGTCGATGCCCCCAGCTCTACATCGGGGAAACCGGTAGAACTATAAGAGAACGCTTTGCCGAACATCTCCGCAGTATAAGGAAACAGGCTCCCGGTTTTCCCGTTGCAGAGCATTTTAGCTCAGGTGGCCATTCTATCAGGGACATTAGAGTGAGGGGACTTAAGCTCTGTCATGGTTCTGCACTGAAGCGTAAACAAACAGAAATGGAGCTTATTTATAAACTGGCAACATTACAACCTCGCGGAATGAACATTAATTTTCATTATATATAAATTTTATAGCTTGTACACCCTTTATTCCATTCAATTTCACTGTAATTCCATTCTTGTTAGTCAGCTCGCGGAGCGCGCGCGCATTCAATTATAATCACGTGTAAACACAACGGTTGATCACACTGATGAAGGGCTATGCCCGAAACGTCTGTAAAAATACAATTGACACTTAAAATAATTTTGTTTTACCATTGTTTTATCTAAAAAGTAAGTGTCACGCATCTCAATCAAGAACTTCTAGTTCATTTTCTATAGTATATAGCTAGCCCGCCTAGTATATAGCTAGCTCGCTTATAGTAGCTCGCCTAGTATAGCCCGCTAGTGTAGCCCGCTAGTATAGCCCGCTAGTATAGCCCGCCTAGTATAGCCCGCCTAGTAGTATAGCCCGCTAGTATAGCCCGCTAGTATAGCCCGCTAGTATAGCCCGCTTAGTATAGCCCGCCTAGTATAGCCCGCTAGTATAGCCCGCTAGTATAGCCCGCTTAGTATAGCTCGCTTAGTATATAGCTAGCTCGCTTATAGTAGTCCGCCTAGTATAGCCCGCTAGTATAGCCCGCCTAGTATAGCCCGCCTAGTATAGCTCGCCTAGTATATAGCTAGCTCGCTTATAGTAGCCCGCCTAGTATAGCGCCCGCCTAGTATAGCCCGCCTAGTATAGCCCGCCTAGTATATAGCTAGCTCGCTTATAGTAGCCCGCCTAGTATAGCCCGCTAGTATATAGCCCGCCTAGTATAGCCCGCCTAGTATAGCCCGCCTAGTATATAGCTAGCTCGCTTATAGTAGCCCGCCTAGTATAGCCCGCTAGTATAGCCCGCCTAGTATAGCCCGCCTAGTATAGCCCGCTAGTATAGCCCGCTAGTATAGCCCGCCTAGTATAGCCCGCTAGTATAGCCCGCCTAGTATAGCCCGCTTAGTATAGCCCGCCTAGTATAGCCCGCCTAGTATATAGCTAGCTCGCTTATAGTAGCCCGCCTAGTATAGCCCGCTAGTATAGCCCGCCTAGTATATCCCGCTTAGTATAGCCCGCAGCTCATGGTATTTTTGTGTTTAAAGGCTTTACTCCTTGCGCACGACCGAGTAGCAGCCAATGATATACATACCAAGGAACCCGAAGATGTGCCGTATTCCCCACCGACGTCGACGTTGCACGGTGAGATGAACAGCACAGGGGTGCCTGTCAAATATATCACGTTGATAAAAAGTGGCAACGACCCATTAGTAAGTATTAGAAAAGATAGAATAACTTAATTTATACGCGGTCGATATAATTAGCTACAATTTATTACAATGTTTTCTACTATACAAAACCATAATAGAATGAGGAATGCGGCCGTTTGTAACTCGTGGATTTAATAGCATTCACAATCACATCCACGTGTCTCAAGGTTCTCATGAGCTTTGTATTGACTGGGAACTACAGCACCTCTTGAATGGTAACTGTTAATAAAATCTTGTGTCTATCAAATAGGGCGCTACAGTGCTACGTGATCCAGACACTGGCTGCATCACAGTCGCAAGAATACTACACGGAGGTGTGGTCGATAGGAGTGGTAAGCTTTCCCCCTCCCCCTCCTTAATTCCCCCTTCAGCTCCCAAGTCCCCTAGTAGACTGACTTACCGCACGAACTGTCATCAGATCCTCAAACCCGATATGACTTCTAGAATATCAACTCTTCAAATCAGATCACCCAAGGGCTCTTTTATCATCAGAGATAAACCTCTGAAAGTTTTCTTATCAAAGTTTAAAAAACTCAATTTACGTGTCCTTAATGTTCAGTACTAAAAATGATCGCGATCGAGATGAGCAACGATCCTCGATACGTTTATCTGTGAACCAAACGCTACTACGACAAAATGGCGCCTTCAGTTTTGTAGTGTTTTATGCTGTGCCATGTGTTTTATGCTGTGAGAGGTTCTATATACAGCAGGCCCTTTGCCTTGGCTCCTCTTTATTTCCTATATGTCAGTCATGAGATTTAGATGAAATTAGCCTGAGTCTCCCCTCGTCAGGTACACTTCAAGTCGGCGACGTCATCCAAGAGATCAACGGAAAAAGCGTCCACGGAAAGACGACCGATGAAGTCGTAGAGATTATGGTGAGTTTTATAGAAGCTTAACACAGCTTTGAATCGACCGGCGGAAAGCTAGCTCTTCTAGAGGATTATATGATCAAAATATCGTCTAAATTACGGCTCTTTTATTGAAATAATTATTTTAAGAATTTTAAATTAACGAATAAATTAATCGGAATGGATATACTGTGTGTACACCTATTTCAAAAAAGGTTGTCAGAGACAGGTGGTATAGGAGATTCGACTTTGGTCTTAGAATGACCATTTCGTTCTGGTATTAATTGAACTGAAAGCTTTATGAACTAAATTGTCAGGTTATTTGCTTATACATACGCACATCTATAGTTCCATCCGCTCCTACCACCTTTTTCTCCGACTAGCTTTTTCGAAATAGGTGTATATTTGATTTGCCCACGATGCACGTCTCAAAAAAAATTAAAAAGGTTTCTGAAATTTGCTCTTTATTTTCCATGCAATCTGCAGCGCGCGCAGTAGTCCATGAAAACACGTGACTCTAAATACAGTTCATTTGACTATTGTGTTGTAGGAGAAACTCCTGGGATCTGTAATGTTCAAAGTTTTCCCGGCCATGCAAGATGCGAAACTACAAAATGAGAGTAAAGTACGTAACTATATCAAGTGATTATCCCTTACAGCTCATAAAACACACGTCATGTGATTGTTAAAAATACATGACTCGATCCCCACGGGGCTTTTGGCTCAGTTACACACACTTCTTACTACATTCTCAGATACACCCAACACTCATCTCACTATTGTTAATTGTATCCATTTTTCACTATAGACTCGTTTACGCGCATTGTTCGATTACGACCCAACTACGGACGACTTGATTCCTTGTAAAGAGGCAGGGAAAACCTTCAAGAAAGCTGACATTCTACACATAGTTAGCAGAGACGATCCAAATTGGTGGCAGGTAATGATGATCACCCCTGACTGACCTGACTCAAAAGCTGCCTTTGCCACAGCGCACTATTCGCTTTACCAGAGCGCACTATTCGCTTTGCCACAGCGCACTATTCGCTTTGCCACAGCGCACTATTCGCTTTGCCACAGCGCACTATTCGCTTTGCCACAGCGCACTATTCGCTTTACCAGAGCGCACTATTCGCTTTGCCACAGCGCACTATTCGCTTTGCCACAGCGCACTATTCGCTTTGCCACAGCGCACTATTCGCTTTGCCACAGCGCACTATTCGCTTTGCCACAGCGCACTATTCGGTCTCGGGAGTGGATACCACTTATCCAGTGGATAAGGTACCAAGACTTGTTGATAATATTCAAAGCTGCTTTACTAGCTCGCCCGATGATACATTCCGGAGGACATTCCACCTGACGCAGATACTGAACGACCAGATAATATCAAAGAGGAATTATATTGATGGTGATTATATAAATATTGGGAATCAAGGATTCGGCTTCTGTACTCTGGCTTCCAGAGGTTTCTGTTCCATGATCAGCGTTTCGCGCGGTCTTACGCAATTATAGAGACAAGCACCAGGGTACGGCTTCTGATCCGGGGGAACTACTATACTATATGTAAAGTGGTGGGGATGCTCGTGGGAAATTTTGAAAAAGACCCGGCCCTAAAAGGTACCCGAGTCTCTTCCAAGTGGGCGTGGCATGAAATAATTTTCACCCCAAGTCTAAAACAATAAGTATACTATTCCTTTGCATTTTGCGGTTAATTTGCGATGCCGCAGAAGCTTCGCAAAACAAATGTTATTTGCTGTTTATTTGCTGACAGACACCCTAAAAGGTACCGAATTGGTGTCTTGGTGTTCCTTAGCCTGAGTAGCGGCGCTGGGGAGGAGGGAGGGGAGGGAAACCCCCTGGGCTTCTGGTCTTATCTCAAGATCACTGTGCATCAGACCAACGTGTTTTCTCTTAATTAAGTGACTCTGTTGATGTTTCACCAGGCCAGAGAAGAGGGTGCTTATGGTACATCTATAGGTTTAATCCCAAGCAAACAGTTTCAAGAAAAGTACGTTTAACACTACAACATTTACTCAGCAATATCTATTCCATATGTTCTGTTAAGACTTACTGCTAAAATCATCTGCTCTTACAGACGAGTGCTATTCGACAAGTTGATGATAACCGAAAAGGAAAATCACAACAGAAAAGATGGACGTATGTTTGCGAGTGTTTTATTTTTGGTTCACCTCGACAATAAATCGTATAATTTTGCATCTTTTATTTCACAGTTAGATCAATAATACATTTCAAAACAAGAAGGCGGAAAAGCCGAACAATTAGTGAGGACGTAGACAAACATCAATCAGGTAAAATAAGTAAGCGAAAAGAAAAAAAGAGAGAGGAAGAAGAGGGAAGAGAGGGACTAAGGAAAGGAGGGTGGGAAGGAAGGAAGGAGAGAGGGAAGGAGGGAAGGAGGGAGGGAGGGAAGGAGGGAAGGAAGGAAGAGGGAAGGATGAAAGGGGGAAGGGAAGGATGGATGGAGGGAAGGATGGATGGAGGGAAGGAGGGAAGGAAGAGGGAAGGAGGGAAAGAAGGAAGGAAGGAGGGAAGGATGAAAGGGGGAAGGGAAGGATGGATGGAGGGAAGGATGGATGGAGGGAAGGAGGGAAGGAGGGAAAGAAGGAAGGAAGGAGGGAAGGATGAAAGGGGGAAGGGAAGGATGGATGGAGGGAAGGATGGATGGAGGGAAGAAGGGAAGGAAGGAGGGAAGGAGGGAAGGATGGATGGAGGGAAGGAGGGATGGAGGGAAGGAGGAAAGGAGGGGAGGGAAGGGAAGGAGGGAAGGAGGGAAGGAGGGAAGGATGGATGGAGGGATGGAGGGAAGGAGGGAAGGAAGAGGGAAGGAGGGAAGGAGGGAAGGAGGGAAGGAGGGAAGGAGGATGGATGGATGGATGGATGGATGGAGGGAAGGATGGATAGAGGGAAGGAGGGAAGGAGGGAAGGATGGATGGAGGGAAGGAGGGAAGGAAGAGGGAAGGAGGGAAGGAAGAGGGAAGGAGGGAAGGAGGGAAGGAAGAGGTAAGGAGGGAAGGAGGGAAGGAGGGAAGGAGGGAAGGAAGGAAGGAGGGAAGGATGGATGGAGGGAAAGAGGGGAGGAGGCAAGGAAGGAAGTAGTGAAACTAATCTAATTCTGTTTTCCTATTTGCTGTTAGACATAGATGGCGAGAATATTTTAACGTACGAAGAAGTTGTTCGTTATCCGCCAAACAACAATAAACAACGACCAATATTACTGATAGGTAACTGATCCAGTACATAGCGTATGTATGTAGTACAGCACCTTACATCGCTATCTCTACGCGCCCATGTTCGATAGTTAGGCCCTGGTGTTTGGGGGGGGGGGGGGGGGGGGGGGGGGTTTGGGGGGGGGGGGGGACGGGTGGAGACTCCCATATATAAAATGGACAGGGGATGCTCCTTGGAGTCTCAGATTTAAAAGGAACAATAAGTCACAAGTCGGTACCTTTTAGGGTGTCTGTCAGCAAATAAACAGCAAATAACATTTGTTTTGCGAAGCTTCCAAATTAACCGCAAAATGATACTTATTGTTCTATATAATACTTGAATACTTGGTACCTCTTAGGGGTGAAAATGATATCATGCCACGCCCACTTGGAAGAGACTCAGGTAACTGTTAGGGGTCATTTTTAAAATTTCCGAAGGGCATCCCCACCACTTTATATATGGGATACCACCCCCCCCCCCCCCCCCCCCCCCCCCCCCCCCCCCCCCTCACCCGAGTAAGGCCACCAGCAACACGACTCAATACTATTTGTACTTCCAACTGAATACCATCGTTTTCTAGGTCCGCGTGGCGTAGGAAGAAACGAATTAAAGAAAAGACTGCTTGCTAGTGATCACGAACGATTCGCTACTGCAGTACCACGTAAGTTATCTTTCATAGTTCAGAAACCGAGGCATGCAGCTGGAGGAAATCGTAGGCACTCAGAAGCGACCGCGATAAGAAATGGAACCTAAGATACAGTCGTTCAAAGATGCAAACCTCTCGCAGGGCAAAGACAACATTTATCTTTTTCTATTCGGTGAGGAAGCTTCCGTGCCTGCGTTTACGTTGGTTAGCGGTTGTTCACTCTCGTACTTCATGCTCGAATCACGAGAATAGAAAATAAAGAGACGGCTCGCATCTACTCGTCAAGAACATTTCACAATTTGAATACAGTGATGAAATAATACGGTGTTATAGCAATTTGATATTGCTGGATGATACACGCTATATGCACCTTGTTGCCATTAAACAAACAAACAAGCAAACAAACAAACAAGCAAACAATCAAGCAAGCAAACAAACAAACAAGCACTAGCAAGTACACATACAAACGAACAAACAAGCAAGCAAGCAAGCAAGCAAGCAAGCAAGCAAGCAAGCAAGCAAGCAAGCAAGCAAGCAAGCAAGCAAGCAAGCAAGCAAGCAAGCAAGCAAGCAAGCAAGCAAGCAAGCAAGCAAGCAAGCAAGCAAGCAAGCAAGCAAGCAAGCAAGCAAGCAAGCAAGCAAGCAAGCAAGCAAGCAAGCAAGCAAGCAAGCAAGCAAGCAAGCAAGCAAGCAAGCAAGCAAGCAAGCAAGCAAGCAAGCAAGCAAGCAAGCAAGCAAGCAAGCAAGCAAGCAAGCACGCACGCAAGCAAGCAAGCAAGCAAGCAAGCAAGCAAGCAAGCAAGCAAGCAAGCAAGCAAGCAAGCAAGCAAGCAAGCAAGCAAGCAAGCAAGCAAGCAAGCAAGCAAGCGAACCAACAAACAAAGCTGGCACGCAAAACAAACAAACAAATCGGGTTTTTTATTTTTTATTTAGTAGTATGTTTTCCCATGATTCAAATCGGGCTAGTTGTGTAAGTTCAAGCCCATTTCCACCACATTTACGATACTGAACACGTGACCATGACTACCTTTTCGTTGTTCTACCATCTAGACACATCCAGGAGAATGCGTCCATACGAGACTGATGGAAGAGAGTATAACTTTGTCTCCAGGACGACCATGGAAAACTACGATCACAATAACAAGTTTATTGAGTATGGGGAGCACAGAAAATGTCTGTACGGAACATCGATAGATTCAATAAAGCGAGTTCTTAAAACAGGAAAGATTTGTATCATCAAAATACAGCCGCAGGTATTTGTATAGTTCTCACTAAACTTTCCCCATTCTGTCAACCTTTGACATTAACTAAGCCGCTCCCTCGTCAGCAAACTATCTGGCGGTCCAAATTAAAATTGTCCGGCGAAGCGAGAGTAAACTAAGCTCTGTAACCCAGGGCATTTCAATGGTTAGCTAAGCCTAGTCTAACTATAAGACTTGAGCCGCGGCTTAGCTAAGCCTAGTCTAACTATAAGACTTGAGCCGCGGCTTAGCTAAGCCTAGTCTAACTATAAGACTTGAGCCGCGGCTTAGCTAAGCCTAGTCTAACTATAAGACTTGAGCCGCGGCTTAGCTAAGCCTAGTCTAACTATAAGACTTGAGCCGCGGCTTAGCTAAGCCTAGTCTAACTATAAGACTTGAGCCGCGGCTTAGCTAAGCCTAGTCTAACTATAAGACTTGAGCCGCGGCATATCTAAGCCTAGTCTAACTATAAGACTTGAGCCGCGGCTTAGCTAAGCCTAGTCTAACTATAAGACTTGAGCCGCGGCTTAGCGAAGCCTAGTCTAACTATAAGACTTGAGCCGCGGCTTAGCGAAGCCTAGTCTAATTTAAGCCGCGGCCGGCTTAGGTAGTTTTGACAGGGAAAAAAACGCATGCAAATTTACAAAAATGTCATCGCGGACTAAAAATAAAACAAATAGAAAAAAAACGAGCAGCGCGCTAGACCGTTAGAGACTACGCCCTGGCCACATGTATTCGTTTTGATTTGAAAATGTATATTATTTTGTACGTTTGGGCGTCCTGTCTACACGTTAACGATATCGTTTTCATTGATATATATTTTGTCGCTTGCATAAAGATGGCGAAAACGAACTTTCGAAAACTTGAGTTGGGCATTTTTACTGAATTTATGCTTGGGCTCCTTGTGAGTGTACATCTCTGTTGTTGCACAACTCTGTAATCCTCCACAAGTTGTTTGTACTACGGTGACTGACAAGTAACCAGAATGAGCCAAGAGTGCTCGTTACAAAATTGTGTATACCTAACCAACTGACAGTAACTATTGTTTTGCTTTTCTTTACAAGGCAATCAAAACTCTGCGGCATAAAGAATATAAGCCATATATAGTGTACATAAAACCACCTCCCTTAGAGAAACTGAGAGCTACTCGACTGACTATCAAGTCAAAAGCGGATAAGAAACAGGGTCAACGAGCGTTCAAGGTAATAAGTCTGTTCAGTCTGTGATCATACTGGGGAGGGATGTTGTTTCAGGAGGAGACAAGTCAGATAATTTTTCTGGAAAAAGGAGGTTAGAGTCGTTTTCGTATGAGTGGGAAAGTTACCACACCACACCGCGCCTTGTCGTATTGAAAGAGTTTGATTGGATGAGATGCATCTGCACGCTTTTTGATTGGTTCAGAAAGGAAGCCATTTGAATGTCACGGTACCACAGGGTTCCCACTCATACAAAAACCACTCTAAAAGAAAATTGTATGGTTAATATAGTAATTAGTCTTTTCCCTACTTTTACTAAATATTACGATAAAACCAGTAACATTGTTTGTACTTTAACTGTATCAGGAAGATGATCTGCAAGAAATGATAAAAGCTGGAGAAGCAATAGAACGAGAGTATGGTCATTATTTTGATGAAATCATTGTGAACGACGACCTTCAAGTTGCTTATTTCGAACTGAACAATGCTATAGAACGAGTAACAAGAGAAACTCTTTGGGTGCCAGCCGAGTGGCAATGACCCCGCACAGTCGCTTTAGGTGTGCACTTGTTTCTAAGACATCTCTTGGAAGACTGGCATTGAACGAAGAAACAGTCTCTCTAGTTGCAGTTTAGAATCATGCATTCATTTCTCCGTGTATTTCCGACAAAGTCGGTGCATGTTGCTTGTTCCTCGACGTTCAAGTAAAGAGATGCAAGACAAAGCCCTATGGTATTACTAGCCTCCAGTGTTTTTTTTTTAGTGCATCGTGGTATATTGACGATGATTGTTAAAGTGCCTATAACCCCTGTGAGTTTGTTTTAAAAATCGATTATATATGAAGTGAATAGTTACAGGTTTCAGTATTTTGTGATTTGAACTTCGTGTTTGTGAGTTATAGAGGTTTGAAATCGGGATATGTTAATTTGATGACGTGACTTAAGGAGTGATGCCATAGCTTATTTAGTTGTGTTCTTTCTGAAATAGGATAAAAAGTTTATCAAATCATATCCATAAACTGTGAAAAGATATTGCAAGTTTCAAAATGTCAGTAATTTGCACAAGGGTGTTTTTGTATGAGACCTGATTCCTTAAAGTGCGTCATTTTGACGTCATCTGATTTCCATATCGCGATTTCAAACCTCTATAACTTGCAAACGCGAAGTTCAAATCACAAAATACTGAAACCTGCAACTATTCACTTAATATATAATCGATTTTTAAAACAAACTCACAGGGGTTATAGGCACTTTAAAAGAGCATGGTGGCCGCTAGGGAAGCTACCAGAGTTGTACTGAATAATGGCAATCACAGCTTTCTTTCCAATGAAACTGTAACTTCAAGTGTGCGCTCATATCAACAAAATGTTCTATTCTCCAAAATTTGGGTTCCAAACTCGGGATGCGGCTTATCTGCGAGTGCGGCTTATACGTCGGTGAATACGGTAGTTGTTTGTAGATTGTATTGTAGTTTGTAGTAAGCTGATGACAAGCATTTACTTACAGTTGCACCCCGCTATCTCGAACTCGGTTATCTCGAACTCCCCGCTATCTCGAACTATTTTGGGTTCCCTTGACCCAAATCAACCCCGGTTATCTCGAACTCTAACGATAAAGTCGATGAACAAACAGCAGAAAGTGTCTCAACACAGTTCGTTGGAAGGCAAAAACATCAACTGAACTTTAATTGTTCAGTATACGTAAGTGGATTAACATTCTACCTTTGTTCGAATTCGCGTATCCTGTGCCGCCTCACAAACAACTGTATATCAAAATGCATAATATCGGTCATACTAAGACCCGATGGAACTATGCTGGGGTATGCGTATGTATGTAACCTAACAATTTAGTTCATAAAAAAAGAATTGAATACGGATTCATCCCAGTCAAGAAGCTTGGTTCAAACTCTTAATATTTTCAAATTAATATTAATTATTAATTAATTAATATTAATTAATATTGCCTTCACTTTCTTGACTCAAACAACAAAAAAGTCTACCAGTGAAGAAATGCCCCTCGTGTTGACAATGAAACAGTTGAAAAAGTTTCTTGTAAGTAATTGCCCTATACCATTATGACGTAACGGCTTATTTATGAGGGGGACAGAATCGTGAAGAACAATAGAAATTTGAACTAAATCTGCTCTGCTGAAGTTCGCTTGATTTCAAATTGGCTAGTTTCCAGATATTATGTTCATCGATACTTTTCCCACAATATTTACTGTGTTTGGTGACTTTTATCGCTTTCAGACCGTCTGTAAAATACATTTATTTGGGAAATCCTTTGTGTTGTTGCTGTTTTGAACATTTGAACTAAATTATGAGCATAAGCGATCGCTCATATCTTCGTATCTAAAACTTCTTTTAACTAAGCCTTCGGCTGAGATATATAGTGTTGGCTGCTCTTTCGGCCTATGAAGGTTTTGTTCTATATAAGTCATGGGAAAATTGTCAATGACGTAGGTGAAAGCCGAGAATTGTCTCTGGCAAAATAGAATAATAATTTATAGTGACCCAAAGTTCACTTCGGTCTTAGAATGACCATTTTCCTATCACCTTTCTCTCTAACAACCTTTTTTGAAATAGGTGTATCAGTATGTATACTGACCAGTTGTAGGTATTTTTAGATCTCGCATTCCAATGTGCTCTGGTTATGTTATGACTACTTTTATAAATTCTTTTTCATAAAATTGAAACTTTATTATCATCATCTATTTTGAATTCTCATTACTTGAAAATACCTTGCAAGACATTCATTTTTGGACACATAAATGACTTTGCTGAATAAAAATTATAATGGAAAATGACTTGTGTTTCTACGGTATATCAATGCAAATGTTTTACTAGCCTCGTAGGTTGATGAAAGAACAAATATTTACAGTTTTAAATCATCATTTCACAAAATAATAATAGTGATAATACATGGCAATGAGTTTCTCATTTTCTTGAATGCTGGTGTTACTATTAAAATTTGCTGTTGATGTTGATGATGTTGAAGTCAAAATGTTACCTGAATTCACTAGGATTCTTCATACAGTTATTTGTACACATGATCCACTCTGAGTGTTTCCAAAGTTTCAGACTTTTTCACAAGTTTAAAGCTAACTATCGGTATATTTTTTCAGGTATACCGACTAAATGACCATATGAATGATGAATGGATGGATTTGATATTGAAATTATACTAATATTGTCTCCTACAACCTGTATGTTGCACCTTTGACCTGACCACCTTGTAGCCATGCAAATGCTGAGTGATAAATAGTTCCTATAAAATCACCTAGCTGTAGAACTTTACACCAAGTCCGCTGTCATCACTAGAGTCTGGAGCCTCAAACATTTGAGCTTTTCCTTTGCTTTCCAGTACAGACAGAGACTTCTTCATCATCCATAAATCTATACCATGAAACTCTAAAAAGATGATATAAAATGATTGAATAATTTATCTTAACATGCAAAACTATTATCAGTTTAACGAGTCAGTTCTTATCAGTTTTTACTTTACTTTCAATGTGATAAAGAACTAATGACCCAAACATCTGTAATTTAGTACAGTTTTGTTATCTTGTTTTACATGGTTCAACTGTCATTCAACAGTCCCTGTTTGTGTGGTCATCTTTTAAACATAAAATATTCTGATCACAATCAATTTATTTTTAAGAACATATATTATTGTAAAGCACCATGCAGGTATTATATGGCGCAATAAAATTACAAATTATTATTATTATTTTACAAATTATTATTATCTTTTAAAATGTATTTGCATACTTGTCTTGACATCACTGATTGGATAATAATGACAACAACAGTACACCAATAAAGGAAGATACATCTTTTATTAAAGAATTACAGGCACTACAGCCACACTGCAGGCACTATGGCCGCCTATGGCAACAAATACAGCTGATTGGTACATGTACCTTCTTTGACAGTATCATCTCCTGACATTAATTCATATAATGTGCAAACTGAATCTGTCATATTGTTAGCTTGAATCTGAAGAGAAGACAATATAGTTGGAGTTTACCCACTGGCCTTACCATACAATGTAGCTTATACTGCAGCCATGCATACTACCCCTCCCCTGCCGAGGAGGGAAGTGGTTTTCTCCACTAGGGAGGGGATGACTGGGGCAGGCTGCATGCATGCACTCTACAGATGCAGTTGTAAATCAGAATTAGAGAATTTATTTTCACATGTATCTGTACATGTATGGGCCTTGGTCGTTAATCTTGATTACATACATACATACATACATACTTTATATTATAGATTACTTATACCTTTGCACTTTTCATACCCTAACTTTACTGAATGGCAAAAATATTTGTGATTGAGCGAAACATCAAAGAAAATAGCAAAGAACAAGAATGCTTCATTTAATAGAGACTCTGGGAGGGTAGTTCCAGGGAATTATATTCCTCTTGTGGACAAGTAGAATTTTGCTAAGAACTGTCTTGTTGTAATTGCGCACGTGTAGCCGCCTATTAATTAGCTCGCGCTACAATCACGTTTGTTTTGTTTGTTTTCTACGTAATCTTCTAACTGAATTTTGTAAAATCCATTCAATCCCTGATGATGGGCCAGGAGCCCAAAAGCTTGGATAATAAAATGTTTTATTTACATGGAAGAAACATCTTTTAAAGTGAAATCAAAGAAGCTGTTGTACAGTATGTGTTTGGGGGGAGTAGGTAGCTATTTTGGTAAGTAAGTTACATGTTCATTTAAGTAAGCTAAGTACATTGTAAGTTACATTGAATTTGCTGAAGTGTGACTGGCTGGACCATGTACGTATTATTATAGTTCTCACCCATTGATAAATCAAAGCAGCCCATTCCTCTGGTTTCCTCCACATGACATGACATCTTTGCTGCTTTTTGTCTTCCCACTCAACATTACCTAAAAGTGATTTCAACCTCAATTTACTAACCCTTGATAACTTAAAAAAAATTAACTATTCAAATAAAAGCCTGCAAGAACATTCTGTATATAATATAATATAAGCCTGTTACGTACATGTACATGAACTATGTGTACCAGGCCGGAGTACAGGCAGCTCAACCATTGCTTCTGAGGCTACTATTTATAATAAATAAAAATATATTTGCATCTTTTTGATGGGTTTCCTGTGGTAGAGTGCACATTATATTGGGCTTCCTGTGTTGAGTAATGCATAATGTTGGGTTCCCTGTGTGCATCCCGGACGTACCCGAAGCAATGTACATAGTGAAACTTGTTTCAATAAACACATGTACCGCGGGACATTTCTATGCACAGGGAACCCAACAATACATACTACACACGCATGCTCTACCACAGGAAACCCATCAAAAAAGACGCATGCATGCAAATATATTTTTATTTATTATAATTAGTAGCCTCAGAATGTTGTAGGCATGGAAATGTCATATGCTAATAATTTGACACCTTTTCTCGGGGTGCAACCATGTGACCAATCGCCATGTTGGATGAACCAACAAGAGAAGCTAATGAGGAATGCTTTGTATTTGGGAACCAATATGGCGACTATGACGTAACATGCACTCCAAGAATTAGTACTGTATATACTCTGTATTTAATGTACCTCTTTTACTTAGCTCTTCTAGTATGGTATTTAAGGCATCCTGTGATAATTTCCCTGATTTCAGTTAAGTCAAATAATACCAGTACGATTTTAAGGTATCAGGGTACCCCTACCGACCGGTATGCATTCAAGTCGCTTTAACACAGAATCCGTCCATTAAAACCCCAATAAAGTATACATTTTCTGAAAGCTAAATAAATGGAGATTCCAACTAATGGTCTATTAACAAAAAGTACATACGCATTTTAAATATAAGTCGAGATCAACGAATTTTCATATAGCGTTGTACGGCGAGGTCCCAGACAACCGCATTTTATCGGAAATTCAAGATCATTATCTTTATGCACTCTAGAGATATCAATTATCAAAACCATGTCTCCGTTTATCGATACGTTTCCCTGTTGCTTTTTTATCTGCCGCGAAACTTTCGGTACGCTAAAAATACATTGTTTTTTACTAATCAGTTAATAACTCATGAAATCACTAAAATATCAAAAATCGGAGACACGGTTTTGAAGAATGATAATCAGAGATGAAGTCCTAAAAATCTCAGCTGAATCGAATAAAACCCATTTGTTTAGGAGCTCAAAATAACACCCGTATTTTCGTTAATTTGCTCTATGAGAAAAAGCCCAAACTGTTTTTCAAGTCAAGTGGCGGCTTTGTTTGCACAAGCGACTATAATCCACCACAAATATGTGATCCAATACCTGATGACATATGAATGGCATTCAAAACAAGATCGCCTTACAGTACCTAACACAACATGGCAGGAAAACAAAGTTACTGCTGGCGGGAAATACGAGCATTTTGACCGTGAGTGGTTTGGCATCGTTATTCAAGGATATTTTGAGTGAGCAGTTACGATTTTTGGATACTTTCTTCGCATCTTAATCTTTGGAAAGTCTGTTGCGTGAGTGTTGTTGACAGCTTGCTTGTCAACATCTTTTTGCATCAAATGAAATCCAAAATTCTTTTTTTGATTCTAACTTTGTAGGGAAAAAATATTTTTAGATTCTGATTGTTGGAAATGATAGATAATATTCAATTAGATTTGATTGTCAAAAAAAATCGAAACCGGTCTTTTGATAGGTTTTTGGGGTACCCTGATACCTTAAAGCAAGTTTTCAATTTTGTTCGTTGCAAAAATGTTTGAATGTCTGCGCACGCATGCACTGTGCTCTCGTAGAGCACGCGGAATATGCATCCTTTGGCCAATCAGAGCGCGCGTTATATCATAGTTCTTTTATAAAATGCTATATACAACATTGAACAAATAGTTTTTACATTGTCTACCACTAGATCACTTGTAAATTAAACATCATATTGCTCCAACTTCAACCAAAAATTTTTACACTGTTTATTCTTGTTTGATTTCGAATGGAAAACAGTATTTAACCAAAATGTCCTTTGCATGTCAGGTTGATCTTCTGATCTCTAATCTTTAATCTAATCTCAAAGGATACTTTCTATTTTCTTGTTACAAAAAAGTTCATTTGTCATCGCCTCTGTAACGTCCAACATGTACAGCTTTTTGTACTTGTAGTACGACAAGACTAAGTCACACCAAGCTTCAATTTGCTTCCTTCTTGTGTCGTGGTTGGGTTGCAATCTAAAAATATGACAACTAATTGTAGTTACAGGAGGTTACATGTATTCTGATTCCAACTACAACACCACTCTGATAGCATTCATAGATAATTGAATCAGAGACACGATATACTGCTGTTCTTGCACAATACTTACGTGTAGAATGGAGGGAAGTTGTATTGCCATGGCCATTCAAACCGGTCCGCCATCTTGGATTTTCAACACTTTGGAGGTAAAGCACAGGAAGCCCAAGCTCCCACGAAAGTCGATATATGAATGGGAACTTTACTTTTTCTTCTCTATTATTACCAATTATTCTATTATTTTATAATTACTTTTTCAATAATAATAATAATAATAATAATAATATCTACTTGTTTTTTTTCTATATGATTTTAACATTTCGATTAAATTCGGCTAATATAATTACTGATAAAGAACTATGATTTTCCGAACATTTGTTCTGTCTATTCCTCATTAGTTTCAAAAATAATAATAATAATAATAATAATAATGGAAACTTTATTTCATGTATTTTTTACACAAACAATTGCAAATCTCACTACATGTAGGTAATTTACAATTGACTACTTGAACTCGAAAATATAATTAACAAAAAGAAAATGGTAACATAAGTATATTTATATACACCTAATTTCAAAAACGTTGTCCAATAATAATCAAAAAAGCCAAATAGGATTTCATTAAAAGACAAAAGAAGTGCAGTCAAGCTGAACTGTTTCTTTTGTCTTTTTGAATGAATTTGTATTTGGCTATTTGGACAACGTTTTTGAAATTAGGTGTATATCAATAAAACATTTAAAACTTCATTAATTCGGGATTAAGCCAGTCCTTATTTCTACAACAGAAAATATAATATGTTGACCTGATAATAATATTACTTATTTTTCTAACAATATACTTTTGTTGTTTTCTTTCTAAACCTATTTCTTTTAACATTTCGATAAATTCTGCGGATTCTTTCGCAAATACACCTAAAGTGCTGATTGACAAGTTGACGAACTTTACTTCTTTATATTGATTCTTCTGTTAAATGCGCCAATCATCTCACAAGATTCAAATTCAAACATCAAATATAAAATATAATAATATAAAATATAATAATAATAATAATAATAATAATAATAACATTCCTTGGAGGACTTATTAGTTGTATCAGAGTTGTATCGATTTATTTTTTTACCTCTGCTCGCAGGGTACATAAATATGTGAATTCTTGTCTCCCTTGAGAGATTCAAGTTTCTCCGTTTGAGGTCAAAACCGACTTTTGCAGACTTTTTAGTCACGGCAGCAACATTCTCATGAGCCAATGAAATGCTAGAGTGCTCCATATATGGTCATGTTACGCATGGGTGCGGCCAAAGGAACAAAATCAGAAGGCATCATTGTCGGCATTCACTTCGGTGCCCGGGAATTTGCAAAGCAGAGAGAAATCAATAAAATCTAAGTTCAATTCTACATCTCTGAATTTGCAAAATGTCCAGCAGCAAAAAGGCCAAGAAGGGAACGAAGAAGAGGGCTCAAAGAGCGACCTCCAACGTTTTTGCGATGTTTGATCAAGCGCAAATCCAGGAATTTAAAGAGGCATTCAACATGATTGACCAAAATCGAGATGGCTTCATCGACACCGAAGACTTGAAGGATATGTATGCTTCCCTGGGAAAGTTTGTCAGCGATGACTTTCTCAGTGACATGGTGAACGAGGCATCTGGTAGTACTATCAACTTTACGATGTTTTTAACTTTGTTTGGAGAGAAACTCAACGGGACGGACCCCGAGGACGTCATCAGAAATGCCTTTGCTTGTTTTGATGAAGATGGCGCAGGCGTAATCCACGAAGACAAGCTATGTGATATGTTGACTCAAGTTGGAGATAGGTGAGTTAAACTAGTTGTTCTTTTACATTAGAAGTTCAAAGTATAACGAGTTTGTTTTAGTTGTTTGTTTATAGGAGACTATGGGACCCTCGACACTAATCAATATTCAAAACTATCATGAAACTAATTGATCAACAACCCCCGTTAGCCTATTCATGGTATACAACTCTTTACAATATATAATTGCAACAATTTCTTAACTTTTGACCGAAACGAGTAACCAGCTGTTCATGTCCCATTTTATCAATAATTGCAGCAATACATGTCTGAGATGTATCAGTTACGCCTAGTGATAAATTCCACCAAGTTTGTCTAAAATATTCTTTTGTTTAGTATAATTATTGTACGTTAATCACAGTAACATAAAGAGCATTGTCTTGTGTGAGGTTCATGCAAATTTGAAAGCTTTAGCTGCTTTCTCTGACACTCCACAACAAACAGACTTCAGTCCTTTGTATTTGACAGTATGAAGATGGAATGGACGGTTCTGTCGGTATAATGACACTTGTACCTCTGTTGTTCATATCTCGATTATTAAAGCCTGAATCATCTTAGTTTTCATCCTCTAATCTTCTCTATGTCAAAATATTTAACTCTAATTTAATTCTTCTAGTTATTGAAAAGGTCTAAAAAAATTTGAAGCACAAAAAAAGTACATTCTTATACACTTGAAAATATTCAACTAAAATAAAATCAATATGGGGCTTGATTTAGGAGTAATGACATACAAACGTCATTCAACAATATTAAATTTAAATGAGTTGGGAGAAAGCTAACTTAGAGACTATAATGAAAGATAAGAAAGCTAACAAGTCGGTCTAAACTTAGAATTTGAGAGATTTATAAATGCATGAAACTCTAATCTTTACATGTAAGCTTTCATTATCCTTTATCTTTATGAGGCCACTTGAAAAAAGTCTGTACATATTGGACATTAATAACAATAATTGTCTTTCTCGACAGATTTAGTGAAGATGAAATTGATGAGATGTTACAAGACTGCCCTGTTGATAAAAAGGGTAACATCGACTACGTCACCTACACCCAGATTCTCAAACGGGGCAAGAAAGATGAAGAAGAGGATCAACAGCCACCAAAATAAACATGAAAGTTGTTCTTGAACTACAATATGTGTAGAATTTATTTCTAATACTTAAAGCTATAGACCTGTCCATAAACAGTTAGCTTCTTGACAACATGCTATTGTAATTTGTCTACACTGAGTTTCAACAGTGTACTGTAAATTCAGGCAGATAAGCCACACTTTGCAGCTATGGCAACCCCGAGTTTGGTAACTTGAATCTTGGAAAACAATTTTTTTTGGAAGGAAATCGAAAGATGCCAAATTTTAGGTATAAAGGTGTGGCTTATCTGCTGGTGTTTGTGGTAGCTCTAATTACACTGCTATTTCGTAGCTTCATTACTTTTCTGTGTAAGAACTTTGATAAGAACCTTGATAATAAATTCATTAGCATGTACATTGTACATTAGGTTGCTGTTGTTGCTTTGCTTCAAGTGACAACAAACATTTTTCATATTTACTATGCTTTAATATCACTTCAGTTAGAAATAAGGTACTTTTCAGACCAATGTTTTGTCATTAAAACTACAATGTTGTTACACATGGTGGCGCCAGTAACAACATAGTCTTCACAGTTGTAAATAATAATGGTAATGACAAAACGTGAATCTGAAAAGTGTCTTGTTTCTTACTTTAGTGATAGGCATAGTAAGAATATTCCTTAAATCAGTGGCAAAGTTGTTTGGACCAGCATCAGTAATATTATTACAATTAATCCAATATTCTGTACAATCATTCATCCCCTTTCTCCTGTGATTTTAGCTCAAAATGTCGAACATTAAAACTGCATTGCACTTTAAAATCCACAGCTCAATCTACTATGTTGGTAGAACTTTAAGCTTGGTAAAAATAGAAAGTTCACATGAATGTGGTTGAACTATTTTGAAGCACATTTGTGGAACAAATATTCCTCTTGACAAAATAATAATCTTTTTTAAATACCATAATTTATTTGTCGAGACGTCACTGGTCTTGCTGTCTCAGTTTCTTTGTGAGTCCAATTTCTTGTGTGAAATGATAATAATAATATAATACTCATATACTGTAGTGCCTATACTCATATACTGTAGTGCCTATACTCGTATACTGTAGTGCCTATACTCATATACTGTAGTGCCTATACTCGTATACTGTAGTGCCTATACTCATATACTGTAGTGCCTATACTCATATACTGTAGTGCCTATACTCATATACTGTAGTGCCTATACTCATATACTGTAGTGCCTATACTCATATACTGTAGTGCCTATACATTGGTATTCTAGGTCACAAATGTTGACAGTTCTAGGTGCTGATTAACTTCATCAAATGGAACTGGAATTGCAAGATCTGCATTTCTATGTAAGCCTTGTTTCTCACTTTTTTTCATCAAGTTTAGTAGCTTACAACTTTCTCAATTAGAATTGTCTTCCTTGTCATTTTTTGTTTTTGTGTCGTGCTCAGCCACCCATTGGTCAATTCTTTCCTTGAGCTCAGTTGCTGGAATAAGGTTAAATATGGCTAAAGGTTTCCTGTTGAATGGATCTTTCTCATCACTATGGAAAAATGGGAACAAATGATTTAGATACCCTAAGATTCACAGGAGTTGTCTTCCAGGTTCTAAAAGATGTTGTTGGGGAGACAAAGGTGTGGTAATGGGTCAGCACAAATCTTGTGGAAATGAGTGATGCATTTTTATGTTCTTGATTAAATTGACGGTACCGTGCCGTGACCGTGCCATATCCAAGCATCCTAATTCGTTGAGTGTTACTCAAAATGATTTTGCATGCTGTGATAAGATTGGTTGAATAGAGTGTCTTTGATTCTGTACCGTGACCATAACTCCATGCCGTAGGTTTCCCACTCATACGAAATACAGTAATCAAATCTGGGTAATTTTACAATATTCTGAGTTATGCCTCCTCACTGGTGGTAGTATATATATTACTAGTATAACATCTAAAAGACTTTAAAAAAACACAAGTTCAGGTACTGACATAATACCTTAGCAAATGTCTGCAAATGATATCTTTATCCACAATCTTCCCTGAAGTCGGCAAAATCATTGGATTCCTCATTAGAGTGTCCATGATTGGATCCTTGAATTCATCTGGAGGCTAAAGACAGATGTACATTATAGTAAAATAACAATATTGTATTTATATTGCGTCAGATGTTGACAGAACCAAGGCTGACTATTTTCAGTTTGAGCTAACACAATTAAAACAGTCAATAACAAAATACTTCAAGTTCATGCTTTGCAAACTGCTACAGGTACTCCTGCCTTGGCAAAATATGCATTTGCTCAGGGTATAATACAATATAATGTAGCTTCAATTGGAATTCAAGTATATTTTTCTTGTCCAAAAGCAGCATTTTTTGTATAGTCTTCCTTGCAACTGTTTTGAGTGATTGGTATTTGTAATTAATTTACACCAATTTGAGGCCAACAACTCAAAACTGGAGTAATAGTTATAGACACTATATACACTTTTAGGACATTAGAAACACTGCATTTTGTTGAGAGTTTATTTTTACCTCGGGAAGCTGTTCGGATGGAATTGGAACATTGTCTTGGATTTTTCTGGACAGTGCATTAAGTCTAAATATAACGTCTGCTGGTCTTCCAATAAGTCTGGACAAAATAATCATTAGGTTACTCATGCATCTAATCCATGTGTATGACACATGTATTGTTCATGTAATTTATTATGTTTTTCACTACCATGAGATATAGAGTCGTTTTCGTACGAGTGGGAAACCTACGGCACAGAGTTACAGTCACGGTACGGAATCGAAGACGTTGTATTCAACCAATCACAGCACGCAAAATCATCGCTCTTGAAACCAATCAGAATGCTTGGATACGGCATGATGATGGCGCAATATGGTCACAGTATGGCACGAACCGTACCGTAGCTACTTCCTACTCGTACGAAAATGACTCTAATGAAGCTGGCTATTCTGCTCTCAACGAGGCTTCATTATAAGCTCAGTTGGTAGAGTATTGTGAAGTTCATTACATACATATATTGTCCTATAAAAGCTCCTATCCTGTTAAAGTCTCAGAATTTGTTCATTGTTTCTATGTATCATCATCATCATCATCATCATCAATTAAACACATGATTAATATTGCTGCATACAGAGTTGAAGCAGTATTTGCTGTATAAATGTAGAGATGATCTTACTTTAAGACTCTTTCTGCATGTGTAAATAACTCTGGGGAATAAGAGCGTTCATCTTCAGCCACTGCTTTTACAAAGATCTCTTCATTACCCAAGTTTAAGTAGACATCCACAATGTCAGATACAAGTTGTTGAGGCTTGAAATGAAACTCTGAAAAGTCTTTCACCTGGTATGAAGGTATGCAATTATAGGTTAAAACGTTTTAATTTAAACTTAGCTGCTGCAAGGGAAAAGCGAAGGTTTGGGTTGAGGCTATCCAAGAACAATATAGCTGTTCATCTACATGTACCTCAAATATTTCACTGAAAAATAACACACTCAAAAGGATGCATACTGACTGGGTTTTTGAATAGCAGGTTCTAGCTAAAAACTACCTGAAGGCAGCTTATTATTATTATTATTACTTAGCTAGCACCATAACAGCAAGGCTGTTTTTGCCTAATAAACACTGTTTATACATTTACAGAAATACAATTCCAGGCTGTATACTGTAGGTATGATGGGAATAACTAACCTTTAGAGATCCCATTTTTGGTCCTACTAATTGAAGCAGGAAGTAGTTGAGCATGGTAGCCATTCTGCTGCACATACAGGGAAAACAAATTGGACTGAAAGAAAACATTACTGTTGTTATACAATAGGTATTGATATTCCTGCTGACAATATATATACATTAGTCATAGTTTCTAGAGTTTTGTAAAACAGTCCAGTAACTACAACAATAAAGCCCATGTCACACGTAACAAATTCTTATGCAATTTATGTCACGAAAACAATTTATTGTTGCAGGTTGCACAAGAGTTTTTCATGTATGACATCGGATTCTACTTTGAGCAACAATTTTTCAACTTTGTAAAAAAATTGTGTGTGACATGTTGTACACAAATTGTCTCTCGACACAACCTTTTTTTTCAGGATGCAAGTTGCATGAGAAATTGTTACATGTGACAATTGTTTAGTATTTGAAATAAAGTGTTTTTATTATAAAGTAGAGAGGAGGACTGCCATTGGAATTACATTCTTGTCAATATTACCTGAAATGCTGTATGATACATGTGTGTGTACCTACTAGTACCTATATGTACTAACTGTGCCTAGTAGCAATTGTACCTTTTCAGATCTGTTGTTAGATAACTCAAAGCATGCACTGTTTCACAGGCCAGGATATTATGACTTCTAGCCATTTGCCCTGTGTGGTGTAAGTCCCTCAAATGCTGGAAGATAAACAAAGATGTCAGTAGTGTATACGTAAGTGTTGGCGGTAAGAAGACATTTAAACAATTATGGTGAAACAATAATCATTTTATTATTAATAATGAAAAACATACTGCTTCTCGTTGATTTTCAGGTAAGCTATCAACCTCTCCACTGTCTTGTTTGATTTGCAGTTTTTTAATCTGAGCCATGAACTAAAAAAGAAAAAGACTTACAGTTGTAGCTGCAACTGTTAGCATTTACAGTTGTGTCACTGACAACAATGTTCATTGTTTAACAATGGTTCATGATGACTTTCATTGTCACACTAATACAGTGCATCAGTGCATAGTGTGTGACATATCTGCATATATGTACACAAATAAGTCATACCTCTAGTGATTCATCCAGCAAGAAGACAGCATCATTGATGAGCAAGTTTATGAACCTCAATATCAGTGGAGGAATGCCAGTACACTTTGCTGCTTGAATCTGTTATATACAGTGAAAAACACAAGGAATTATAATGTAAATGAACACTTAATGTACCCTATAGTTCCGAAAGTAGCGACCCCCTGAAAGTAGCACCCCCCCAAAAGTAACAGTAAAAATTGATGCTTGCTAACAAATCCTAGTACTACCCTCGTTTAAATAAAGTCTTTATTATTATTATAATCCTGAAAATAATGACCCCCCGAAAATAGTGGTTCCCCCGAAAGTAGCGATTCCCCCTCTAGAGCGATGATTAGATTAGATGACGAACATCACTAGCAAACAGCATGTAAAGAGCCAGTAGCAGTTGTATCAGGTACTTGGTATGATGATGATGACTATGATGTATGACTCCTAAAAGTTAACGAATTTAGCACCCCGACAGTAGCAACCACCTGACAGTAGCGACCACCTGACAGTAGCAACCACCTGACAGTAGCAACCCCCCAAAAGTAACAGTTACCTAATAAGGTTGCTATTAAAACTGAAAGTAAATATATATTGGTTATATTATAATACAAAAAGCTGTGTCTTACTCCTTCAGCTAATCTCAACAAGGATTCTTTGTACTTTGGTTGACTCCAGATATACTCTAGAACTGTGTACATGTGGTGCCGATAGCCTAAAGTAAGAAATAAGTGCAAAAAGGACAACATTACTGTTGGTTTTGCATGATCCAACTTGTGGTTATAATCAAAGGGGTATCGAATGGTCAAAACGAGACTTTGCGAGACTCCGAGACAAGGCATATTTTTTGTGAGCCTGAGACACTTTTTCACCGATTTCCTTTGTTTTCAAAATTCGAGACTCTGAGAGGGCTTTTTGTGAAAAAACGAAACTTCAAGATCTGCGAAATTTGACTGAAATTTTGCGAGACGCTGACTTTTTGCAGGGACCATTTGACACCTCTAATCAAGTCATTGCTTACCAAACTTTTGTTCAAATTCCATGGAATGTCCAGTAAACTCAATCTCAATGAATAGATTCAACAATGCAGTAGGCAAATGTTCTATGGCTTCTTGATGATTATGAAATACTTGCTCTCTCTGAAACTGAAGGTACACAAACAAGATACAATTAAAACTACATGAACAGTCATGTACAGGGACATATAAATAGATGGATGGTGAACTCTGAAGAACAGAAACAAGCTCTGAACCTCTCTTTTATAAGCCACCACTCGGGTTGTCAGGCAGGATCATCTCATACACAAGGTTGATTACATATTACAAGAGGTATTTATTTGTGTAAAATATTCATATTGACCAAGAAATTGGGAACAATAGGAATTACAATAGGTTTCTCTCTATCTCAGATCCAATATCACTAGTGCATAATAATTATATGAGTGTAAAGGTTACCATGGCAATTGGGGAATTCTCCATCTCTAATTCTTGACCTTTTCTCACTGGCACTAATGATTCTAAAGCTTCAGCTAGTTTGGCTCTTAGGTGAGGGTTCTTGATGCGATCAGAACTCCTAGAGTAAAACAAATGCATAATAAACTTTAATCAGTGTATTATAAAACACACAATCAAACAGACAATATTAAGTGAGTTATATGTATCAAACAAAGTGACAAAAAGGAGGTACATTAATGGAGAAGTACAAGAAAGAAGAATGGATGGATGAAAGAAAGGAAAGATGGAAAAGAGAAAGGGAGAGGAAGGAAGCAAGTAGGGAATATGGAAGAAGGCCAGAAGCTAGGGAATGAAGGAGGTATGTACATTAATAATACTACAGGAGTGTAATGATTAAAGGTATATTCTGATTTTACATGTACATTGTATTGGGGCCGGGATGATGGTGGGTAAAGGAACTTACCCAATGTAGATGACAAAGAAGGTCACAATGTAATGCAAAGATGCCCCAGCAGATTCCAATGTATTTTCACTAAAATGCCTGTAAGTAACAACAACAGCAGCTCTAATAATAATAATAATAATAATAAACTTTATTTTTTCACAAAATCTATACTT
The DNA here is from genome assembly GCA_033675265.1 of Actinostola sp. cb2023. Classification (NCBI taxonomy): domain Eukaryota; kingdom Metazoa; phylum Cnidaria; class Anthozoa; order Actiniaria; family Actinostolidae; genus Actinostola; species Actinostola sp. cb2023. The sequence continues at coordinate 286,542 of JAUJYZ010000758.1, read as the reverse complement.
AAAATTAGCAAGAATGAGAATAACAATAAATTCATACCAACCTTACAAAAATAATAAAATCTGCCATGTTTTCAACAACAAACTCTGGTATAAACAGAAGACCTGCTGGAGTCTAAGAAATAAACTTGATGTTATACAAAGCTAACAGCATACATTGTTATATGCATTATTACCTGTGCTGGAAGAGGAAGTTTTACAGCTGTAAATGCTGTCATTTCTTGAAAGTTATCACCAGCTAAGGCTATCTGGTTTAACCACGATGCTGACGCAACATAAAAACGCATTACAAGCTCAAGCATGGAGGGGTTAAGCAGGTGAGTCTAGTGAGAAGAAGAAAACCATTCAATTACATAAAAAATTACATATTGTATAATTTACAATCATACATGTATATTGAACAATTATTCCCCGAAGTGGAGGTGTCAGAGTAGTGGTGGATATTTACCGAGCCGCAAGTCCTCGAGCGGCAAGGTAAATATTCACCACTACTCACCGACACTGAGGGGGATAATTATTGTTTTAGAAGTATATACCAAATCAGTTGGATAAAAAATGTAGCTGTACAAAAAATGTAGCTGTAGCTGTAGCAAAACGAGACGCCATTTTGAATCTCGTCCCAAAACAGTGAATAGCCAAGGATATTCTGAGTTACGGGAGCCAATCAAAACGCCCCAAAATTGCTATCCACTGATTTGGTAAATACGTCTAATATATATTAGTGCTCACTGCAAGAATACCTTCATAGATATTTGTTGAATTATTCCAAACTCAAATTTGGTCTTCAGTCTTTCAATCATAGCATTGTCGCCTCCCTGGGATGATGCATCCTGGTAGACTCTTTGCAACTGAAACAAATTATTGAACTAACTTCAATGATATTGCAAATCCATTTACTTACAAATATATCTAATATTATTGTTACTGGGTCGCTGAAAAACATAACTCATACATGTAGAAGCTATAACTACAATAATTTCCCAGAATTCCTTTTGGTCATCACTTTTACGAATATCAACCAGACAATGATTAACGTTGTGCAATGTGATACATACAGATCAATGCACAGGCATTTAAATGCAAGTTGAAATAATAGTTCAAGCTGTACAAGCATTAATCAATAGTAACCTGAGCAAGGTCTTTCATTAGTTTTTTGTACTTTTCAGACACCTTCCAAAGTCCTAAAGGAAAAATGAACGGGAGGGAAAAGTAAATGTCACAAGTAAATGGAAAAACTAGAGAAAACAAGCATTCAGACAAAATGACATTACAAATGTACATGTACCTAGTTGCAAACATCTGTGGGTCATAAAGAACAGCTCTGTCACAAAACCAAATGTGTCTACGTCTTTCAACATCAATTGCTCTGCAAGGAAAAGAAGTTCAAAAGATAAAGTACTACAAAAGTTCTAAGTTCTAATAATTCTGATCAGAGACCTGTGGAACATCTGGCTACAACTCTAATCTACAAATGTACATTGTACTGTAAATGAAGACAGATACTGTTAACAGCTATTTCAAAAAAACACTGAATACTGCATACTGAATAGTGCATTCCAAGACCAAAGGGCATTGTGGGCCTCGTTATTTTGAAATAAAAAATAAATATACAGCGATTTGCTCGCCATATGGAGCTAGTATATTGTTTCTGATGAAATACACAAAAAAACAAAATAAATTATTATTATATATATTACTTTAGACAAATAATATAACACGAGTCCCAAAATGCATTTTGGTCCTGGAATACACTATTTAGAATGCAGTATTCAGTATCAACGTTTTTTGAAATAGCTGTATACTTACCATCACCACTCATAACAAGCCTTGTTTCCCCTTCAAGTCCAACACAGTGTATTCCAGCTGATTCACTGGATATCATCTCAATGTTAGTAACAGTTGCACAATAACGGGGATTGATCTTGAGAAGCTTTGGTGAGTTAGGATCCAAAAATGGCTGGCAAAGCTTTAATAGCAAGGTACCCATGTTCAAGAAGAAGCCATCTTCTGCTAGTGTAGCTGATAGTAATTCAGACATCATCTGTGTGATGACACATAGATAAGTTTTAAAGAAAAAAGTTAACAATACTGAATATCCAATGGCAACCTACCTTTTGTCTGGCTGCATTGCTATAGAGACAGCCACCTATCCATCTTAAAATTTCATGCTTACACTGGGGAGATGCTCGCACCATTTCAAATACAAACTTTGAAGAAAAAAGCATATTATAATGAAAGGGATGTACATTGCAAAATTATTGCACAACTTATCATGTAGTTTCTTTGATGAATGGCATCATTGCTACAAGTGTGGTGTGTGGTGGTACAGTTGAACATAGCTATCCACCTTACCCTATGGAATTTGTTTGAGAGTGAATCCAACTGAGTTCGTAAGCTTGACATTGTTGCTTGCATTTCAACATGAGTCTGCTCAGAAGGTTGCAGAAAATATTCCTGAAATAGCAAGCCAAGCAGTAGATAAATATGAACAATAATAGCAAGCCAAGCAATAGATAAATATGAACAATAATAGCAAGCCAAGCAATAGATAAATATGAACAATAATAGCAAGCCAAGCAATAGATAAATATGAACAATAATAGCAAGCCAAGCAATAGATAAATATGAACAATAATAGCAAGACAAGCAATAGATTAATATGAACAATAATAGCAAGGCAAGCAATATGAACAATTGTTGATATAAAGTAGAATGAGATAGAGTATGGACTATTTGATGTAATGAGGTGTGATATAAGCAATGGAAAAATGTAGGAATGAAAGGAAGAAAGGGATGAAAAATGAATGAATGGGACAAAGAGAGAAAGAAGGAGGACAAAAGAAAGGAAGAAGGATGGAAAGATGGATGGAAGGTTGGATGAATGGATGACAGGTGACCTAGGCTGCAGTAATGCTTACTGATGGTTTGTTTGGGTCTGATGGAATACTTGTTAAAGCAAGATAAGGTCCAAGTAGCGTCTGATTCTGGAATGCTCTGCCAGATACACTTTGCCTGTGGCCAAGAAAAGATGCTGGTGTTGGAGGTAACCAAGAGTTTGATGACACAAGGAACTACATGTAAATGAAAAATATATATGAAACAATGCATTTATGTACATGAACATATAATACAATGTAATACATGTATATGGCAAAGACATTTCATTGCAGTCCATAACCGTGTATGGATAACACATGCACTGTCACACATGCACCATCACACATGCACTGTCACACATGCACCATCACACATGCACCATCACACATGCACCATCACACATGCACTGTCACATGCACCATCACACATGCACTGTCACACATGCACCATCACACATGTACTGTCACATGCACCATCACACATGCACTGTCACACATGCACCATCACACATGTACTGTCACACATGCACCATCACACATGCACCATCACACATGCACCATCACACCTGCACCATCACACATGCACTGTCACACATGCACTGTCACACATGCACCATCACACATGCACCATCACACCTGCACCATCACACATGCACTGTCACACATGCACTGTCACACATGCACTGTCACACATGCACTGTCACACATGCACCATCACACATGCACTGTCACATGCACCATCACACATGTACTGTCACACATGCACTGTCACACATGCACTGTCACACATGCACTGTCACACATGTACTGTCACACATGCACTGTCACACATGCACTGTCACACATTATGCACTGTCACACATGCACTGTCACACATGCACCATCACACATGCACCATCACACATGCACTGTCACACATGCACTGTCACACATGCACTGTCACACATGCACTGTCACACATGCACCATCACACATGCACCATCACACATGCACTGTCACACATGCACTGTCACACATGCACTGTCACACATGCACTGTCACACATGCACTGTCACACATGCACTGTCACACATGCACCATCAAACATGTGACTGTCACACATGCACCGTCACACATGCACTGTCACAGGTCACACATGCACTGTCACACATGCACCATCACACATGCACTGTCACACATGCACTGTCACACATGCACTATCACACATGCACTGTCACACATGCACCAATCACACAAAATCATATGCAATTTTACATGTAAATTGGAAGGAGATACACATGCACTGTCACACATGCACTGTCACACATGCACTGTCACACTTGTATGTTTTACCTTTGAAAGTTCACTGGATTTTGCAAATAAAATGAATAGCTCAAGATGTTGGAAAGTCTGAGGTCCAAACAGTGCAATTTCACCTTTACTCTCATTGAGCATGAAAATAATTGGAGCAAATATTGTTTTCTGTTGATAAATAACACAAAATCATATGCAATTTTACATGTAAATTGGAAGGAGATAATCAGGAAGGTAACTTTGTGCATTGCTACATGACGTTTGATGAGTGAGTTCCCAAGTTCAAGGCAAACTTTAGAGCTTCTCAATGAACTTTGAAACCCACTCATCAAAAGTTATGTGAAAGGCACTGTACAATGGGACCAGGCTGCAGTACATGTCTGTTCATTATACTTGTGAGGTGTAGTACATATCATTGAATGTGGAGGTTGTTAGATTGTACAATGGGACCAGGCTGCAGTACATGTACACATACAAATGTACATGTCTGTTTGTTATACTTGTGAGGTGTAGTACATATCATTGAATGTGGAGATTGTTAGACTGTACAATGGGACCAGGCTGCAGTACATGTACACATACAAATGTACATGTCTGTTTGTTATACTTGTGAGGTGTAGTACATATCATTGAATGTGGAGATTGTTAGACAGTAATGCATTAAGACCAATGATAATACATTGGGACAAATAACAACTGTTTGAAATGAATATTCACCAGTTCATCTCTGTGAGGATATACTTTCAACAAGTCGCCTAAAAAAGCCGGCAAACCTCTGTCATCTAAAATAAGAAACATAAAGGCAAATGATAGTAATTAACAAAGTCTTTATTATACTTATATGATAAATATAAAGAGATACTACATGTAAACTGATACATTGTAGCTTATTCAAATCAAATCAAATCAAATCATTTATTGTCATTTTTAAAATACCTTGTGTTGAAACCAACAAATGAAACATTTGTTTGTGAATATCTTGGTTTGGGAACATCTCTGGGCTCAGTAGACATGTGCTGAAAGCATTAATAGACAATGAGGTATTACTGCAGTCATGTAATAGTTTTATAATAAACTAGATGCTCATTGAGCGTTTACTCGGCGTGTGGGGTGATCAGCTGGAACTCCGGGCAATCTCTCGCCCCACAGGCTTTTCCATCCTCTAATTTTGTCTAAACTATGTTTTGGGCTTCGTGTGGTCATGTCATTTTGTAAACGTTGGGTTTCCTGTGGTACGATCAACCGTATTTTGTCAATTTTGTCAGTGTATGTAGTTCGATTTTCGCTTCAGGAATGGGTTTTAAGAATATCGAACTCCTAATTATACTCAAGAAATAAAGATTAGTAGTTGTTTGAGTGCTGTGAGGTGTTTAATTTAGGATAAGAGATCTATTTATTTATTATTATTATTATTTAGTGTGTTTTGGGATGGATATATTTTGAGTGCTCACTCCGTAGGCAAGGTAACAAGTCCCGTAATCTATCACCAAGACTTGGTTTCAGCCGAAAATAAAATACTTTCTCGATTTGCTCGATCAAGAGCTTTTGATATGTAATAGAATGGCAATCTATCAGTGTCCTGACCTGCTTTCAGGTCGTTTACTCCACTGTAAACGGACCAGAAAATCAAATTTTTTCGAATGACATGCTTCTCTCGCTCTTCTTGGGCTTCCTGTGGCCGTGATGGAATGGACGGTCTAGTCTGCCACAGGCAGTCCACACCGAGTAATGAAAACATATATCTCAATAAATATTCTTCAAAAAATAAGATGAACGTTTACTTTCATGTTGTTACAATATTCAACATTCTGTGGGAATGAAATCTAATTTAGTATTCAATTCCTTTTCATTCCAGAACTTCACTTGATAATAATTGATGTCAGCTATATTGAAACATTGTTTAACATTAATCTTTATATTTTAATGTTCTGTGTGTTACATTTTTGGAAGAGCTCTTCAAACGCACAGATAGATGTAGGCTCTTTATTGCTATACAATTACTTTTTTTGTAAAAGCAAGTTTCAAAAAAAGAAATGCACAGATATCTCTCTGTTGCTACAATTTTGATGTGTTATTTTTTTGGAAGAGAATATTTATTGCACATCACATACCCAGCATAAGAGACTGCTAAGCGTTTGGCTTTTTCAACCAATAGATAAACTGCAGGCTTTTTATCCTATAATACAAAAAGGACAATGGTAAGGTGTTTCATCCAATACATCAATGTGGTTACAAATACTTGAAGAACCTCTATGTAAATCTGAAGCAACTGAGGTTGAGGTTGGTCTAAATGTGTTTGGTCATTAATACAAATGAGATTATCCATTAATCAAAGTTAACTGGGAAAACAGACAGCTTGTCAGCGGTTATTGCCAAATACGCATGCGCATGTTTGCTTTGATAATCAGCTCCCTCATGGTCATTCATCACTTGCTTGCTTGGTAGCTTTGGTAGCTGGCTTAGTTTCACGTTTGCCTGGTTGCCCCTTCCCTCCCAACCCCTTTGTGGGAGCTAACATGGTAGGTTAAGTCTTTTATATCCACTGAGCAATCAGTGTGACAGATGCCGTGGGTTGACCTGTGGCTAGGTTGCCATGGCTCCCTCCTTAATTACTTGCCTGCCCTCCATACCATGGCCTATTGACAAGTTAACTACATGTACCTATGGCACCTACCCTCCATACCATGGCCTATTGACAAGTTAACTACATGTACATGTACCTATGGCACCTACCCTCCATACCATGGTCTATTGACAAGTTAACTACATGTACCTATGGTACCCTCCATACCATGGCCTATTGACAACTTAACTACATGTACCTATGGCACCTACCCTCCATACCATGGTCTATTGACAAGTTAACTACATGTACCTATGGTACCCTCCATACCATGGCCTATTGACAAGTTAACTACATGTACTTATGGTACCCTCCATACCATGGCCTATTGACAACTTAACCAATACAAATTCACTGTTCAAAAAGCAATATTTGAACTGAATGACTTTTGCACTCACCTTGAACCTTGTGCAATCATCGTAGCTTCGTTTATAACAAGCAGTAAGGTATTTAATACAGGCTGCTTCACCAGCTTCAATATCTGCAGTCAATGATGTAGAATGAGCTCCTCCAGTTACCATGACATTGCTACGGGGATGGTCCATTGTTAATCTCTCCATTAATGCCTATCATTAACCAACAAATATTATCTGTCAGTAAATCACAGACACCTCTGAATGGGTGTTGGATGTTCCCCACAAAAAGTCAGTCTCACAAAATTTTTGTAAAATTTTGTGGGTCTCGAAGTCTCATTTTTTCGCAAAAAGCCATTTCAAACTCTCAAATTTTGAAAACAAAGGAAATCGGTGAAAAAGCGTCTCGGGCTCGCAAAAATATGCCTTGTCTCGGAGTCTTGAAAAGTCTCGCCTTGACCATTCGATACCCCTCTCTGAATCAAATTGACTGTTAGTATCACTCATGCATGTATGGTATACATGTATGTACATCAATGTACATTATTTTGTAAGTTAGGTCCAACAGCCAAGGTATCATTTTGATGGGAAATTACTAACTAATTTAATCACCTGATCAATGTTAGACCAGCTAAGCAAAGATAATCCACTTATATCATTGGCAGTGCCCTTCAAGTACACACATCTCTTAGGTAGAGCACCTACTTGCTTACTTCCAGTTCTATCGTTGTCTGGAATGATATAATTGAAACATTACTGTAACTACATTGCAACTATTTTTAAGGAAACTATTTTAATATATAATTATAAACAGAATATTACATGGTCGCTTGTAGCCTGAGAAAACAGCCGTCTCTCACCGAGAGAGACGTCTGAGATTCAAGCCGAAAAATTCCATACTGATGACGTAATTATGCAAATCATTCGCATGTCACACAAACTCTACGGCTCACTTTGGTGGAAGATTTCACCTCAATGAAGAGGAAAATCAACACTTTATTGCTCAACAATAAAATAAAAACATGTAAGTTGTATTTCCGAAAATTATTTGTGCATCTCAAAGCATGGAAACGTGCATAGTTTGTGTTTATTTATTCAAATTCAAAGCTTGACCTCTGTCACACACAGTAGTGACACCATCGCAGATTTCAAGACTTTGTATCGGTTAAAAAGATTTGAAATTATTATTATTATGTCTTACCTAAATAAGTCGCAGACTACTCAGGGTGAGATTGTAAGCGTTCTTAGCGAAAAATAAGTAGAGAAAGTCACTCTTAGAAGACTTAGAAGTTATTTATGATCTTGTTCATTGAGATATGTTGTTAATTTATTCATAACGTGACTTGATTAACCAATCAGAACTACTACCCGAATCTCGGTAGTGACACGTCATCAGTATGGAATTTTTCGGCTCGAATCTCAGACGTCTCTCTCGGGCGAGTAAAAGCTGACCCCGATGAGAGGTGGCTGTTTTCTTCTGCTACGCTCACTCGTGAGGTATATTTTCAACACTCGAAGATAAAATTTGTATCTCAGCGCACCCATGTAATATCCTCTATGTTCATAATACAATCTAAACTATCAGTAATTGATACATGAAGTGTGTATTTAAAAACCATATTTATATGCAGGGTTCTAGGTTTTAAACAGCTGGCCCAAACCTTTGAACAGGTGTGTAATCATGACATTTTTGTAGTTTGTGAAACACAAAGGTAATTTTTATAGTCAGGACAAAGTTTTCTCTACTTTTGTCTTAACAAATGGCTACAGTATACAGCTTACTACAAAGAACCCTGCATATATGAACACCCCTTCCCCAGGTGACATTACTCTCCCAAAAATAACCCTAATTATGAGACCATGCAAATTATAATAAATTATTATGTATACTATGTTGCTTTGTCTGACACTGCATTGTTTTATAATTATTGTTCAATCACTCCTTCAGTGTCACAAATGCCTAGTTTTTACCTGCAGATTTACATCTGACCCAGCAACATGTATATATATGACATGGTGACATAGCTGCAAGACTCATTTGACAGATTTCACAGCAACAACATTTTAAAATGGTTTCTTACCATTATCTATAGTTACCAAGAATACCCTTTGTAGTACATCATTTAGCATCTGTTCATCAGCTTCAACATCATTTGTAGATGATGATATTTGTTTCTGTTGATGCTTCAGACTGACAAGTGAAATAGAGTCTTGTTGTGTTAATGGTTCTTGTTCTGGTATTGTACTGCCATGACTAGTTCTGCTCTCCAAGTTTGTTGAAAATAATGCTAAGAAGGGGTTGGACGTCAAGCTTTCTTTATCTGAACTGGCCATCTTTAATCTATCCAGCAATGAAGGTGAAGATCCTCAACTTGTTAATACTTGTAATGTCTGCTTATTAACCAGATTTAAATAGCACTCATGAATCCATTACTTGTTCCAGTCCTTGAATACAATACAACAATAATCTACCATTATGTCTGACTAATGTACCCTTTCAAGCTTCAATGCTGCAATAAACTTCTCTTGTATCCAAAAACAAAAGATTGCATCTCATGTGCTCAGTTATGGAATTATAGCATTACATATACATGTACATAACAATGCCGTGCCATTATTTAACATACTTGAGTAAGCATACATGTATGGTATAAAACCAATCACATTCTTTTTACTCAGTTGGCTTTCTATTTTGGGTTGGAAACAACCACATAGCCAAACAAAATTAATAAATTATGCAAAACAATATACAAGTCTATTGCAAGAAATCTAATCACTGTCATTTGCAAAGTACATTTCGAAGAATTTTATTGTACTCTTTGATGAAGATATCAATTCTCCATGGAATCATGTTATATTCACTGTACTATCAACAGATTTTGATATGGAAGGTGAGTTTGACCAATTTCACAACTTTTCTTTACGGGAAAGAAAGGAATTTCAGAAGACTTTGGCTGATTCAAATTTCATTTTAACCCATTGACTCCTACACCTGCCGAAACCGGCCGTAGACATCGATACTGCTTTGAAAAATTATAACTTTCTGAATTTTCGTAACATCGATCTCACGGCCAGCTATTAGTGACAACTAGATAACTCTTCAAATTTTAACTTCAAGTAAACTGACTTACAGGTCCGATTTCTGGGCACTAGTTCAATTTGTTTTCCATAAAAATCAAAAATGTGTGTTTTTGACGCAATTTTACACCTCGAAAATGAACGACATTTGACTTGGATTTTCTTCCAAAATACATCCTTGCTAAACAAAATGCCACTTTCTCGGCAAACTTCCATCTCTCGTCTTCAATTGATATAGTCATGAATTTTTCCCTCTCTCTTTCTTAACTCGCCGAACAATAGCCATTTCCTTAGGACCACTTTTGCAAACACGTGTTTTCATTCTGCACGCCCAAAAAGGATGCCGGGAACATACGGGAATTTTCGACAGCAAGCATCCCGCCCTTTCCATTTTTTAGACTTTTTTAGAGTGTCGAGCCACTCAGTCCTACAGGCAAAATATGCCTTTTTTGTAGTTCCTGCAATCCACCACAGAACAACCAGAGAGACGATTTCACAGTTGAGTCCGCCATTTTGAATTCCGTAACGGCACTGCCGAGATGTCTTCGTGAAAATCGTTCCTCGCTGCTGGTTTCTTTCAGCAGAACGGTCTCTACCACACCAGTCAAGCTTAATGATGCTGTTCTGGGGGTTTCTGTGGTGAATAATGGCTATAAAACACTCTAAAATGCAAAATTGGCCTCTTCAAGCAGCTACAAACTACTGGCTCCACGAGATCCCACGACAAGAGGCAGGCCACACAAGAACTCGAGCCCACGGGCATTCAGAACTGTCAAGGTTTCCATGGAAACCCCTTATATGGAATCGAAATTTCCTACGACGTGATTAGGTCCAGAAAATCGCTAAAAAACTCAAAATAGCTCAGGAGCGAATGGGTTCAAGAAGCTAATTTAAAGGAATTGTTGTTCAATTGCAATTTTGCTACAATGAAGTTTTCACCTGTCAATCAAAAACACATCTTTACTGGCGAAATAAAGCATAGATTTTGGAGGCCTGCCCGCCAATCAGATGGCGTGTAATATTTATGCTATTTTAAGATGGCATTTTTTGGTGGGTCTGTACTCTTATTATTATAGATTCACAGATGACATCAAAATGTGGTGAGAACCAGAAAGCCTTGTGGTGTGACGGTTTCAGTGTGACTGTCGTTCTCACCACATTTTGACATCTTCTGTGCATGTACATGTAATGTATATGAGTACAGACGCATCATTGGCAAAATGGAATCTACAGGTATTTGTTTTATATAATATCTGTGTGGCTGTACTCTAATAACACATGGCACGCTCAACCAAATACACCAATAACTATTCTATAAAATATACTGTATAATTGTTGGTTTTTATTTAAAATTTGTTGATGAGTGATTCATGGCATCATACAAGGCTGGCTTCTTAAGAAAGAAACTTCTAACAAAACAGGAATCCTTATTTTTACATGTATAAATAATCTTATACAAGTAAATGATGTTATTCTAGATGAGTGCAAGTGTACTTGACAGTGTATACTAACTGTAAGCTTATATAATATAATATAAGCTTACTCTTACTAGACATGTAATAATTTAATTATTAAATTAAGCTTATAACCCGATATTAAAGTTCAGATGTAAGTTACATGTCATGTAACTTACATCTGAACTATAGATAAGCTTAACTGATTCTGATTCAGTTTTTATTTCAACTAGAACTAATAAATATAAACGTTGTTCACTAACGTCGTACTAAACCAATCCATACTTTACCTGTGTCGTTGTTTCGATACGTTTTACAGCAAACTATGAATCGTCATCGAGTCACGATGAATCAGCGATTTTTGCAGGGACGCAAAATTGAACTAAAACTAGTCTGAATCCCTCAACCATCAGTCAGATTAGTCCCCTGTCAATGGAAGTTACCTTTATAAAACAACAACTTGAAATTAGCGGGAGGGGAAGACAAAAACGAATGCAAAAAGTTTTCACAATATCCCTAGTGGCCGTGAATATCATAAGGAATGGGGCGAGTGTAGTCCCACTGACCACAATGATCGCGGTTTCACTAATTCATAAGCCGCTGACCGATGTCTTGTGGGCTCAGAATCAAGGATGATAGCAAAACGAAGCAAAAAGTTTGTTGTCCAACTGTTCGATGAAAAATACTCTTATCTCTCTTAAAACATGATTACTCTTTCCAAAAAGATTAAGGAGGAAAGAGAGAAGAGGGAGAAAGGGCTTAGTCCAGGTGAATCGCGCAAAGTACAGAGAATTTCTGTGAGAGATACTTTACTAACGAAAGGTACATTTCGTCACACGTATTTTCTGTCAATGATTCCATATCATTTTGGTTCCTTTTGTGTTTATTTAATTCACTTTTCCTTGTTCTTCATATAATAGAAGCTCAAGAAATGGTAGAATATTTACCCGGTAAGTCATCATTGAAAATTCATCACGAGTTTTTTTGTAAACTGTCTTGAGCAAGTTTGATCATGAGAACAGAAGACTGCAGATCTAAGCTATTTTCGGATGATGATTTCAATCATTTCTGAAATGTTTCAGACTCGTACAGTGACGCATGCATAAACAAGATTGTGAACTGTTAGAAATCTTTTTGTATTATACTCATTTATTGGAATAGCTTTCATGTATAAACAGAGGTATTTTTGTTAGAATTGTGACGATGTTAAAATTTTGTGAATAAAATGTACAAATGTGTGCATTGTCCATGAGTTGATGCCAGCATCATCAAAAGGAATATTTTCTGTGTATTTTTACTTCCCAGTTCTTCGTTTCATTCATTCATTCATTTGTTTATTCCACAGAAACATGTAAAGTTGATTTTAAAAATCCAAACCGTTTGCATGATTTTCATTTGACAGTAGTCCCAGGTAGGTTAAAATACGTTTTAGACCTGTTTACATGGGGAATGGGTGACCCTAGCAGTTAGGGTTACCTGTTATCCTAGTACTAGGGTCAAAGATAGCCCGGGTTGACAAGCAAAATTTATTTGATTGGGATTACCCTCCCCTCCCCTCCAGTCAATTCAATATTGCTTGGTGATCATGCAAGGCTTCATCACAATAAACAAAATGGCAGAAACTAGTAAAAAGTTGTCCTGGATAGGCGAGTTATCCCGGCAAAATAATTTACAAGGGAAAAACATAACCCTAGCGGTAGGGTACGTAATCCTAGTACTCAGATACATGTAGGGTTACCCTAGCACTAGTGTAACCCTACCACTAGGGTTACCCTCTTCCCCATGCAAACGGGGCCTTAAAAGTGCTATGAGTTTGAAACTCTTTGAAAATTTATAAGTAGGCTGGCATGTTTGGTTTTCCACAGTTTATAATTACTGCAATTCTCAGTATTATGCGAACTCAGACATTCAAGCAGTCGGCTGGAACTTGGTTTTTCGCTGCCGTCAATCAACATAAAAAATCAGTAAACTTAAAAATAAAAGTCAGAAGACCCACCAAATGGAAACCAAATATCATTTTGAGCTAAATTATGGATCATTTGGTCAAAGAATGTATTTAGTTTTGAATTTGTTAGAGTTTTGAATTTGATTGATGGCAGCGAAAAACCAAGTTGCAGCAGACTGTTTGAATGTCTGAGTTCGCATAATACTGAGAACTGCAGTAAATGAACTAACTTTAATGAACTTTGGCTTTTGCAGATGAAGGGTTTTGGAAAGATGGAATATTTATTTTTCATATCGTTGTTCCTGAGGAATATAATATAAAGGTATATAATACCATGAGTGGAGAAAGATATGTTCAGGACATTTGTAATGTGTCTGAATATAGGAGGTGTCTGTTTGCGGAAGTCCAACTGTAATACAAAATTAATAGGGAGTTTGGCTTTGCAAAATCTACAATGGCGACGTCAACCGGAAGTGTAAATAACTTCACTTTGGGGTTTCATATCTTCATAGTTGGTATTCCCTGTGGATGAAGTAACCTCACAGGTTTAGGCTTGGACTAAATCTCTAATGTACATACCAAACCCTGAACACAAGTTATTTACACTTCCGGTTGATGTTGCCGTCGTAGATTTTGCGAAGCTTAAACTCCCTAATATCACTAGGAGTACTGGTATAAACAATAATGAATACTCACATGTACATTACCTGTGTATAAGCTGATTGGATAGATAAGGAACTTGAAGGCAGACAACTCATTACTGAGCTTCCTTTTTTTCTCTTCCTTCTCCTCCCCTCTCCCTTCTCTCTTTCCCCTTTACCATACAGCGATTATAGTTATTAATCATCATGTTGCACATCATTGACAGCCACCTAATGTTAACTGTAAAACAAAGATTTGGCATCCAAATATAAGTGAATCAGGAGAAGTGTGTTTAAGGTAAATTATGATTGCGGTTATTGTTCTAGAATTATATCAGAATAGTTACATAATGTACTGCCTAGAGACTTGTACATATATGTAGCATACTGTTTATCTGAAAACATCCCTGTCTATTATTATAGTTTATTACGGCAACATACACTAGATGGTTCTGGTTGGGCACCAACACGAAAACTTAAGGTAATTATTATAATATCTGCTGTATGTACAACTTATATACTTGGTATACAAATAGCTACTGTAAGTACTAACTTATCATGCATGTCTGACTGTAATGAATTTTAGGTACTGTAAGTACTAACTTATCATGCATGTCTGACTGTAATGAATTTTAGGTACTGTAAGTACTAACTTATCATGCATGTCTGACTGTAATGAATTTTAGGTACTGTAAGTACTAACTTATCATGCATGTCTGACTGTAATGAATTTTAGGTACTGTAAGTACTAACTTATCATGCATGTCTGACTGTAATGAATTTTAGGTACTGTAAGTACTAACTTATCATGCATGTCTGACTGTAATGAATTTTAGGTACTGTAAGTACTAACTTATCATGCATGTCTGACTGTAATGAATTTTAGGTACTGTAAGTACTAACTTATCATGCATGTCTGACTGTAATGAATTTTAGGTACTGTAAGTACTAACTTATCATGCATGTCTGACTGTAATGAATTTTAGGTACTGTAAGTACTAACTTATCATGCATGTCTGACTGTAATGAATTTTGAGCACTGATGTAACTTCTTTAACTCTGTTTATTGCCAGGATGTGGTTTGGGGCCTTAATTCTTTATTTACAGTAAGTATATCAGCTCTCATACTCAAAAAATATATATATTATTTTGTACTGAGCACATTCACATTCCATGACCATATTGTATGCATAATATGTCATTGGTAATCTTGAGTTTTTGATTATCTTTCAGGATTTATTAAATTTTGACGATCCATTAAATGTTGAAGCATCACAGCAATTTGAAGAAAACAAAGTATGTGTAATAATAATAATGTGTACATGACAATACATAAATATTGTTGTTGTTATTTGTTTGTTTCAGTTGATAGTTATACTGTATCAGGATATTGTCAGGAATGTCAGCCACAGAGGCTGCACACACACTCTATTACTCGACTGTTGTAAGGGGCTTAATTGTAGGTGTGTGGCAGACCTTCTATGACCCAGGGCTCGAAATTGTGACCGATACAGTTGCCAATGCGCCTAAGATTTCCACATTGGCGACCAAATTCTGAAAGTTAGTCACCAAATCAGCTACTAGAATTCTTCATTACACCTTGCACACTTTACCTGAAGACCTTGTGAATTTTTTAAAATATTTAAAGCTAAATCTGTGGTAGTGATGGGCTTTCAGGAAAGCTAGTTTTTGAAAATCGGCACATACTTTACAAAAACAAATGTTGCTAGATGCCATCTTGGATTTCACATAGATACATTGTATATGGTGCATTTTAGTAAGTAGTACAAGAAAATTGTAAAATAATTTTAGGACCTAGATTAGCCTAATTGCATAATTGATATTACAGGCGCTTTCACATATCTTTTGACGATCGGATTCCGAAGTTTGTTCCGAAGTTGCGAAGTTCGCCGGCGAACTTCAAACATTCGTTACGAAGTTCGAAATGAACTTGGCAAGTTCAAAACAAACTTCGGAACTTTGTTGGCGGCAAAGTTCGTTATCAGTTCGAAGTTGAGTTCTTTGATGATCTCAGACAATCATGAATTGTTTTTCTAGACAAGGAAAATGGCTTCCTAAGTACGTGCGTGAAAGAATATCGATCGTTGGTTAGAAGGCCAAAGTCGAGCACAGATCGGTAAATCTTTAAACATTTCAAAGCAAACTGTTTCCAATATCATCAACAACTTTGTTAGGAGAGGAAATTTAGAGGCGCAACATGGAGGAAATACTCGTAGGACAGCAAGAACGGATGATATTTGTTTACATATCGAATACCATAAATAGATAAGCCCCAGCCCCAGCATTCGAAATTCAAAAACTCTATCGTTGTATCGTTGAAAATAACGTTTGTCTACCGCAAAATGTTCCATCTGAATCATCGATTACCCGTTGTCTACGAAAAGATCTAGGATACTCGCTCATTTTACCCGTTGTCTACGAAAAGATCTAGGATATTCGCCCATTTTGAGTCACGCTTCAACGAACTTTACTGTCAACAAAGTTCCGAAGGGCTTCTAACCAACGATCGATATTCTTTCACGCACGTACTTAGGAAGCCCTTTTCCTTGTCTAGAAAAACAATTCATGATTGTCTGAGATCATCAAAGAACTCAACTTCGAACTGATAACGAACTAAATTGCCGCCAACAAAGTTCCGAAGTTTGTTTTGAACTTGCCAAGTTCATTTCGAACTTCGTAACGAATGTTTGAAGTTCGCCGGCGAACTTCGCAACTTCGGAACAAACTTCGGAATCCGATCGTCAAAAGATATGTGAAAGCGCCTGTAACATGTATTGTCCCTTAAAAATTGAGTTGTACGTAGATAGTCGAGTTGTGGTCGAGTGGTATTGTGTGTACCCGGTTATAACTATTTATTCCCATTTTCTTTCTCTTCAGGATTCCTTCAAAAGACGTGTAGAAGAATATATAAGAATGTTTGCAAGTCCAGGAAGATAGCAAACCATTTACATCCAATAATAAGTTAAAACTAAAAATAATAATAATTTTATCATAAGTTCGTTTGTAAAATAATTATTGAAAAATTAGATCACCTTTTCTTTTGATATAGTGCACATATATGTGCTCCCATTTTCTAAAAGCCTTTTATCAGTAAAAACTAATGTAACTACTCGTAACTACTACTTGTACAAGTTACTGAACATACCTGGATTTAGCCAAACCATTCAATCAAAAAAGCTCAAGTTTACTTACTCATTATATATATTTTTATATAATGATAGTCATATTTAAAATAATGCTTAGTGGGTAGATGCAGGATTCTGTGGTGCTTCTGTAGGTTTGTATATTGTTAAAAGTCTATGGGATAGCCACCAAAATTATATGATTTTCACGGACCGTCTGAAAATCAGGCTACCAAAATTAATGAAGAGATCAAAATAATTTTGTACATACAGATACACCTAGATTATTGTAACAAAATGTAAAGTTCATATTGATAAAAATGTCCTAATATCAGTTAATTCATCACTCCTGAATTGCAGAAAATCCTCACAGTCAAAGTTGATAGATATAATGACGATGTTGTCAAGAGAGAGAACTATAGCGAAAGATGTCTGCATCAAAGGCTATGTTGTAGTCTCATTTTTAAGCCCATGCAAGTCCTGCATGGGCATGAATTTTAAAACAACAGTCTCGATTTTAGCAATGGATACTCCTGTTTTTGGAGAGTGGCTCACTAGTACTCTTGCACTGACAAAGCAAAGCACAGCAATTTGCTGTGGACCACCCTGTCATACCTGAGGTTCAATTGATTGTTTTATCCTAGAATCTAGTTTTGCCACAGGTTATGCGTTTGGACCCGGTTGCTTCACATACTTTTATTTATATACAATGTATAAATTAATTTTCTTTTCTTGCATTCTCACAGTTTAGTTTTTTGTTTAGTACTTATCAGTATTGTTTAACTTAATTTCTCTACCTTGATTTTTAGTTAGAAGAACAATCAATTTAATTACTTGTCACTTTGAAATGAATACAAATACCAAGTCACCAAGTTTGTATATCATTGTTTTCATAAAATTAGAAATTATGTTAAGATGTAATAAAGAATTGTTTCATTGTATAAATTATTATTATGTTATTGTTCATTGTTACTGAATAAATTGGTCATGTTTGACTTGCCTTTGATGTATTTCTAGTTTTAGACTCCGGTCAGCGGTAACAGTTGTGGTCATGCGCACTATTGATCCCCATATGCAAATGTTTCGCGCGGTATAATTCAAGTTCAACAGTTCATTGTGTATTTTGTAACGGCTGAGAATCCTAAATGCGATCAACTAGAACATCCCGTATAAATATCAACCTTTACTCTATCAGAAGCATCCGTGGCACTTGAATCATTGCAGATCGTGGATCATCTAATCTGATTCGATTGAACATTTTGGGAATCACTGATTTGAGCTACGAGTACGAGAAGCTTCGTCTGTCATAATCCATATTAATTGTTTGAGATGATAGTGGCTTTCTTCTGTCTCTACAAACGTCTGCAGGGAAGATTCTGAAGGTAAGATAGAGTATGTTGTATCTTGTGATTATTATGCTGGATCGAAGGCAAATGCTGCTTCGAGTGGTTGTTTTGCACGTGCAAATTAATGTTGTTGTATGTTGTTTACATCATGTCGGTTCCAATACTACACTAGTTTGTCTCTAATTACACTGTTCACTGACACAAATTATATTACTGTTAGTAATATGTATTGATCTTGGCATGAAAATTTAATTACAATGCTTCTTATTTCGAGCTTATACTACTTCGATCTTTATACCACGATCAACGAGACAGAACGTGCGCTGTATTTTTTAGACACATTATTAAAAACACTATCAGTTATTGTTTTGTAAATGAGTGTGTTTGGGATTCTTTTGTTTAGTTGTTTGGAAGAGAAACGAACTCTATCTGGCATCATTCAGTATATGACCCAGTATATGTATCCCATATTTTATGTACTATCTCTAGTTGTGAATTTTTCGAGTTGGTTTGCAAATCTCGAGCGAAAGCTAGAAGATCGAAATGTAAACATTCATTGTTGCAAGTTAAAGTAGAGTCAAGGGTTAGGTAGGATCGGATGAAACCGATCGGATAATCGACTCAAAAGTGCTCAAAGATATATATCACACAGTATCTTGAAGACTGTACTTGAATCCTTGATTTCAGATTTTTAATTCCGTGTTATCAGTTCCTTTCAGATTCGGTTTCTTTCCACACTGATCCACAATAGCGTCGTTTTGTAAGTCCCTAATTGTTAACTGTCTTTAAGCTAACAAATACTGCCGGCCCCTTTTTATCATTAAAAATGCATTAAAACGGTTTTGCATTTTGAAAAATACTGATAGGAAATCGAGAGTCCCGTGCGTTCGTTCGTCTGGAATGGAGTACTGTTATACCCCTGTTACGTTTCCTATTTCTGTAAGTCATACCACGAATCTTAAAAAAATGGATCCTGTTCTAACACTTCATGGTTTATTTACAAAAACATTGAGATTATTTTTTGTATGTTGATATTTCAAATTTGTTGAAACTAGTAAATCGGTACTTGTCTTTGATCGTATTTAGTGTTGTAACGGAGTGTTTGTATCATATTAACAAAGTTTCCACTGTACCTCAATGAAATATGACACCATGTCGAGTTCGCTCTTACCTTCATCCTTCAGTAAATAAGCTTGTGTGTCTTCACATATATATCATCATAAACATGCAAGCTTTCACTGTGCATCTCACATCAAATACTTTTCAATGACGTACTGTATGTACATCTGTAGGAAGTTCATTGTATCTAAATTTGCATAGATACATATATAATATGTCCTTGAAATCTGTAAATTTATTGAATAATATGCAAACATGATTAAAATGGCCAAACCTCTCAATCTATAATGCTGACAGAATTCATCAAAATGAGTTCATGCTATTTGTATAGTCAACTGAATTAATTATATATATTACCTAGATATATACATGCTATTATGTTAGATTTTACACATCGGAATTTTCATTTTCTTATATAAGTACCAAATGTCGAGTTGATGGATGGCAAGCACAGGACCTTGGGATGATACTGGAAGTTCCAGTGATCATCCAACAGCAAGGCTGCCACCCAGACGCAGCACTTTAAGGGTCAGTCAACTAGGAACACCAGCTCGTACACGGAGACTTGCATCACCTCCAATTTCATCAAGAAGAAGAGCTAATATAATGATGTCCACTGGTGTACATGTAGCTGATAAAGTTGAGGATCTAGCAGCTTCTTTACATGCCACTAGTGAGGTGTTGTCAACGGCAGATCGTATGCTTGAACATTATCGGGACATTAATGTGGAACAAGATGATGAAATTGTCAAAGTATGTACCTAATATATTTTTCAAATATTTTGTTTATCTGCATGCATGTTTACCTATTTTAAAAAGTGGTAAAATATTGTAACAATTTAAAATAACTTGAAGTAAAATTGTTGGTTTCTATTTTATGGCAACAGCTACGTTCTGAGTTAGGGAAGTCAGCTGATATGCTTAGAAGAGAAAGAATTTTGAGGAGACGGCGTCTTCCAGCAACTCCCTCTTCATCTATGGTAAGAATCAGTATTATCTTTAACAAAGAAAGGAATCCTAAATTTACGGTGACAGTTTCACACCACTTTTGATGAACGGTTTCCGAAGTTCATTTGGAAGTTCCATTAGTTTGCCTTGAACTTGGGAACTTTAAAATATACTTCGAACTTGCTTCGATTCCCATGTGAATTCTCGTAAGCGACCAGCTCTAGTTATGACCAATTTTTCGACTTACAAGAGCTTTGACTGTATAATTTTACATGATTCTCTTCACTTCAGTCAGAAGATGAATCAAGACCACGGAGAAGCAAGGGGCGTGGTAGTGTGAGGTTCAGTGATGATGTGCGATCAGAAGTGAGTTTGTGCCGTATTAAAAATATGTAATAATAATAATGCATAATAATGTATGAAAATATGTCATCAAAATTACATGTAAATATTTGTGGGCATTCTAAAACTTATAATAATAAGATGCAGTAAGGCATCATGAGATAGAGTGGGTCAAAAATCACCATGGATCTCTCTTTGACGTTTGTTCGATGCTGGTGTAATGTATAATGTATGAAGGTTTTGCGTAATTCTTAGGTTGAAGATTTGAAACATGCAGTACGAGACATAAAAAGTGAACAAAATCGATTATCGGGAGGAGTGGACTCTGACAGGGAAGAAAGGTAAACTCTTGTATTTGCACTGGGCAATGTTAATGCAGTCACATTATCTCACAAGGAATACTTGAACGTTTAGATATGGTACTGATAGCAGGAGAATGCACAGTAGACATGGTAGTTCAAGGATACCTGAAGAGGCTCTATTGGAAAGGTACATCAAATATACATACAGTTGGACCTCCCATAGGCGACCACCCTCCGTGCAAGAAAAAGTGGTCGCCTACGAGAGGTGGTCTCTCATGGGAGGTACTCCACGGGAAGCCCAAATTTAAGTAATGTTTAATCTCATATATTCTTTTAATGGGGACACAATCTGAACATTGATACCTTGGTTAAGGTCTAAGCTGTCCCGACTTGGATACAGTTTAAAATGATATTTTGCATGATCTCCGAGGTGAAATTACAGACAAATTCCCAGTTCGTACTCTCAAAAAGTGGTCGCGGTCTCCTACGAGAGGTAAAATTACAGAGAAATTCCCAGTTCGTACTCTCAAAAAGTGGTCACGGTCTCCTACGAGAGGTGGATTCCTACGAGAGGTTACAAATATAGTAATTTGGCTGAAAGACAAAACGGTGCTTTGAGAAGCGGTCGCTCATGAGAGGTGGTCTCCTATGGGAGGTGGTCTCTCATGGAGGTTCAACTGTACACAAATGTAGAGAATGAAGTCAAATGAATACCAATCATTTATTGATTTACAATACTCTGACCACATACAAGTAAAACATTCTTGTTTGATAATCTTTAGGGAAAGACTATTAAGGGAGCTGAGAGAAACAGAAGATGCAAGTAGACGACAAGCTGAAGTCCTAGTCAGGGTCAGTCAACATTCATCATTCCTTCACGTTTACGCTTCTACACCTGTCGCCTGTAACGCGTTTGTATTTGTGTTTATAACATCAGGGACTTGATGCAGAGAGAGATGTACTTAGGGAAAGTCAAAGGATGGCCAGCACACGAGAAGGAGAGCTAGAAACTCTAAGGAATCAGGTCAATTGAACATACTTTCTTGTTTATGCGCAGAGAAAATCTTACAAAAAAAATACACTTTCAAGAGTTAAGAAATTTGCGCAAAATCACTGTCGCTGTATAGAGGTGGTGCGTAATCAATACTTACGACAGGCCACGAAGCCCTGCTCGTTTTCTACTTGTTTCTCATTATCTTTCACTTCTTACATGTAGTTGCAAGCAGCGCAAAAGTCGCAACAAGATGAGATAGAAAAGCGGTTGAAAGAAATCCAACAGGAGGTGAGTCAGAATGGAATTCTGCTAAAGTAAGTAACAGACGCCTGAGCTTCATTTCATGTGTTATGTAGATGCGAGCCGAACGTGAAATGTGGGAACGAAAGCAAAGAGAAGTCGGTGAACTAACAGATGAACTGCGTAGCGTGAAGGTATAAAGTTACTGCAAACTTATGTTTTGCAACTGAAACAAAGTTGCACTTTTGAAAAAAAAACCACATGTAACTTTCTTAACTGATGTTTTGTGTTGGTAGAGTCTTCTGGACACCGCCTCAGACAAGAAAATAAAAGACGAAATACGTTCTGTAGCAAGGTAAGCTGCTGTCGGCGCACTCTCTCGCCCACTCACTCCTGTCCTTCCCGCTGGCGCTATTTATAGTATAACTTGTTTCTAATGTCATTCCATTTTTCATCCAGTGAGCTAGAATCTGAACGACGTGTACTAGAGGAGACGAACTACGAGAAGAGTGTGCTATCCGCCCGTGTTGATGATCTCGCTAGTAGACTTGATCAGTCAGAACGAGAACGACGACAGGTAACCCAACCACGATTCCCTTATGTATTATACAACACACTTGAACCTCACAAAAGCGGACACTGCGAGGAAAATAGGCGTCTACGGCTGCCTTCTGGTTTCTGGGAGATGTCAGTTCATGGGTGTGTCTGGTGATGCTCAACTGTAGTGGATGCGCTAATGAATACCGTTGATTTCTTTTAGGTGCTAGCTGAATTAGACGATGCTGCAAAGAAACTCGATCAGTCTGAGGGAGGCAAAACTGTCTTATCGCAACAGGTAAGCACTGTAAGACACCATTTAGTTGCCCATCATGCAACGCTGTGCTAAGAGATGTGATGCGTGAGAAATTGCTCTTTGTCAACTTGAATCTCTTTTGTTTAAGGCCGCGGAAACGAGACAACGGCTCAATCGCGCCGAGTCGGAGAAAGATGAACTTACTCAACAACTTGAAGACTACCATGCAAAACTACAAGACAATGAAACGACAAAGAAACGACTTCAGTCGCGGTTAGAGGCACTGGGCCGAGAAGTGAACGAAGGACAGAATGATAGAGGAAGGCTGCTTGAGCAACTCGATGTACTTCGAAACCAGGTCTAAAAGTGAATCTGTTACAACCCTCCTCGTCCTCCTCCTCTAACAGCAACCCCACCTCCTCCCCTAACATCAACCCCACCTCCTCTACCTCCTCGTCCTCCCCTAACAATCCCCCACATACCACGCCCTCAATCTCCATGTACCGGCTACTAACACTTTTGTTCGTTGTCTTAGGTTTCCAAAGCCGAGCATGAAAAAGAGGAAATTGTTAAACAAGTTTCTATGGCAACTCGTGGATCAACATCACGGCGGCAATCATTCGGTCCAGCCCGTAGTCAAAGTATAAGAAGAAGTGTTGGAACTGGTTCGGGTGACGTAAATGAGCTCCGACAAACTATCGATCAAATTGAACGCGATTTAAATACCAGTCGTGGTGGCTTCGGAAATGCCGATGGAAGGAGAGGTTTCGGTCGTGGAGAGTTGGAAAGAACAAATGTGGGTGAAACTTTAGAACAACTTCGAGATGACATGGATAGAAAAGACGAACAACAAGAACGCCTTATAGAGCAAATGAGAGACTTGTTAGATAAATACGACCACAGTGAAGGCGAAAAAAGACAATTTGCTAAAGAACTAGAAAATGTTAATAACAATCTGAAAGTTAGCAGCACCGAGCTAGGAAAACTAAACGAAGAGCTGGATAACAGAGAAAACTTATTGAAAGAAAGTGAAAAGAAGAGAAATGAACTCAAAACTAAGGCACTCAATTCACTTAAAGAGTAAGTATGGCTCCACGGTAAACTAAGGCACTCAATTCACTTAAAGAGTAAGTATGGCTCCATGGTAAACTAAGACACTCAATTCACTTAAAGAGTAAGTATGGCTCCACGGTAAACTAAGGCACTCAATTCACTTAAAGAGTAAGTATGGCTCCATGGTAAACTAAGGCACTCAATTCACTTAAAGAGTAAGTATGGCTCCATGGTAAACTAAGGCACTCAATTCACTTAAAGAGTAAGTATGGCTCCATGGTAAACTAAGGCACTCAATTCACTTAAAGAGTAAGTATGGCTCCACGGTAAACTAAGGCACTCAATTCACTTAAAGAGTAAGTATGGCTCCACGGTAAACTAAGGCACTCAATTCACTTAAAGAGTAAGTATGGCTCCATGGTAAACTAAGGCACTCAATTCACTTAAAGAGTAAGTATGGCTCCACGGTAAACTAAGGCACTCAATTCACTTAAAGAGTAAGTATGGCTCCACGGTAAACTAAGGCACTCAATTCACTTAAAGAGTAAGTATGGCTCCACGGTAAACTAAGGCACTCAATTCACTTAAAGAGTAAGTATGGCTCCACGGTAAACTAAGGCACTCAATTCACTTAAAGAGTAAGTATGGCTCCACGGTAAACTAAGGCACTCAATTCACTTAAAGAGTAAGTATGGCTCCACGGTAAACTGATTCACTTGTTGACTGAAGGATAAATCAGATTGCTGATTGAATTTGAAACGTTGTGTTTAGCTACCGCGCGAAGTGCAAAAGATTGGAACGAGAAGCAGAACAAGGAAAAGAAGCGATGGTGAGTGACTTGTTGTTGTAGTTGTTATATTTGTTGTTTTGGTGTTGTTGTTGATGATGCTGGTGGTAGTGAAGGTCGTGATAGTATAGGTCGGTGAGTCGTGGTGTTGTGTTGGTTGTGGCATTGGTGTTGTTGGTGATGGTAGTGGTGGTAGTGATTGTGTTGTTGATGATGATGGTGGTGGTAGTGTAGGTCGTCGTGATGTTGTGTTGGTTGTAGCGTTGATGTGTTGTTTGCTGTTATTGTTGGTGGTGATAGTGATGGTGGTGGTGTTGTTGGTGGTGGTAGTGATTGTGTTGTTGATGATGATGGTGGTGGTAGTGTAGGTCGTCGTGATGTTGTGTTGGTGGTGGCGTTGATGTTGTTTTGTTGGTAGTGGTGGTGATGGTGTTAATTGTTGTTGGAGTTGGAGGTGGTGGTAGTGTAAGTCGTGGTGATGTTGTGTTGCTTACATGACGTTGTTGTTGTTGTGGTGGTAGTGTGATGTGTTGTTGTTGGAGGTGGTGGTAGTGTAGATCGTGGTGATGTTGTGTTGGTTGTGGCGTTGGTGTTGTTGGTGGTGGTGGTGATGTTGTTGTTGTTGGAGGTGGTGGTAGTGTAGATCGTGGTGATGTTGTGTTGGTTGTGGCGTTGGTGTTGGTGTGGTGGTGGTGTGATGTGTTGTTGTTGATGGTGGTAGTGAAGGTGGTGATAGTGTAGATCGTCGTAATGTTGTGTTGGTTGTGGCATTGACGTTGTTGCTGTTGTTGGTGGTGGTAGTGATGGTGTGATGGTGGTGGTAGTGAAGGGGTGATAGTGTAGGGTCATGGTGGTGTGTTGTGTGGTGTGTGTGTGGTGGTAGTGGTGGTGATGATGGTGTGGTGGTAGTGATGATGTAGTGTGCTGTTGTTGTTGTTGGTGGTGTGTTGGTGGTGGTGGTGGTGGTGGTGGTGTGTGGTAGTGATATTTTTTGTGTGGTGATGGTGTTGTTGTTGGTAGTGGTGGTGGTTGGTGTGGTGTGGTGGTACTGATTTCTTTGTGGTGGTGGTAGTGATGGTGTTGTTGTTGTTGTTGTTGTTGTGGTGGTGGTAATGGTGTTGGTAGTGTTGGTGGTAGTGATAATTTTTGTGGTGGTGGTAGTGATGGTATGTGTTGTTGTTGTGTGGTGTGTGGTGTGTAGTAGTGATGGTGGTGATGGTGTGTGGTGGTGGTGTTGTGTGCAGGTAGTGATTTTTTTGTGGTGGTGGTGGTGAGGTGAAGTGTGTTGTTGTTGGTGGTAGTGGTAGTGGTGTTGGTGTTGGTAGTGATGGTGTAGTGGTGGTGGTGGTAGTGTTGGTGTTGTGAGGGTGTTGTTGTTGTTGGTTGGTGGTGGTAGTGAGGGTGGTGTGTGGTGGTAGTGATGGTGTTGTTGTGGTAGTAGTAATGGTGTTGGTAGTGATAGTGTAGTTGGTGGTGGTAGTGAGGGTGTTGTTGTTGGTGTAGTGGTGGTGTTGTTGTGGTTGGTGGTAGTAATGGTGTTGGTAGTGATAGTGTAGTTGGTGGTGGTAGTGAGGGTGTTGTTGTTGGTGGTAGTGGTGGTGTTGTTGTTGTTGGTGGTAGTAATGGTGTTGGTAGTGATGGTATAGTTGCTGTTGGTGGTGGTAGTGTTGGTGCTGTTGGTAATGGTGGTAGTGAGGGTGTTGTTGTTGTTGTTGGTGGTGGTGGTGTAGTAATGGTGTTGGTAGTGATGGTGTTTGCTGTTGGTGGTGATGGTGGTAGTGAGGGTGTTGTTGTTGGTGGTGGTGGTAGTGATGGTGTTGTTGTTGGTGGTGGTAGTGATGGTGGTGGTGGTAGTGAAGGTGGTAATAGTGTAGATCGTAGTGATGTTGTGGTGGTGGTGGTGTTGGTGGTAGTGATGGTGGTGGTAGTGAAGGTGGTAATAGTGTAGATCGTGGTGATGTTGTGTTGGTTGTGGTGGTGTTGCTGGTGGTAGTGATGTTGTTGGTGGTAGTGGTGGTGGTAATAGTGTAGATCGTGGTGATGGTAGTGATGTTGGTTGTGGTAGTGAAGGTGGTAATAGTATAGGTCGTGGTGATGTTGTGGTGGTAGTGTTTTTGGTGGTAGTGATGGTGTTGGTGATAGTTATGGTAGTGGTGTTGGTGATAGTTATGGTAGTGGTGTTGGTGATAGTTATGGTAGTGGTGTTGGTGATAGTTATGGTGTTGGTGATAGTTATGGTAGTGGTGTTGGTGATAGTTATGGTAGTGGTGTTGATGATAGTTATGGTAGTGGTGTTGGTGATAGTTATGGTAGTGGTGTTGGTGATAGTTATGGTAGTGGTGTTGGTGATAGTTATGGTAGTGGTGTTGGTGATAGTTATGGTAGTGATGTTGGTGATAGTTATGGTAGTGGTGTTGGTGATAGTTATGGTGTTGATGATAGTTATGGTAGTGGTGTTGGTGATAGTTATGGTGGTGGCGTTAATGCCTGTTTCCTCATCACAGGCTCGTAACGAAAAGCTAGAGAGGGAACTGCGCGATCTGAGATCCATGGTGAACACCAGTTCTGTTGGAGGTAACTAGTTTACTGTGAACCTACGCTGTGATATTCATGCATAACGATAAATTGTGTCAAAGACAAATATATCAGTTGGTGATGTAAACAAATTTCAGTCCAAAAGTGTAACAGAATTTGAACATTTGCGTAGACAGTCATTAGCTTTAATGTTTTGTTCTTTCAAATTCCATCTAGGACCATCTTTGAGTACTTCCAGAAGAGATTTAGATGACTTAATGGTAAGAATCTGTCCCAATTGAAATCATTATTTTCTTCTGAATGAATCCCGTCACCATATTTAATCATCAGCTGGACTGATTTTCTATCCACTAGGACCAGCGACAGAGATTGAACGATGAATTGGCTGCAAAGAATACAGAGGTACTGAGTTCCCCTTATTGTATACAATCGTTATTACTTTATGCCTTGACTTATTCTATTCTATAGTATGCTAAGGCTGTGTTTCCTTCTTCAGATTCGTGAACTTGAAGTAGTTCGATATAACAGCGAAAGGGACATGGCAGACTTACGAACTCAAGTAGATAAGGTATTTCTTGTTTAGTTTTCTAAGGAGACCAGCTAGGTATTGAAAAGTTTTAGCAAAGCAATACAATACTATACACTTTATTCAAAGTTTCCATCCGTGTTTCGTGTTTGCTGAGGAATGACATAAATTATTATCTCACTTGATAAAAAGTACAACTAAACTTGGACATTTCAAAGCTCATGTACTTGTTTATTGTAGCTTGCTTCAGGACTTCGCGAGCACCAGGCCCAAGCTTCAGTTACAAACTTGCAAAATTCAAAACTAGAAGAGGTGAAATTCCTTGGTTTTTCTATCTGCATGCATGGTCATTTTTATGTTTTTTTTTTATGCGACTTGTTTTGCTTTGTGTCACTTTTACAGGCGCTACAAGCTGCACAACTTGAAAGGAAACACGATGCCGTGAAATTCGAGGTAAAGATAACGTCACAATATGGCGGCGTTTTTTTGTCTTAATAATAATAATTGTCTTCATTTAAAGTAGTTCCTAAATCTGTTCATTTGTGCACCAATATTGTCTGTAGAAAAAGCAAGAAGAACAGCAAAGTGACTTAGAGACACTTGTCATTGAACAAAAGGTTCGTTTTATCACCAATGGTAAATATTCCACTGTTAAAGTATTAAGAACTTAAGAGCTTAATAATAAGTCTTAAATATAAATAAATATAAATATAAATATTAGTAGTAATTTAGCGGTCATCTGTGTCAGACTTCTTAGTATGTCGTCTAGCATGATTAGCACTCCTTTTCGACCATAGTCCTGACTGTCTGCTGAACTATTTACCGATTTTTGTTCAAACAGAAAGAAATCAAAGATTTACGAATGAAGAGTGCGCGCCTTTTGAACAAAGTTGAGCAAGAAATCGCTGAGAGACAGGTTGGTGTTGGTGGTCTTTGTAGAAATCCCGTGTCATCATTTGCTTAGCTCGTGCATATTTATTTATTCAATGGCTTTCTTTATTATCCTACCTTGAAGGTATCGGTATACACCTTAACTGTGTACTGTCAACTTTTTTCAAGGCCATTGAAGATCAGTTTCTTGAGCTGAGAGAACAGGAAAGGAGAATAAGAGACGAAAATGCATCACTATTCGCTCAACTTCAACAGGTTGGCACATATTCTTAAAATCTTAGAATTTTATCGTAACTATTGTCATGTGTATTGCCACTATTACCTTTACAGGAGAGAGAGGAAAACACGATGGCGTTACGAAGTGTGCAGGACCAAATACAGGCCCTTGCCGTAAGTACAACACTGCAGAGAGAATCTAAATAGCTTATCAATCATGACAATGTTTACACAGGCATTGTGTCCTCTGAAGTAAGGGTCGCAGGGAACTTATTTTCAAGCACGTTTTGCGTTTACCCGGCCCAAGTGCAAGTACCGTATATCCTATCGATTAAGCACCCACCCTGGATTAAGCACCCCCCTCTCGATTAAGCGGTCCCCCTCGATTATTAAAGTGCCCCCCTTGGCCACAGAATTTGAAATAAGCACCCAGGGCGCTAGTCTCCTTCTCAGCGAGGGGGGAAGCGTTGCATGACTCAGTCGACCTCAGGCGGCTGCGAAGGAGACTACACGGCTGGTATAACATTTGCAAAGCTGCCATAAGTAGAGCTTGCATGGGCTACCTGTGGTATAACTGCTATATCATGTACGACATATTGAACACCAATACAATAATGTTTCGTTTGAAGGGAAGCCATGAAAAATCAATGCAAGAATCTAAAAGTCACCATGGAAAGGAAAAATCACATCTAGAAAGTCAATTAGAAGACATGAAGGTATGTTAGTGTACTGTAGAGGCAATGAAGAATAGTCGTTAACAATTGAATTACTTTAAGGCCCAGACACACGATGCAACTTTTCTTGCAACGTTGCGCGCCGGCAACAAGAGTTTTTTAGGGTTTCACACGATGCAACGTTGCGCGCAACAGTAGAACTCGATCCTACTTCTGCAACTGTTGCGCGCAACGTTGCAAGAAAAGTTGCATTGTGCGTCCGAGCATTCAGTTGTTTCAATGGCGTTCTTTGGTTTAAAGCTCCAGTTAGCTGATGAGAAATCCACCATAAAAGCTTTACGGAACAGACAAGAGAAAGAACACGAGGAAATCGAGCGGTTTACATCAGAACTGAATTCGTAAGTAGAATACAAGATACTTGTACTGAAAGCAATGCGCCCTGGTGTTTACTGCCGTCTTTGCTCTTTCTTTTTTCATGTTTAGTTTCTTAACCTATTTGTTGTACTTGTAGAGCAACAGAGGATAATACTAAACTACAAAAGAAACTAGAACAGGCAAGAGATGAGGGCGAAGCTGCGGTAAGATTACAACAATATTAAACCGTAAAATAATAATAATAATTTAATACTTATATAGCGCAAAAATTACATGTAAATATGATCTAATGCGCTTTACAGAATAAAATAAAAAACAATATTCTTAAACTATAAAATATGAATATGAAATATATATGTACAATCCTAACCCTAAAACCTTGAAAAGAAACCCAGTGGACTTAATCTCGAAAAGAAACCCACCGAACGAAGGGTCCTAAATAGAATAACCCATGGGCTTCTTTTCGAGGTTTTACGGTATACTTAAATAACCATGTGTATGAGATCAAACTAACTCGGTAAAGACATTTCATTTTTGCCATTTTCAGAAAGAGAAAGTGGAGATGAATCAAGCAAGGTGTGTTATCCTGTCCATGCCCATCGGTTTTGAATGTTTGTTTGTCAATGATTGTTGTACACTATGTAGTTTATACATGACTGGCTTGTTAACTTTTCTCTAACAGGATCGGTCAATTGGAGGATTCTCTTCGTAGGAGTCAGTACACATTAGAGAAAGCAGCAGAAGAGCAACAGGTAACACGCAATACCCTGCAACACATGCATCATCACTATGTGGTATCACGATTATCACACGATCATCATGCACTATGCATCGGTAGACTTATAGCATAAACATGCTAAACAGCTTGGTCACCAAGTAGAAAGAAAATGGGAATTGTTTTTTCCCACTTTCATTGGAACACGATCCTTGTCCTGAGTCTTACATTGTAATTCAGGGTGTAAATCTGGAGCCTAATTTGAACGTATCATTCATATTTTCAGTCCTGGTGGCAGAAAGTAGACGACCAACTTGACAAGATTGTGGATTTTATCTGTAAAGCGTCTGATGTTCCACTGCCCGTGAGTAGACCTGCAGTCACGACTTATTGTATTCCAACAAGTTTCATTGTATATACCATTATCGTCTACCTGTTTCTTAGACATTGCTTACAAGTTTATTGGTATATACCATTATCGTCTACCTGTTTCTTAGACATTGCTTACAAGTGGTGGCGTCCATCACGACTCGCACCAGGGCGTGGCTGCAATGATTGTAAGTTATAAACAGACGTGTCATTGTACCTTGTTGTGGTTGATGGAATGCACCTGCATTCTGCGTGTGCTTGTTGTTTGTATAGTAAGAACTGCTACGTTTTCCAAATTCAACAAAGATGCTCATGTTCTTGTGATGTTAATGATAATTGTGATGGCAATGATGATGGCGATAAATAATGATGTTAGTGATTGTAATGGTAGTAGTGCTAATGGAAATGCCGAGGATGAGCATGATAAGTCATGATGGTGATGTTACTGCACATGTGATCTGTTTTAGGGCAAACTACGATGGCTGAATGAAGAACTTAAAGTCAGAATATCATCTGAACGACGTTTAGGAGAGCAGGCCGACTACAGCAATAGAAGAATCATGGTATGTACTTAAAGTGCCTATGAAACGAAAAAACAGACCCCGTTTTTATTTGCTACTACGAAAGTTTTCTATTTGCTTGTTTACATGGCGTTAATAAAAAGGGAATTGAGCTTCAGGAACATTTTTTATTTCGCGCACGAAGTTGGGCATTTTGGGTTTCAAAGTGCGACAATTCCCGCTCGGTCAAACTATAGAAATGTGATGTCATAAGTTGTGCAAACAAAGGCATACACAACTTATGACGTCACCGAGCCATTGTCAAGGGCCCAGTCTCTTGTCGCACATTTTGATTGAAAATGATAATTTTCGAACCGCGAAAAGAAAATGTTCGCACGCTCAAAGTCGATGTTTAAATACAGCAAATGTTCAGAGAAAGACCAAACAACAATAATGTACAATAAAACATGGATCGACATTTTCGTTTCATAGGCACTTTAAATATACTCTAACCCAAACAAACAACTGTTAATTAAAACTGTTACTGTTGGTTCTGTAGGATTTGGTCCACAAGGCTGACGAAGACCGAAAGTATTTCGTGTCAGAGCTTGATCAGCAGACTTTACTCATTGACCAAATGTCGTCACACAAGAAAGGTATTATTGCCATGGTAACCTAGCTAGGCCGGGGCTTGCTCGGCCCAACACTATGCCCAATAGTATCTTCAGTCATTCAAATCACTTTTCGCATTAATTAATTCCAGGTTTAGAAAGTAAACATCGACAAAGTACAGACGATGTCAAGGCTTTAAAGGTTTGTTCTGATGCTACGTGATATAGTCGTTTTCGTATGGGTGGGAAACCTACGGTACGGAGTTACGGTCATGGTACGGAATCAACCAATCACAGCACGCAAAATCATTGCTCAACCAATCAGAATGCTTGGACACGGCACGGTCAAAAGCAAGAATCGTACCATAACTACTTCCCACTCTTACGAAAACCACTCTATACAATCCAGGGGTTTAGGCCTAAGTTCTAAAGCCTATATGTACTAACTATCTTGTGTTTTATAGGACAGAGTTCGTCAGCTCACTAAACATTTACAAAACGTAAGTTCACGTATAACACACACTCTGACTTATAGTCATTACGAACCTCGTCAATCGATCTCTCCATTCAAGAGTTTCACTACTCGTTCATTTCTATACAGAGTACACAGGCTTTGCACGTCACTACTGAAGCCCTAGATGATAAACAAAAAGTTATAGACGGGATTGATGACCTCAAGGTATACAGCTGATAATAGCATTCTTTCTTTTTTTTTGTCATACATTAAATGCAACTTTTTACATTCTGCGACCTCGTGACTCTGTTTCGACGTTTTGTTGAGGTGAAAGTTTGAAAAGTTAAAGCTTGTAGAAGAAACTGTGTTTATCTTCAAATAATGAATAATCCTACACAAAACATCTCTAAAAGTTAAAGCTTGTTTATTCCATTTTAGGACGAGAAACAAGAAAGAGATAAAATACACGACAGATACGTTAGGTAAAGTACATATTGGTACATGTATGGTACATGCTGTTCAGTTGTAGTGCTAGTAGTACATATTGGTACATGTATGGTACATACTGTTCAGTTGTAGTGCTAGTAGTACATATTGGTACATGTATGGTACATACTGTTCAGTTGTAGTGCTAGTAGTACATATTGGTACATGTATGGTACATACTGTTCAGTTGTAGTGCTAGTAGTACATACTGGTCTACATGTATGGTACATACTGTTCAGTTGTAGTCATAGTGTATTCTATGAACGCACTGACTGACAATTATCTCTGTTTTCTAGATATAAAGAGAAAGTTGGTAGCATTCGCAAAGAGTTAGAAGGAGTCAAGTCTATTGCTGAGGACTACAAGGTAAAGTACTATCTAAACTGTTGCTTGTGGGTCTCTCTGTCTGTCTGTCTGTTTATTTAGTCTTTGTTTCATAAGAACTTCTTGCTTGCTTGTCTATCTGTCTTTGTTTCATGTCAGAATTGCTTGCTTGCGTCCATACAACATTCCTTTTCCTTCAACAGCAAGAAAGTCTTGATGCCAGCAATATGTCGATAAGGCTAACAGAGGTTAGTTTCACCACTTCTCTTATCTATGTTTTCTTCTCATCTATTTACGGTAACTTTCAATTTCTTACAGAGTCTAGACAGACTTGCGAGCCCTAAAGCAAAGCAACGGCGACTTCAGTTTCCTGAATCACCGTCCAGTTTGAGGTAAATGTATACGATATCATTTGGTTTTTATTCCTATCTCATTCTGTCACATCTTCATCATAATAATAATAACTAATAATAATAATAATAATAATAAGTAGCTTGCGGTTGTTTTGCATAAGACATTTGATAGACAATCAGCAATCGAAACTTTGCAGTTGTTTCTGTAATTAGAAAATAAAGATTTTTTCTTGGTTTCCTTTAGAAGTTTGTCCAAACCAAGCTACGCTACTAATGAACTCTCCCCGGCGTCATCGGAGAGCGCCTTCTCGATTCTCTCACATGAATGTAAGTAGTTAATAGATCTTTTAGATTCATGTTTGTAGCATCGTCTTACTTATTAAGCAATTAATATCTGTTAGATTCTCCGCCAACATTGAAATCCGATAGAAAAAGAACTATGCGAAGTTCACGCACGCCTGCGTCCATGCGATATACAGATCTAGACTACAAAGAAAGGTAAATGAACCAGTTGACATTTCTAGATTATCATCGCGTTAATTGAACACAATTGATTTCCTCTCACTTTGCATTATGTTCTAGGCCTTCATGGTTGGATGACACATCACCATATGAACAAGTAAGCAGTAGATACACACACTACCCCTTCCCCTACAAAATGTTCGTCCTTCCCTGTATTCATACAACTTTAGACTGTGAACAGTCCCTCAACTTCGAATGCCAACCTTTCAACTCTACTATAAATTATAAATGTGTGTTTTTTTTAACCTGTTTAACTTGTTATATTCTCTTTTCACTTTTTCCCACAGGCTGAGCGAGACAAGCCACTATGACCCTGTAACTTATTATACTACTTGCTATGTGCAGCGAGATTTGTGTTCAAAACAATGCCATTATGTTCGGTTTTTATGAAGTTTATATTCGTTACAGAAGTGTAATAAAAATGGATGACATTAATTTATGTGTTAGTGTATTCACTGTGGGCGCTTCACTTTTGCATGTGGGATGCGAGCTTCTGATCGTAGTGGTTTTAATCAGGAAAGATCAAAATGGACAAGGCTTCTTAGGCGAGAATCTTGTCGTACATGTAATGATAATGTATGTTATATGTTTTACCAAGAGACCATCACTTCATGCTCTACCACAGGTAGCCCAAGCTGTGGACTTGTGGCGAGATTTACAGTAAATGTATGGAGCTTCACAGCGAACTTTGAAAACCGTCTAAATAAAATTCTACAAACCCTCAAAGTAGTCCTACTTGTTTATTGTGTTGTCCTTTGGAATTGTGTGAGGTTTGGAGCCATTCCGATCGATTTGGAGAGAGTTTTTAGGGTAACTCAAGGTATTCTTAACTAAAACTCTCTCCAAATCGATCGGAATGGCTCTAAACCTCACACAATTCCAAAGGACAACACAATAAACAAGTAGGACTACTTTGAGGGTTTGTAGAATTTTATTTAGACGGTTTTCAAAGTTCGCTGTGAAGCTCCATACATTTACTGTAAATCTCGCCACAAGTCCACAGCTTGGGCTACCTGTGGCTCTACTTGCATGGCTCAGTTGCATGGGAAGCCTGTGGTAACCGTCTAAGGACGGGTGGCCTGTGGAAACTCAGTGAAGCCTTCAGGATTCTTCGTCCCATGCAGTGTTCTAGATTACTTTGCCACTCATCGTGTCATAAAACTGTCTACATCTAGCTGGCGATCGTTGACTAAAAACTAACCGGGCTAAACTGAACACTGCATAAACTTTTCAAACAACTTTCTAAATACTATGCCGCCACGAACTCGCCAAGCAGCGTCCTTAGAGTCTGCAGCTGTTCCTTCCAAAAGAACCAAAAAAGAAACTACCAAGACACCGAAGAAGGTTGGAAAACCTCGCCAGCCGGCAAAGCAAAGATCGAGAAAGACTGCTAAAAAGCAAGAGAAACCCAAGCCAGTACAAGATGAAAAACCGAAGTCAATTCAGGAAAGCTTTCTCGAAAAAGTCGATACATTTTTCGTCAATCACATCCAAGAACTCACCTGCGATCGAGAACATCTTCGCATTTTCGTCCCTCTTTGTGGAAATTCTGCAGATATGATATGGCTAGCGAATCAAGGTCATACGGTGGTTGGAGTAGAGATCATGGCCAAATGGATCAAGTCATTCTTTAAGAAAAGCGAGTTGAAATATACCGTGACATCGGAAGAGATAGGTTCCAAGAAGAAAGCCAATGTCTACAGAGCGGAAGACAAAGGTATAGTCATCTACCAGTGCAGCATCTTTGATTTTGATTTGTCTGTATCGGGAGGCAAGTTTGATGGAATTTGGGACCAGTCTGCAATGCCTGTCATCAACGACATGGGAGAAAAGAAAATGAAGCAGTACGTAAAGCTTTTGCAGTCACTTCTCGCACCAGACGGCCGCCATGTTGTCGAAGTGTGTAAACACGGAGCGAATTTCGTGACAACCGAACGACTCAAAGAACTCTATGGCGAGAACAACGACGTACGATACTTTGGAACGAGAATGTGGAAATACGAAGAAGATGACGAGGATGGTTGTGAAGATGAAGACGGCGAGCATGGTCACGCAGAACATGATCACTGTAAACGAGGTCACGCAAGTAACGAAGAGCATGACCATGGAGGTCACGGAAGCCATCATGGAGACCACAGTTACGCAAGTCATCACCATGGAGACCATAGTCATGGAGATCATGGTGAGCAATCTGAAGAAACGGAGATGTTTTATCATGTTATTTCGTTCAAATGCAAGTAAAGAGAGACACGCTTAGTACGTAGCTAGCTATAGATATAGACTGACCTGAAGTACTATAATCAAGACCTGGTTTTTGTGTACCGGCTTTGTAATCACCAGATCACTTCGCGTGGGTGAAAATCCGCCAACATCCCACAACTATGGCATTGTTTGTTGTCAGGAGCCCATGACACATCGTATTAGATGATAAATCTATTTTTAGATCAGTAGTTCATACGAAAAACACCTCGACCATTCAGAGCAGGGATATTTTAGCCAATCACAACTCACTAAATCAGTCGCACAAGACAGGAAAACACTAGATAGCAATGAATTCACTCTTATCATGCGCACTGATTTTTAAGATCAGCAAACTGGTTTCTTTCTGGTGCAAACAGCCTATATGATCTGAAAGAGTTTGTCTGAAAGAACATTTCTGGAAAGTTTCCATGGTATATTGTAATTTGTACACAGCTTCAATGTAAATAAGTGACAACTTTTTGAATTCTGTGTATAATAAAGTTTATTATTATTATAGGATAAAATCTCAAAAAGTTATCGGGGATGACATTTATAGACTTTAGTATGGGATTTTGCCGTCATGCGTTAGAAGCCTCGTTTTGATGTTTTTTTTCAGAATTTAATCGTTCATAACTTCGCACATCCTCGGGAACCCAGGGGTATATTCTGCCTGGGTTCCCGAGGATGAACTTCGCAGAGATATATAATTTCGTCATGAAACTTCTACATTATACTTATATAACTATATTCTTTTAGAGGAAAGGGTTAAACTTGTAATTAGTCATTTTGAAAAAACGGCTAACACCATATTAAAGCAATGAATTTGTACAAAATTATACAACAATACACAACACATGTAGATAGTAAGTCATACAACGTTAACACTATGGTTAGAGTGACATAGAAAATAAAAATATTGATGCGACTCCACACTACCATAATGTATTAGCCAAAACAATAGAATCCAAAATGGTTAGCGCATTCCTAAACGAGCCATAGGAAATTTTGATTCCATGCAGCGGTTGCATCAAAAAGACCTATTTTGCATTTAGAGTCTTTTATTAAATGGCGAAATCAGAAGTGAAATTGTGTCTCTGGCCTATCTGTGGTGGATTCCAGGACCTACCAAGGCAGCTTTGGCGACTTTCGACAAATACCGTTTAAAATATATATATTGCATAATCGTTGTCGGGTTGAAAATCATGAAAGCTGTGACCAAAAGGAATTCTGGGTAATTAAAACTCTCAAATAACACCGTCAAATGATTGACCTTTTTGTCCAGACTTGTAGAATCTTAGTTAAATAGCTCATATACCTTCAAAACTACGAGAACATTGAATGTATCTGCATGTAATGTGGCTCATGAACTGATTTCCCATCCATCCTTGCGGTCTCAGCTTCTATGATTTATGATTTTCAACCCGACAACGATTATGCAATTAGCTACATATATCAAGAGACCATAATATATATAGTTGTTTTCGTACGAGTGGAAAGTAGTTACGGTACGGTACGTGCAGTGCGGTGACCATATCGCGCCATCATCGTGACATAACCAAGCATTCTGATTGATTTTGCGCCCACTCATTCATAACGACTCTATAAGGGGAAATGGGGGAAATCCTGCGTTCTGTGATTACCCATAAAACATCTCGGTCGGTGCGTTTGAAAAAAACAGAGTTCCTAAATGCTCGGCGAGTAAAGGAACTATACTATAAAGAGAGGGGAAAATTCACGTATATGTCAAGAAGAGAGATTAAAGTTTGCTGAGAAAGTGGCGTTTTGTTTCACAATGAAGTATTTCGGAACAAATTCCAGGCCCGTAGCCAGGATGTTTTGTGTGTGTGTGTGTGTGGGGTGTGGGGGGGGGGGGGGGGGGGGGGGGGGGGGGGGGGGGGGGGGGGGGGGGGTGCTCCCCAGGCCAAAGTGGAACAAACTATCAAAATGCACTTAGGATAGCAGCAATTCATAGAGGGTCCTGAAGGGAGCCTGCAAATCCCATTTCTCAGTCGATTAAAAAAAAAATCCCAGTCCCATTGACATGAATTCAAGAAACTGATCCCAGTATCGTGGACTCGCTTCTAGCGACTGACCCTATTAGATAATTCATCAAACAATTTCCTGATCTCATACTTTATGGCAATTGTAAATGATTATTTCACTATGTTTGCATTTCTAAGGGTGCTTTTTGAAGACTTCAGTTGCTTTGAAACGTATTAAAAACCGTTCTCTTGGTTGTTCTATTTGACCTGAATTTTGTGGAATAATAAATGGTTGCAAAAAGAAAAAATCAATTTCCGCTCTTTTTTATGATTCTTCCCGAGCGTGTTGTGGTTGTATGTGCAGCTTCATCCTCGTCTCCTATCACAGCAAGGATAATATCGTTGCAGGGCCGTAGGAAATGGAAAATAAGTGGTGGGGAACGTTTATAGCGAGCTCCGTAGGCGCGAGCCGCTAAATTTTTGAAATCTAGAGCCGGCTCGGAAATGCTATTTCCAGCGTTCTCCAAGAGCTATTCATGTGATATATTTACGCGTATTGAAAAATGTATAAGGCTTATGATAATATGCTGTTTTGCAATGAATACGCTTTCCCATTCCCAAAGTGGTTTTGAAATTCCCAGTCCCATTAGCAAAATCCCAGTCACAGTGGAACAATCCCATTTTCCCAGTGTAAAAAATGGCCAATCCTAGTTCCCATTTAATCACAGGCAACCCAAGCTCAATACGTTTGTAAGGGAATGTATGGGGATTTAAAATATGCCGTACTATTTGGAAATATTTAATAAAAATTTGTCAACTTTACCTGTTGTGTCATTCTGTTGATTTTTGACTCTTGTCAAATTTTAATAGGGATTTCTTTAACAGAATGACACAACAGGCAAAGTTGACAAACTTTTATTAAATATTTCCAAATAAAATACGGCATATTTTAAATCCCCATACATTCCCTTACAATTAAACGTATTGAGATTGGGTTGCTTGTGATCCAGCCTCCGTGGGTGTTTGGTGGCAAACAGATTTACCACCTCTTCTAAGTCAAATTCAACGTTATAATGGATGTGTATCGGGACAAGTTTGGCGCGCGGTTCGTTCACGGTGGAAAGAGAGTGCAGTCGGTTTTAGTTAGCTGAATAGTGGTTGTTATCATCATTACTGCTATTCCCCCCCCCCCCCCCCCCCCCCCCCCCCCCCCCCCCCCCCCCCCCCCCCCCCCCCCCCCCCCCCCCCCCCCCCCCTTGGATACGGGCCTGAATTCGAAGTCAAATTTCGCTAATTTTCACGATGAAAAACAAATTGAATGCCCAGCTGATCTTCCGGAAAGGACCCAGTGTCAACCAGAATTCAGTTTAATAAATGAAATCACAGCAGGTAAATTAAAAGAAACTGACATAACTTTAAAATAACCATTGGGAAAATGTTTTTAGGCTACTGATTCCTTAGTCTCCCTTCGACCGAAGGGAGTGGAGCGAGACTAAAAACGGCTGCGAGGGAGACTACTGATTTCCTAATCATCAGAAAGAAAGCGCAGCACTATCAATAATTTATCGAGCTACAGCTGGGACAAGAATGGAGAGCGGGAAATGTTTTACCATTTAAGAAACTGTATGATCATGAGCTAGCCGATTCATTGTGTCAAAGATTTCTTGTGGTGACGTCATACTATTCTCATTCAGAATCAGATCGAATGAGCTCGAGACGTCATTCGCCAGCGCCAGTCAAAGAATCAACAATGGAGTTCGAAGCCGCTCTCTCTGAAATTGGCGAATTTGGTCGATTCCAGAAAAAAGTATTTTTTATTACCAACCTATTAGCGTTTCCTATCAGTGCCCAAATGCTTATAATGGTGTTTGTCGCCGCCAAACCCGAGTGGTCATGTACTGATTCCAATCAAATGTGCAACGAAGACGGAACGATATGCCACAATGCACATTTCACATCGAATTTTACATCGATTGCCAGTGAATGGGGACTTGTATGCGGTGAGGCTTACCGGGTTGAAGTTGTTCAGTCAGTATTCATGCTTGGAACTTTATTGGGGGCGCCATTGCTTGGTAATATGGCTGATAGTTACGGTCGTAAACCGATCTACATTATCTGTTATATTGGTACTTGTGTGTCATGCTTCGTGTCTGCCTTGGCCACGTCATACAACATGTTTTTAGTTTTACGTCTCATTGCTGGGTTTTTCATTGGTGGTGGTGGACTGATCGTATTTGTTCTGACTACTGAGACTGTGGGTGGAAAATACCGAGGTATTTATAACTTTTATTGTCATTTATTATACAGTCTCCATTTAGGATCATCACGCAACGCTCTCGTCTATAACCACAGCCCAACCATTGCTTTTGAGGCTACTTAACAAATCGAAGTCGCTTTTCTATACACCGAATCGAAATATG
Organism: Actinostola sp. cb2023; assembly: GCA_033675265.1. Classification (NCBI taxonomy): domain Eukaryota; kingdom Metazoa; phylum Cnidaria; class Anthozoa; order Actiniaria; family Actinostolidae; genus Actinostola; species Actinostola sp. cb2023. Next base: position 245,021 of record JAUJYZ010000758.1, on the reverse strand, counting down.
GCGACCAATTTGAATAACTATTGTTCCTGACTGACCAACCACGCTTTTGTGTTTCCACGTGAACACGAGGTTGGTCAGTCCAGAACAATAGCAACCTCGTCCCCAGGGCCCTCTCTTCTCGCTTTCAAAATGGCGGACGCTCGAGAGAAGACCCTGGTGTAGGCTGAACTAAAACGCATTTCGAAGGTTGCTAAATATAGCATAAATTAAAATTCGAGTGAATTTATAGTTTCAACGGATAGTTCTTTTCTGGTCCTAAATGTATCGAATTAGGAAGATCGAAGCCGCTGCAAGTGATGTGTGAGTGTTATCGAAGCATTGAAATGTCTTTAGGAACATGAAAAAGTCCACCGATCGAGATCGTTTACCGTAAAGCAAGGTATCAATTTATACGAGCAAGACTACTCGGACGGCGACACGGCAAACTGATATATTATTGTCGTTGTTTACATAATTTGCTAGTGCTCTTGAGATTTGCAGTATGTGACACGTCAATCCACGTCAACATGTTTTGTACTTTAGCCGTTAGAGATGAAAGGTGTTTGTATACAAATAACGAATAAAGTGTCTCTGTCTCATTAATTTATACACTTCCGAACCCCTATTTTTCAAATGGCCAGAATTGCTCCAGGTGATTTTATTTATTGAGGCAAAACAATCGCAACATCAACGAACGTATTTTCTTCAGTAACTCTTCACAAGGCCCTTGCGATTACTTTCGACTAGCCTCCGCAGGCAACTCTAAAATACTAAAACTCTATCAGATGGGTTTCCTGTGGCACTGCATGCGGAGGCTAGAAAATGGCAGCCTGGGTACGAACCTCCAAGATTCTTGGAGACACGTGACCAGCCTACACCAGGGTCTTCTCTCGAGCGTCCGCCATTTTGAAAATAGCGAGAAGAGAGGGCCCTGGGGACGAGGTTGGAACAATAGTTATTCAAATTGGTTGCCATATTTCGATTCGGTGTATGGTCTGTACTCTTATCGACCATATAGAAATGACGTCAGAAAATGATCAAAACTCAAGTGGAACCACAAGCGTAGCGAGTGGTTTCACTGCAAAGTTTTGATCATTTTCTGACGTCATTTCTATGGTCGATAAGAGTACAGACCATAGAAAAGCGACTTCAATTTGTTTTTTTACAACAATATTTACTCAGAAAAGGCTCCCAAAACGACAAATAAATTTGAAAGAAAAACTGATTCAAGCGCGCGCTGGTTCTGTGCGCAAGTGAAACGTCATTCATGCGTCTGTCCTCTTATCGGCAATGGCTCTTATATATCCAATCAGCATGCAAGAAATTTGACAAATGTGGTAAAATAAATAATTCAATAAAATGATATTTGTCGCCTTTTTGGTGTATATAATAGTATATAATACGTATTATGTTGGGCTCCCTGTGTTGAGTTACGTATAATGTTGACATGCCCAGAGAGAGTGCATATGCACTCTCTGCGGGCGCATCTTGCAGGACGTACACAGGAAGCCCAACATTATACGTTACTCAACACAGGGAACCCAACATAATACGTATTATATACTATGTGCGTGCACTCTACCACAGGAAACCCATCAAAAAAGGTGGCAAATATCATTTTATTGAATTATTTAGTAGCCTCAAAAGCAATGGTTGGGCTTCCTGTGGTCTAATGAGTCGAGAGCGTTGTGTGACCCTAACAATATATATACTACCCTGGGTACCAGAGGCCGACAGGGTTCCTCCTCCCCTTCCCTCCTTCTCCCCAATCCCTCTTGGCCCCCTGTCGGCCTCTGGTACCCAGGGTATATACATACATCCCCAATAGGGCTTTTCAGGCCAATTTACAAGTAATAAGCTATAATATATAAGCTATAACAACGGCTGTGAAGGGGACTACGTACATTATACAGCGGTTTTGTGTGAATGGATATAAATGTATCAAAATGGGTTATTTGTGACTCCTTTGTGCTTCTAGCGATTCCAATAAACCTGGGCATTACTAACTATGCACCAATACACACTATTAGACACTCACATACTCCTTTGTTTTCTTTTGTTTCTTTGCATCTAATAAACACTGACAGCTAATTAGAGTGCAATTTAGAAAAGCTTGAAAACTAAATAACTAATTAGTACTAAATTATTAGCACTAATGAAACAATAGAAAACAATAGAAATAGCACTATTTAGTACTATTTAAAGTTAGTACTATTTCACACTTTTCTAAATTGCACTCTAGTAGTGCCCAGGTTTATTGGAATCACTCTAATTTGTTTACATTAATAATAATATAACTGTTTGAATTGGGGGAAATAAAAAGTCATATTACATGTATACCCTTCCATTTTCCCCATCCCATTGACAGTTACTATACTCATGCTTTTAGTAGGCACAGGTCATTTCTCCCATATTTTCAATTTAGCTTTGGAGAGATGAGTTATGTAATCAAAAAGTATGTAGAATGAAACTTTTGATACAGTACATAAATAAAAAGGCACTTCAATTATTTTATTTTTTTAAATAAATACAAGTGCCTTAATTATCTTTTTACACGGTTCAGAGTTTTATTCTACATAATAGTTGATTGTTATTCCACCGATGCAGTCTCTACTTAAAGTTTATCCACTATCCCTATATGTAATAAAAAGTGATTTTCTTTCTCTTCCTATTCCTTTAGGCCTTGTTGGAACGATGCAGATGTCATTCTTCTCATTTTTTCTAGTCACTCTTGGTTGGTTAGCGTACATGATTCCAAACTGGCGTTATCTTAGCATGGTCACCATAATCCCTGCTGCTATCCAAATATTCCTCTTCCCTTCAACACCAGAGTCTTCAAGATGGTTTGCTTCTCAAGGAAGATACACTGAAGCAGAAGCTCTCCTGAATAAAGCTGCAAGTGTCAATCACCCTCATCTGAAATCAAAACTGCTTCTAAAGAGAGAACATAAAGACAGTCACAACACAAATAGTAGTATTGCATTTATCAGCATTTTTACACACAAAAAAACATGTAGACGAACCCTTACTATATGTTTGTTGTTCTTTGTTAATAGCTTAGTATATTATGGGTTGTCTCTAAACTTGAAAAACCTTGGTGGTAATCTGCATGTGAATTTTGTTATTGCTGCGCTGGTAGAATTTCCTTCTTGTGTTGCCACTGTATTTCTGCTGTCACATTTAGGAAGACGGAAATCATTGTTCATTTTTATGATGGGTGCTTCAGTAACATGTTTTTTGTGCATGCGATTACAAACATCTTATGCCTCTAGCACACACTTAATCTCAGGTGCCGCCATGGCAGGAAAATTCTTTATCAACTCCTCGTTTAATGTTTCCTATATTTATGGTTCAGAGCTTCTTCCAACAGTAGTTAGAAATGTTGGACTCGGAGTGGCATCTATAGCAAATCGGTTTGGTGGAATTATATGTCCATTTATTGTACTGTTAGGCGAAACAAACAAGGCTCTTCCAATGTTTACTTTTGCAGTATGTGCTTTAGTTTCTGGCTTAATTGGTGTTACACTTCCAGAAACCCAAGGGAAATCATTACCAGAAACATTTAATGACATTGAAAATCCACCAAAATCACCATCAATGAAACGTCCACTGCAGGTAAAGTCCTAATAAATCAGCACATCAATTAAAATGTATGTACAGTCAATTAACTCATAAATTTGTTAACATTTATGGAAAACATGGGTTTTACAAAGTATTAAAGTATAGATTTCTAAGCATTAACATGGAAAAGTTAACGTTATTGCATTTAAAAGTAAACCACTGCATCACTTCGGGGGTCGGGGATGGTCAAATAGTATTAAATACAAAGAGTGGAAATAGTGGGGCTTGTATTTTTGAGCATTCAAATGCGAAGTATTCTGGTAGCTTTTGCATTGTAATATTAGTGCAAGTAAAAGTTTCCTATAATTATCATATGAATAAACTATTGTTGAATATGAAAATAGGCTTTCAGATGCGGACACACGATGCAACATTTCTTGCAACATTCCCTGCAACATGCATCGTTGCAGCATTTGTCAACATCTGCAACATGTTGTGCGCAACATTGCCAGCAATGTTGCAGAAGTTGAATCGAGCAACAAATTACGTTGAGAGCTCGCTAGTCAATTGAGCAATCAGTTGCAGGGATGGACACGCTGCAACAAAATTGCCAGCAATATTGCACAAAATGTTGCACTGTGTATGCACCTTTAGATAATATACAATGTATTCTTGCAAAGTTAGCAGTAGCCTGTGCTACTAAAGGAGTCTAGATTAAGTGCAAATATTTGTGTAACAAATTGCTGTAACAGGGTACTTTTGACTGGAAAATTGAATAAAAATGTAAATGCTCAAAAATCACTCCTCGCATCACAAGTTAGTTTGGTGTTCTTCTTTCAGGCCTGTCCCATTAGCATTGATCTTGAAATGTATCATACAAATACGAAAAGACTGACTGAAGACCAGTTATACAAGTGATTGAATAAACCTACCCTGGTCCCAGAGGCACTGACCTACACTCTCCCTTACCGTACTTATAATCCCGTTGCTTTGCAGCTCGCTCACCACTTCACAGCTCAAAAGTATGGTAAGGGCGAGTGTAGGTCAGTGCCTCTGGGAACAGAGTAGAATAAACCCAGACACCAATAGAAACAATGATGCTGTCTGTGTATTTTGGATCCCACAATGCCACCACATTCCCCTTGAGGATCACCATCACATCTTCTATGGAATCCCATTCCTTAAGCCCTCGCATGTGTATCGCTTGGATTGAAGAGAAGGGAAGTTCCAAATTCAGGTGCTAAATAAAACTTGTTGTTGTTGTGAATGGGTTTCAGGAATGAACAATGACTGTGCAATGCAAAGGATTATCAATTAAATGAAACAGTCCAAGAACTATACGACACATTCTATAATCTTTCATCTTGTACTTTTATTTCTCTGTTTCATTATATCTATCTTCAGTTAATCCCAATTTTTCATAGAACCCTTATTGTTACAAAAACTACAGTATTTCATGTACACAATTTTACCAGGTTAAAACAAAGTACAAAGAAACAATAATTATTATACAAGAAAGTCACTTGATGGCCTTTTAGCAGGAATACAATCACATTGTTCTTCTGGATGGCAAAATATCTGACTTCATTTTATTGAAGACAATTACATAAGATCAAGAGTATCATTAGGTTAATCTGTGTGAACTATTCAATATATATGTATTCACAAAAAGGTTGGCCAGATGAAAAGACTACAATAAAGTAACATGGTGCATTACATGTATGTAATCAATTTCCTCACGTGGAATTTCAATTTGAGATGCAAAAGTGCACTGCATTGTGAGAACTGAATGTAATGCTGCTGGTATCAACTCGCAGTTCCGATTGCAGAAATTGAAAACATAATGAATCACGTGACTTTATTGTAGTATAATAGTCTTTTCATCTGGACAACCTTTTTGAGAATGACTGTATATAATATGTATTCAATATTTCTTTGGCCATCCAGTGAAGCCTTTCCCATGCAGGGAGTATGCCATGTCAGCATGCAACTGTAAAGCTACAAAAGAGCACATCTACAATAAGTGAATTCAAAAGTATCACATCTAATAGATCACCTTAGTGAAGTGAAGCCATGCTATTACAATAGTGCCATTAGGGGAAGTAAAGACTGGTTTTCACTAGCGATGCAAGCATAAACACAAGCGCAAGTGCTGTTATTTAATTGTCACTGAAAATGGGCCAGAGGCAAGCAATAATGGTAAGCACAATGGGCCTGAGGCAAGCAATACCGCAAGCAATACTGGTAAGCACCAAGGATGAAATGGTTTTCAATTTTTGCACTTATGCTTGCAATCAGGACCATTTTCACATGATGCAAGTTACTATGTTTGTGCTGGAGTCACTAGTGAAAAACAGGCTTAAATATACATGTACATCATAACCCTGTCTTATGGCCACCTCGTTATTACGGCCACTTAATTTTGGCCCATACAATGGTTCAGTCGTACATTCTCTTGACACACTGATGGTCACCCTGTTAATACAGCTATATTTGTTTGGTCCATTGGTGGTCGTATTAACAGGGTTCCACTGTATATTATTTATGCTTGCTAAAAGACTGCATGTGCAAGTACTAATACAACAGAAAATCATCTAATAATCAATCTGTAAATAAGAAATTATGAAAGAATCATCATAAAGTAAGAATTCTGTAAGAATGTATGTCATGCTGTATTATTAGTTGTTTTTCTAACACATTTGTAATGTTTAATCATTAAACTTTCAGAGAAAATCCTAATTTTCCAGTTTAGTACTGGTAGTTGGCTTGGTTAGCCTATTGTTATTTCAAGTCTGTCTGTACAATAACAAAATGTTATATATAATCATTATAAAACTAAGCTTGGACATAACTGAAAGAGAAACAAAAACAACCTGGATTAACTAACAGCAATCAATGGTTATCATTAGATGCCCAAACCACAGGCAACAACCTTAAGTGATGTTTTAAATTTACAATGTTATTGTTATTATTTTCAATAATTATTAATACATATATTGTTCGTGCTAAAGCCCTAGTACGATTTTCTAATGGTTAACTGAAAATTAATGTCGTCAAGTGAAAAAAAGAATATGTGATCAAGATAAAAGCTAGTAGCTTGTTCTTGGTGAAATAGAATAATGTACATCATGTACTATTTATTGTACCTCATTGAAACAATTGAACCAAAACAATATTCTCTAAATGCAGGGAAGTACTGTACTTAAAATACAATATGCTCATATAATGTATTTTGTTTCAATATTTGACTAAGTTTTGAATGAGAGAATTAAAGTAAATGGAGTAAATGTATGCTACTAGGAAACCAATGTACACATAGATCTCCCGACATCTACATGAAATCCATGCAATACCAAGTGACTGTTGATCAACATCCAAATTCTCCTTTGAAATTTAAATAGCCTAGAGGAGATTTTAATTTTTGATCAGTACAATTATTGTACTTGCATGCCGTCTGTAAAAATGTTTGCCAAGTTTGTGCCCAGTAGTTAGATCTTGTTTTAGTAATATGTTTTCAATGAGATACAGTCAATGTTAGCACAACTAAAGTGTAAGCTGAATTCCATTGTTGTCCATTTTTAAGGATGAAAGATGTGGTACATGTATCTAATAATATACAAGTAAATTCAACTCTTGATTGATTTCTTTGTTTCTGACATTTAGGCCACAATCCTGTGAACCATCAAAATAATGTACTGTTACCATAGAAACTGTTACCATAGAAACTGTTACCATAGAAACTGTTACCATAGAAACTCATATATAAATAATAATAATATTTAGGGACCGGTCATTATTAATGTAGGGGGGTGGGGGGGGGGGGGGGGGGGGGGGGGGGAGAAATCATAGGGGGGGTCAGGTGATTTTTCAAATAGGACAGGGGGTGGGTCATGATTAAAATAACTATCAGAAGGGGGGGGGGGGGGGGGGTTATTGAGTTTTCCTTGAGGAGCCTTAATGTGAACAAAGCCACTGAAGAACAAACAAGTATATTAGAATGATTCATTGATTCTAAAAGAGAATAACACAGGCCACTGGCATAATAAAACCAGAGTAAAGGTAATTAAACAGATCCATGGCCTAATTATAAAATTATTGGAAACACTATGGAAAGATCTAGATTGATATTTTAACATTTTGCTTCATCATATACTGCATACTTTCAAATCTTATATCAGTCTTTCCATAGTGTTTCCAATCAGCTCATATGAATCAAGTGCAAAGCACCCTTCTTTTACTAGTTAGAATATAATGAGCCACCTACTCCCCAAACCGGGCCATTCTCGTCCCCAGACCCTTCTAAGGGTCGATTTTTCGTTAGAAAGCTGAGAAGGGTCTGGGGACGAGAATGCTCCCCAAACAACATCCAGAAATGGACGCACGACACTGGTCAAGATGATATGAAGAGGTTGTCCACTTTTAGGTACGGGGGGGGGGGGAGGGGTCATCACTAAAATGTGGATTATGAGGGGGGGCTGCTCGCCATTTTCATGAGTTAAGGGGGGGGCCTTGGCAAACTTTATCATCAGGAAAAAAAATTCCCCCTCCCACCCCCCTACATTAATAATGACCGGTCCCTTATATAGCACTATTCTACTAATTATTCAATTTAGCGCTTTACAATAAACTGCTAATACAACTACATGTAGTATGTAGAGATTCTCTTTACATACAGGACCAGAAGAAAACTCCATTGAATAAATTATAAATATATTCTTAGCTTTTTAAGATTATTATCTGCCATGAAAGAGTTAGACAGTGATTTTTAGTGTTTTCTAGATTTACTGCTACAGGTGTTCAATTATTATAGTTTGTTAACATGTACTTATAAATATCTTATAGTAAGATTTATCAATTATTTATGAACTATATAAAGAAGCAAGGTCCTGGATAAGTGCTTCCATTGTAATCACAACTTAATGGTCAACATCTTTTGACTTGAACTCATCTCATCGCCAACACAATGGAAAGTCAAAATGTTTATTATTATCTGAACTGTTTAATCTTTTCTTTGGGTTGATATAAGTTGATAAAGATGTTGTTTGTTTTCTTTTTATTATGATGGAATTATCATCCAAGGATTTTAAGGACAGGATCTGATGGATTCAAATACATGGAGATAAACGCAATACAAAATTGAATTCAATTTTACTTTATTTCATTCTTTTGATTGTTACCAAAAACCAAAAAGATAATTAAGACTAATGAACAGAGAAATGCCTGAAGAAAAATAAAATATCTATATAAAATAACTTTATTTTTAATGAAATTCAAACAAAAACCAACTAATAATTGATTAGTCTATAATATCTAAGCCAGATCTTGACAGTCATTAAAATTATTATTTTCTTACATCAATTAATTTACACTATAAATAACCAAATACATGTTGATAATTCTAAAATCCTCGATACTTTCTTGGTAAAAAAGTTGTGTGCTTTATACAATGAATGTGTATGCCACCATTATGATATATAATATCCATTAGACTTGCACTGCAGTCTATTTTTCTTATTGAAAGTAACTAATGCAATTCAACAGGTATAAAAACACTGTTACTGTTAAATAACACCCCAGTAATAAAGAGCAATTAAAAGATAGTCTATGTTCATGTTATCCTTTTGAAGCCAAGGTCATGATGTTTCACTGCGATGCGCATTACCTGTGTGGTTAAAGACGAACTATCATTACATATTACTACTAAAGATAAGATTTTTTTTTAAACATTAAGTTATCAACATTAGTTACTAGTGGATTTGTTCATGAATGAACAAGTACCATAAACACCAGCAGACAAGCCAAACTTGCATAGAATCTGCTACCAGAGTTTGGTGGACATATTTTGAACAAAAAATATATTTTGTGAGAAAACCAATGACATCAAAATTAAGTTAAGAAGACAGCTGCATTATTAGTTTACAATATAAGTTCTCTAACTTTGCTTTGAAGTTTTCATCCAACTAGGCAAGCACTGGTCCATATTCTAAAGATTTGACAAAGTTTAGGTCCAAGTGAGACAAACTGATGTCCATGTTGTATGTGAAATATAATATTCAGGTTTGCTTCATGTGACTCTGCCTCAATCCCATACTTTGTATTACATGTTGCTAAATGTACACCAATTCATGAATAACAATGTAATTTACAGGTCTCTTGTTCTTACAGATACTTTACATACAATGTATAAGCCGCACCCCCAAATCTGAACAATGATTGTAGGTAAAAAGGTGTGGCTCATCTCATGCCTGTGTTTATGGTACATTAGTCATGTTAAACTGTCTAATAGATATTTGATCAATATTTACAATTAATAGACAAGACCAAATATCTCTAACTAATGATATAATAATAATAATAATAATAATAATAATAATAATAATAATAATAATAATAATAATAATAATAATAATAATAATAATAATAATAATAATAATAATAATAATAATAATAATAATAATAATAATAATAATAATAATAATAATAATAATAATAATAATAATAATAATAATAATAATAATAATAATAATAATAATAATAATAATAATAATAATAATAATAATATAATGATAATATTGTGTTAGTACAATTCACCCAATGGAGTTTTCTTTGCAAATGTACTAAAAAGTATAGCACACAAGTAGATGTGTGTCTATGATTACTTTTGCCAGCCTTTCTCACATGACATGCTTAAATTCTGATTTGCTAGTCAGTGAGTTTCGCTGTCGTCCACTCCAGTATAAGATTTAATAGAGTACAAATGCTTGAATCATACTATCGGAGGTTTTATGGAATCCAAGTGTCCATCAAACTTCAATTTTAGAAGTACAAAGACACTCTAAATTTTCTAAATATCTGTAAATAAAATTGTAAGTTACTTGCAAACAAGCCATCCAATTGCTTGAACTCAAGAAATGATTTTGAAAATTAGCTTCAAACATTTTGGAGATTTTGATGGTCACTATGTCACATGTAAAACCTCCCATACAAAACAAGACAACAGCAGAGCTCTCCAGTGGAAAATAGACAGAAGTTGAGAGAGAAAGAATAGAAAGGGAAAACGAAAAAATGAAAAAAAATAAGAGTTGCAGTACATCGCTATAATCAAAGTGCAAATGTAAACATTGAATGCCCTCCCCTCCCCCCCTCAATTTAAAGCCAGTAAAGTCCCTGAGTCCCTGGTCACCGGGGCAGAAATGAATGGTGAACTCCCTCGCCAGTACTCAATTGTTCTGTAGATAATATTTTGAAGAAGAAAAATGTGAGTCGCGAATCCCCCGCCTATTCCCCGTCTGGAAGGCGAAGGGGTGAAAGGAAGTGTATTCCCCGCCTACCGGAGAACGAAAAGGTAGTGAATTTGAAGTGAAAGTCCCCACTTTCCCCCGCTAATGCCCGATATGGGGGGGGGAGAACCGGGGGTTTCACTTGACTGGTGCATAATAATATTATTTAGCTACAAATGGCATCTAAACCTTTTGGCATTTCCCACCCTCATTATGGATTTTTTTGAAACTACTCACAATTTCTGTGTATCTCCCGTTCTTGCATTTACCCATTTTTGATGTAAAGAGATTATAAGAGTAACACCATATATTCCAGCGGCTATGAAACAATTCCTAAAAACCATCAAAGCAATCATTATGGTACGTCTATCAGTATCAGTGTATGGAAATGGGAAATGAGCTTAACTTAGCTTACAGTGTAAGTTTTTATATCATAGCGAAATATCACAAAACACACTCAAAACACGGGGTATTTTGCTTACTTGGCGGAGCTAGAGAATGCCTTTTCTTCTTCTAAATCATGAGGAAGATCTTCTAATAAGGCAACGCTTCTTGTTTTAAAAAATATCCCTAATAGAACCTGATACAAAAGACGGTAGAACATCAAAACCAAAACTTCGGGCAAAACCAAAGGCCAAATTTTCTAACGTTTCATTTTCATATAGTTAATCTAAATAGGAGTAAAATGCCTTACCAGCATAATAACACCCCATAAGCTTAAAATAAAGCAGCAGTTGGATAACTTTGGCCCACAAATTCGAAGCATTTTTGCTGGTTTTCGACCCTAAATCTTCAGTCGTCTCTCGTCCAAACAAACATGGCCGCCCTGTTTCACGTGACGCTTCAGGTGGCCTCTTTTTCATGTACTCCACAGGCAACCCAAGCCGTCTGGATTTTTATCTCCAAATTTAGACTTCCTTTCTGCTGTCTGTCTGTTGACGTCTTCTGTCTGAGTTGACTCCCCCCCCAAAAAATCATTTTATATTATTACTTACGAAAAAGTTAGGAAACCTGTGGTTTGACTCATTCTGCCAACAACACTGCACCAGAACCACCAGTATTTGTAATCTCAATCAGCATGCAGACACAATAAATCTCTTAGCTAGTTTGATGTACTTATTTGGCAATATCTATATTGCTATATGTTCAAATTTATTATATACAGTCATTTGCAAAAATTCTGGCCGCTATGAAATATCATACAGTGGAACCCGGTTAATACGGGGACGAGATGCAGTGTCCATATTAATCAGGGGTGCTTACCATTTACTCGGAAAAACCGGAAATTCCGGTTTGAAAAAAAAAGTTATATGTCATTCCGATCGCAAAATTCCGAAAAACTCGGTCTAATGGTACACGCGTCTACGGAAAAAACGAAAAGAGCGGGAAAAGTGGATTACCTCAATCGCTAGACCGAGTTTTCCGAAACCTTCCGATCGGAATGACACATACCATTTGTTTTTCCAACCGGAATTTCCGGTTTTTCCGAGTAAATGGTAAGCACCCCTGGTGTCCGTATTAAACAGGTATATTTTATAGGCATTTGTATGAGTTTCGATTCGGCCGGGACAGAACAACATGTCCGTAATAACCGGGTGTCCGTATTAACTGGGTGTCCGTAAGGCCGGGTTCCACTGTATATCAATATATTGGGTGCATTAATATTATGGGTAATTAAATAATCGAAAATTCCCCTTAAAGCGGGTTAATGCCAGCAAAGTTGGTAGAAACATTTAGTATAATGTTTATTTTAGTCCTACATTTGTTGTTTGTAAATTTTACATGTACACACTTTAATAGTCCATCATTATTTTGTAATCACAATAAGTTTATACTGATATTATTCATTTTAATTATATCCTTTGTGAAGAACTAAAAAATATCTTATTTACAAATGTAACTCTAATCAGGAGCCCATAAGTAGGAGCCTCCATCTACCGTATTGGGTTTGTGAGACGACCTGTGACCGGATCAGGCTATTTTTAGAACACCTTTTCCCGCGAACTAATGGATCCCCCATGGGAATTACACAGAGCCAATCAGCATCAATGAGGTAGATGATTTGTGTTTATTTGTGATATATGAACAAAGTGGCAGACGAAGAAATTGGCGAAATTGAAGAAACTGAAAGTGAAGAGAGCGAAAATGACAGTGATAGTTACAGTGACTCTTTTGCAGAGTTTAGTATTTCATCGGAAAGTGACCAAGAGTCTTCAAGTTCGTGTTCTGTTTCTCAAGGAACTAAAAAAACATCAAATAGTAAACCTACCAAGCCAAAAGCTAGAAACTTCCGTAACAAAGCCGAAATCAAAAATCCCTGGTGTTAAAATTTCGCGGCAAAACTGGTGTTCTAAAAATAGCCTGATCCGGTCACAGGTCGTCTCACGAATACATCCCAGATGGAGGCTCCTACTTATGGGCTCCTGCTCTAATACAGTTTGTAAAATAACACAATTCTAACACGCGCTCTGATTGGTTAGCTACTATGTTTACATGAGGCTATGTAAACACGGCTGAAGAAAACAAACTCAGCGTGCGCTCAATTGTCGTCAGTAGCGCACGCACTTCAACTGAACTTTTATATAAAAACACAGCAGAATCCTCTGCTTTCTTGCCGTGTTTGTCACCATTCTTGTTCTTTTTTCATTAAAAATCCATAGTTTTGGTATATCGCAATGTTTTCAACACCAAAAGTTGAAGAAACGTTTCTTTTTTGAGATCGTTTTAGCTATTCAGCATCAAGAAATACCTGCACTGACGCTTTGCCGTGTTTTACTTGATCACACAAGCTCGCGCTCAGTTCATATAAAACGAACGCTGATTGGCTGTTCAAACCATTTTTGATGTTAGAAGAATTTAGCATTTGGTTTGGCTGCTGAAAGTTGTTTTAATTCACCTTTGCGTCTCGTTATTTTACAAAACAAATATAAAACGTTCTTCCGAGCTCTGTGTAAAACCTCACCTACGGCTCGGTTTTACACATCAGCTCTCGACTTCTCCCAAACTTCCCCTCGTGTTATATTAGGCCGATATCACACGGAAAACGTTTTATATTTGTTAAAGATGTAGCCTGCGTAGCGGCGCACGAAACGTTAGCTACCGTGGGTCAGCCAGAGGTTCATATTTTACTTGCTGTGGTTATTTACACATATCAAACTTATGTCCTGCATCATTGAACATTTGCTCCTGTTGGGATCCAGTATCACGCGGACAACGTTTTTTGTTAATGCTTTGTTTACTAATGCACGTGAGGCCCGATTGATCCAGCAATTTGTTCACTATGACCGCTAAATAAAGCAGATTCGTACGTGACTGGTTTATCATTTCTGAATTTATATTTTTCCTTTGACAATGTGTAAATCAGGTAGCTAAAATATAAGAGAGGATGGAAAAGCTGCATATGTTTCCTCAACGGGAAAATATATCACAAATTCGAACTAACTTATTGATCTCGTGCGTGTAAATATTGGAAATTGCCTTCAAAAAACGTCCTTTCCGAGCCATAATTTATTTGCGAATTCGCCGGCCTATGTAGCTTCTACATACAGACCGCGATACAGAGCACCAATATGATGTTCACAATTACCAAACAAAGAGTTTTAGATTTCATTTTGCCACCGCTTAATTAAGTTTAATATACATGTATTTTATATCAAAATGCGCGTACAATTACAGAGCATTAGAATCCGGCGGTAGGTTTTTGATTGACACAATTCCCAAAGAATTCAGAGGGATTTTGTGTGCAGCGTATGTCACGCTCTCCTATATCTCTTCAGAGATTTCAGTTCGATTGACTTTGAAGAAACGGAAAATGCCACCTTCAAACCTCTTTATTTGTGCTTGAATTGCCAGCTTATTCATTCCTTACATATTCGTCTTTTATATTCCGTTGGTAGGTTTTTGATTTGTATTTTAACAATGCAGTAAAAAGCAAAAATGTATCAAAATCATGCTGTTTTTCGCCTAAACAAGACTCGCCTCATCTGCATATGTGAAACAATGACCTTTTGTATAACATAAGTTTGATATGTCAGCTATAGTTTACTTTTTGATTCAAGTTTTCTCAAAAAACAATTGATCTTATCAGCAACTATAACAGGGTTGTTAAGATGGACAAAGTGATTTCCAGGAACTTCACATAGCTCAAAATATTTGGCATTCTTCTTGATAACTGCATATTCTTCTTTTGTTGTATTATCGCTACCTCTAAATCCAGTCAAGCAGTGTTGACCAAGGACAACTATAACATTACACATGATTTTAGACAACATTGCATATAGCATTTGCGGGGGAATCATACAGCTTGTTCCTTGATAACGGCCAAAAAAGCCACCATATTTAAGCCTTGGATCTCGTCGTAAGGCTATCCCTCCATCAACTTTGTAACTACTTCTATCAATTAAGATTCTAGCAGATTCTTTACTCAGTTCAGGATTTGCTTTCATGAGTCGGTTAACTGCAGCTTCAATATTCGCAAATACTATGAAGGATTTCTTGTGTTGGTTTGAAATCAAAAACTTTGCGCAGCCCGCCAAAACAAATGGTGCTTGTTCGTTTATGGCAACATCAGACCTCCTTAGTTCTAACAGAATGGCTTGCTCTACTTCATCTGGAAAAGTACCAGAGTATAATGCAGCTATACGTGCCCCCATGCTGTGCCCTATCAAGGAAAATCTCTTCCACCCAAGTTGTGATATGACCCATTTCACGTCCATCACCCATTCCAAATCATTGTACGGTACACCTGGAGGTCGGCATGACGATAAACCATGGCCTGGGAAATCAATAGCAACGAAGTATATATTGTTTGGTAGCAGAGGAACTAGTTTGTCGAACGTGTTTGCGTTGTCCATCCATCCATGTAGACCAAGAAATGGTCTCCCTGCAGCATTACCCCAACATTTACCTCGAATAACGCCCCAAGGTACTGGAAAGGACAATTCTGAAGAATCCATCAGAAACGTTATCAGACAACGTACTAAATACCACCTTTGGAGGTAATTTCATCCGCTCACCAATGCAGTGCGGGCTCAGGTAATTTAGTAGTGCCACAGGGATCCCGCCCTGACGGCATGGGATATATGAGGTTTCGAGTGCAATGCACGAGAAAGCCCATATGCATGATTCGATTTTCTTTTAATAATATACACCTATTTCAAAAAAGGTTGTCGAGGATATCAGTCCATAGGCAATAGGTTATAGGTCGTTCCAAGACCGAACTGCATTATGGTAACAGCTTGAATGGCATGTATGCCAGAAATATTTCATAAAATTCGATTCAAAATGTGTCTTGGTCTGTTGAAATGGAAATAGGTACGATATCATATAGGTTTTCATACGTTTTTGGCTATTCAAGCTGTTACCATAATGCAGTTCGGTCTTGCAATGACGTATAACCTATTGCCTATGGACTGATGTCTACGACAACCATTTTTGAAATAGGTGTACATGAAAAAAGCCAAAAGTTATGGGGTACTTCACTGAAAAAGAAGTGCGCGCGATGGCTACAATTCAATGTTTTTCATCCTAAACTGCTAAAGAGATCAAAGTCGAACCACTTGTATGGCTTAACGGATCTTACTGACTTTTAACCTGTATTTTTCGCTTTTTAAAGGCACTAAGTTGACACTGATATTTTTATATCAAAGAAGTCTGTTGTTATTATTTTATATATTTTTTATATTCCATTTACACCATAAAAGCGCCACGTATGAAACGGGCCTTAGGTGTTTAGTCTCCCTCGCAGCCGTTTTTAGTCTCGCCGTGGAAGGGACCGAAGGGAGTGGAGCGAGACTAAAAACGGCTGCGAGGGAGACTATTAGGTGTTGGGATACCTGAAAATAGTGTGTAGACTAATCAAAGTCAGGTACCCCAGTACAATGAAAGGAAATTACAAATATCTCTGAATTTTGGTCATTAAACGCCATAAAAGTCAGCCTCAGTAATTAAATCAATTTGACCGAGGAGCTCTAGGTACGAGAATGTAAACGTTGCAGAGAAAATGTTGCTCGTAAGCTTATATATTAACTAGAAAAGAAGGAACCGTGAACGAAAATGCTGTAGTATACGTAGGATCTGTAAAAGATCTAATCAGCTATACATTTGACAAACATGAAATTCAAGAAAGGCTGATACTACGTAGAAATAAAAAGCTTAACACAACACCAACATGATAGAGCAAGAGAGAGCCAGGATCTGCAACCGTAGACAGCTGTTTCGTTCTTTTGGAACTCGTCAGTACGGTGTAGCGGGAGCAACAAACGAAGCCCTAGAGACTGAGTTGCCATGATTTTGTTGCCCGTCACTCAGTACCGGAACACAATTCCTTCTTTTACGAATGAAAATTTTCGCATGCAGAGTTTTTTTTATTTATTTATTTATATTTATTTTTTATTAAAATAAACAAGACGGTTCACTTTAGATCAATGAAGCTGTAACAAGAAATATAGAAATGACAATATGTACAGCCAAGCGACCGACTGAAATAGCTTGTGTCCACACCCAATCTTTTTGTTTTTATTTGAAAACGCACCTTTTTTCCACGTTTTGGCGTTGCGCGTTCACACGTATAAAACTGGCGACGGCGTCGAAAAATGAGCTTTTCCAAAATGCTTAGAACGGGACTCAAGATGAGAGGTGCATGCATGGTATTTACTCAGGTTATAACCCAATAAAACACGAGGGACAGCTCTGTCCACAGCTTAATATGATCTCTTGTTTGATAGTGGTACGTGCTGTCATCACATAACGATAATTAGAGTGATTTTATTCAAGTCCGTGACTGATAAAATCTAATATTCAATGTGTAATCAGTATAGTCACTGAAATGAAAACAAAATCGATTAAACGGGTTTAATTATAGTGTAAAATCATGCACTTATTAATCACGTTGTAGTTTACTCACCGCCGAACGCCGGCCCGACTCAAGAAAAACTTGATCTCTGATATACTTTCAGTTTTCAGCCGTCTGAACCGGACCACAAAAAGGCGATGTCATTCGTGAAAGGCGGCGCAAATTTAGTGAAAACACGGAGACTGAAACCTGAATTATTACGAAATGTAACTGATGATGATCGATGGATTTCGATCGAAATATCAAGTAAAAAATGTTTACGCAACTATTTAATGAAACAATTATGAAAAGAATAAACAACAAGTTAGCTTTATTATTAGCTTTATTACCATACAAATAGTAAACACTTTGTTCGAACTTCGTCGTCCTAGTTATAACTTTTTTGAGGAGCAACTGATGCTTATAGTGAATTCACATTATTCATCTATTATTCTATATAAATAATGATTTATAAAACCACTCGATCTAGAACATTCATTACGCATTTATCGTGCCGGTTACTATTTACTTTTTTCCGTTCTGTTTGTACTCGCTTCTTTATAACAGATGACAGGAGCCCATTACTGCAGATGATTATTACCATAAAAGTCATAAAACAAACTTATAACAGAACCAGTTCTTAATAAAAAAAATTTCCCAACCCATCAGCTTAATTTTCTAACTTTTTCGAAACTTTTCTCTCCGCTGTAGTTAAAGCTTGCTGTTGATAGTGTAGTGAAGGAAAGACTTGATCTTAGTAGCAACCACAATCGGGTTATTGAGATGAACAAAGTGATTGCCGGGAACTTCACAGTACTCATAGAAACTAGCGCTGTTCTCGAGGACTAGAAATCTTTGTTTTACGAAATTATGCTGAATTCTGAACACGGGGTTACAGCTAGAACCTAGTACAACTAACACACGACATTTTACATGGGAAAGAATAGCAGTGATTAGTGTTTGGCTAGCAACCATGTAATTGCCTTGAACATCTCTCAATGGAGCAGCTTTTAACCGTGAATCTCGTGTCAACACTAATGTTCCATCAGCTCTGACACTCCTTTTTGCCAGAATTCTCGCAGATTCTTCGTTCAACTCGGGGTTTCTTTTTACTAGTTTAGAAACAAACGCGTGTTCGTTTGGGAACACTATTAAGGTCTTCTCGTGATGGCTTACAATCATACGATGTGCGCAGCTTGCCAAGACTTTGCTAGCATCGTTGTAACTTATAACCGACGGACCTCTACACTCCAGTAATATAAGTTCTTCGATTTCTTCAGGAAAAGTACCAGCGTACAGGGCAGCTACACCTGCCCCCATACTGTGTCCTAACAAGGAAAATCTCTTCCACCCAAGTTGTGATATGACCCATTTCACGTCCAACACCCAGTCAAAGAAAGTGTACGGTACACCTGGAGGTCGGCATGACGATAAACCATGGCCTGGGAAATCAATAGCAACGAAGTATATATTGTTTGGTAGCAGAGGAACTAGTTTGTCGAACGTGTTTGCGTTGTCCATCCATCCATGTAGACCAAGAAATGGTCTCCCTGCAGCATTACCCCAACATTTGGCTCGAATAACGCCCCAAGGTACTGGAAAGGACAATTCTGAAGAATCCATTCAGAATAACGCTTCGAAGTTGTTTATCTACCAACAATCACATACCACGCCATTCTCTAAGTCCACGTCAGCAGATATGCGCATACTAATATACTGATGGGGGAGGGGACCGAGTCATCATTTCTGTTGGATATTATATATAACATTTGTGTTGAAATAAGGCGATAATTCGTGGTAAATTCCAGAAATCTACGATCAAAGGTTCACAGAATGCTTTGGCATGATTTATAAATATTCTCTAAAAATCTCTTGCTAAAATTTAATAAAATATAATTTTCTATTAATAATAATAATAATATTAAGAACGTTGTGTTAATGTAGCGCGTTCTCCACAAGTGCCCAAATGTTCTACATATAGTGAATGAATTGGATAATGAATTAAGTGACTAAGTGAGGATGTCATTGTTTGTCATCCATTTTCCAGTCACAGCATGTGTGTATATGTTCACAAACTCAGCACTCCTTTCCTCTACTTCTCCTTTAAACACTGCTGTAAGAGTGTTAGTTGCTTCGTTTATGTTGGTTTCAATGAAAAACAAACCAGAGTCTTCTTCCTACAGACATAAAAGAATTCATTGTAAACAATAGACAGATCAATGCCGCTGCAAACATATCAAAGCAACACTGCATAATGTTTACGCTTGATTTCCGAGCTCGTTCAGAAGTCTACCTACAGCGGTCGACAAAAGTATCGCGAACACCCCTACCCCCACCTCCAATGTTGAAGCCTTAGCAAATGATCAGAGCCAGCAGTTTGAAAAACAACTTTGTATTGGGGGAAAGGGGGTCACTGTAGAGCTAAGTGTTCGTGGACTTTTGTCGACCGCTGTCTGGGTGCCTGGGAGAGTTGTGAGCATGCGCAGAGTCTTCAAGAAGACACTTAGTACAATTCAGAATTGGTTCCTGAGCGAGAGTGTCAATGTACTAAATACCATTTGCAAATGTAGCTGCACTTGATATAATAACTTCAATAAGTGTTAATGATGACATAATGAATGAGTAGCCCGAGAAACATATATTTCAAAGGTATTGTAATGAATTATAGCCTTTTACGTGTCTATTTACAAAGGAAATATATGCTAATTGTCAATGGTTAAGTCTGATGGTTAACTACACAAGTTAACCACTCTACAGAAAGAGCTTTAGAACGGAAATAAATTGCATTTAATTAATAGAATGTTTCCCCAACAATATTCTACTTTCATACCAAATGTATACTACTACAATAGTACGTTTGCTGTCCTTCGGACAGCAAAATTTCGATGGTTAACTGCACTGACTGTTGAGATAAAGAATTTGATACTTAATGTACCCTTTAAAACTTGTGTAGTTAACCATCAGACTTAACCATTGACAATTAGCATATATTTCCTTTGTAAATAGACACGTAAAAGGCTATAATTCATTACAATACCTTTGAAATATATGTTTCTCGGGCTACTCATTCATTATGTCATCATTAACACTTATTGAAGTTATTATATCAAGTGCAGCTACACTAGCGCTGGTCGACATAAATCGGTTGATTATATATTTCGCAAAAATACGTCATTAGTTTAGAGTTTTTCACTTCTAGAAAGAACGTCATTTGGATGCTTCTACGTGACAACACATTATACCTGTAGTGACGTGAAACGCTTCTGCAGCTCCTATCGGAGTCACGATAACACGTCAAATTACTGTCTGATATTGACCAGATATGGTTTCTGTCCTCAGACAGCGGTCGACAAAAGTATCGCGAACACCCCTACCCCCACCTCCAATGTTGAAGCCTTAGCAAATGATCAGAGCCAGCAGTTTGAAAAACAACTTTGTATTGGGGGAAAGGGGGTCACTGTAGAGCTAAGTGTTCGTGGACTTTTGTCGACCGCTGTAGCCTCCCTCGCATCCGTTTTTAGTTCCCGTTGCGTGACGGAACTAAAAACGGATGCGAGGGAGGCTAATGTCTACCCCAAATGTCTATTGATCACATTTTCTATTTTCTTGACTTTTCTTTTTTCTTTTGGGTGAAAAGAAAAAAAGATTCTACCTCAAATGAAACAGGGTAATGAAACTTGCATCAGTCACATCTAGAACAAATGTTGCCCAGCTTGTCCAGTTATGACGCAGAGGGACAACACCCGGGGGGGGGGGGGGGTACTCCCATATATGGGCTATACGGTGACGTGCCGCTGGACAGGGTATGGTTTTGGGTCTCTCTGTCCTGAACAGGGTATATAATTTTATGTGAGTCTGTCCTAAACAGGGTATGGTAATGCACGATTGTCGTCGTTATGTATGGTTTTATCCGGTATTTAGCCATCCGAGATCCGAGACGCTTGCCGATCTTTAGCAGGTCATCAGTCAACATAAAATGCGTTAAAGTTGTGTAAAAGAAGACAGTGTGTATTTTGCCCTTTGTCCTAAACAGGGTCCTAAAATAGAGGGTGTTGTCCTAGACGGTAGGTATTTTAGATTTTTTTGTCCTAAACAGGCCCCCCCCCCCTCTCCCCCGGGGACAACAACTTGAAGTCATGATGCCATCATTACCTGCTGTGCATAGTGGAAATATTTTTGTGTAGTTCCAGCACTGCTATTATAAGCCATCATGATGATATGTTGTGACAATAAGGTTTCTTCAAACTCATTGGGGGTAGTGGGGACTCTGTCTAGATCCATTGTAATTCTTGAACTGCAATGAAACAAAGACGATAAAACTACTACCATCCACACAAAAATTATTTAATTTAGTATATTATTGTCTGCCATTATCACTAATAGAGACATGAAATACCATCAACAATACTATGAAATACCATCAACAATACTATGAAATACCATCAACAATACTATGAAATACCATCAACAATGCCTCCCCTGTCAACACCACTATGCATGGTACTGCAACAAGTACTACTATTACTACTTCCAACTTGACTTAACAATGTCATCATTATCATCATCATCACCAATGCCATCATCATAGTCATCACTATTATATGACTTATATGTACTTCCAACTTGACTTAACACTATCATCACCAACACCATCATCATTATGATCAATCATCACTGATGATAATCTGTTATGTGCAAATAATAATTGTGACCAGTCCCAGAGTCACTGACATACGCAGAGCGACGCAGAGCGACGCAGAGCAGCAAGTGAACTGTGAAGCAGCGAGCTCAAAAGTATGGTAAGAGAGAGTGTAGGTGAGTGCCTCTGGGACCAGGGTAGCAGACTGCAATAAACTCTCAAAAACAAAATAATAATATTACCTCTGCCGTAATGCAATCCACTTTTGTTGAAAGTCAGAACGAGATACAAAAGGATGAGCTACTAGTTTCAATTTTGATTCTTTATCAGTTTTTGCAGGCGATGTTACATGAAGATCACCCTGTAAATAACAACAGTGAAATACATGACCATCTGTCCATAATAAGGTCCACAAACCATAACATAAAATAATTATAATACAGTGGAACCTTGCTCTATGGACACCCACTTGATATGGACACCCGCTTATTATGGACAGTTTTGTTTCTCCTGACAAAAGCCCATATATATATATAAATTCCAGCTTAATACGGACACCCGGATAATACAGACACTTTTGCATGCTGTATTAACAGGGTTCCACTGTTTTTTATTAATATTACAGTGGAACCCCGTTAATACGGACAGTAAAGGGACATGCAAAAGTGTCCATATTATCTGGGTGGCTTTCATAAATACAATGTATGTGCTTTTCGTCAGGACAAACAAAACTGTCCATAATAAGTCTGTATTAAGTGGGTGTCCGTAGACAGGCTAGGGTTCCACTGTATATAATAAGATTTTCTACTAGTTAAACCAAAGAATGACATACTTACTAAAAGGTTTCCCACAGTAACATCTGGTTGGCTAGTAGCTGATTGCTGTACTTGGTCTTCCTTGTATGATGGTGTTGTTGGGATTTCTTTGATATGAAAAAAAAATCAAAAACTGACAGTTATTTAGAGAACATCATGGAATAGACCACAAGCAATAATCCTGTATAAGGTAATTGAATAACTTTAACTCTTGAAAATGCATTTAACTGGTCTCATTGCTTTTTCAATAATTAAATAATAATATATATATTTTTTAATAATATTATATTTAAACAAATTATAGAGTGCAAACCATATGTCCGTGAAGCAGTACTAATTAATTAGTTCTAAATATCACTGATGAAACAATAGAAAACAATAGAGATAACACTATTTAGTACTCTTTCACGGACATACAATGTATGGTTTGCACTCTAAAAAAAAAAAAAAGCTCAAAAGCTATCAAATCTAACCTTCTTGCTGTGTGTAAGGAATTCCTTTGATGTATGGAATAGTTTGACACACAAACTGTACTGATGGTTGTCCATATACTACTGATAGTGTGTTGAATTCACTGAATAAATGATCCTGGGTTACATAGAAAGTACATCTCAACAAGAAAACACAATAAATGATGGTTTATTTTAAATCCACTGTAGTCTCCCTTGCATCCATTTTTAGTTCAGTGTTACGTGACGGAACTAAAATCGGATGCGAGGGAAACTAGTTCCACTGGGGATTGATTCTGCATGCCACAAACCCAGGAAACACTTCTCTCAGGTCTTCTTAGCCCTATGTTGTTTTGGGTCATGTTATGTCATTCTTTGTCTAAGTCTAATACATGTGCAGTCAGTGAATTTTGAATTCCAGTAAATGAATACTGTAAACGACAGTTCGTAAAGACTTCTTTACGAACGAATACTGTAAACGAATACTGTAAACGACAGTTCGTAAAGACTTCTTTACGAACTGTCATTTACAGTATTCGTTTAGTAGTTCACTTGCTACTATTAAGACCATTTGATTAAATTAATATAATAAATTATAAAAAACGTTTAAAATATTTGGACCTAAAGTACCTTGCTGTTATTTGAGTTTGTCTTATCAGAATGGCTGTAAGTCTTGTCTCCACAACCACAAATAACTTGCTCTGCCTGTATACACAATCATAATGAATTTATCTGAATGCATAACTACATCTATATAAAGCCCTGGTCAAATGTGAATGCAAGTCCATGCAAGTTTTGACTTGCAGTAACGGGGTCAAACAGTAGATGCAAGTTGACGCAAGTTTGAATGCATCGACTAGTTCCAGGCCAAACCGCCATTTTGTCAACATATATCATATTTATATATTTTTTATTTTGTTATTTTAATGTTTTTTTGTTTTTTTTGTCAACATATTTATTCGAATCTGAATGGCTTACTTGGTCAGCTGACTTGCAAAGAGACTTGCATCAACTTGCATGTTCAAACTGCTGCAAGTCAATGCAAGTCAATGCAAGTCTCTGCAAGTTAGCAGTCAAAAACTTGCATGGACTTGAATTCACGTTTGACTGGGGCTTACTATATATACACATGTAGGTGTGTAGCAACAGCTTTATCGAGTAAATAAACTGAAAGACTGAAAGACTGTTGGTATATGAGATAACATGCATGGAGGGACATAGCGGAAAAACTGCAAAGCTGCTGTTTTCATACAGCTTTCATTAAATGGAAGTGATACATCAAAAACTGCAATTGATACATCTGTGTTACCATTACTCAAAACTTGTGGCAAAATCTTATTAAGTTACAGTAAAGCTTCTCGGAGATATTTACGAAAACGATGTTTTTTCTGCTGATCAAAATGTCACCTCTCCAAAGTACAAGGCCTTATATCTCTGAGAGCCATTCACCGAATTTTGGTGGTATTTGATATTTTGTTATTTGAGCATAAAAGGGCTTGTATACAAAATATTGAACTTAACAACCTATTAGAAGAGGCTATGAAACGTTTTTCCGCTCTGCCGCATGGAGGTCTTACCATTTCAACCCCTTGTTTTAGTAGTCTATAGTACATCAATGCTCTGTCATGAACATCAATATGTGTTTCATTGTCTGTCAAGATAAACACATTCTAAAACCATTATTATCAGCTTGTAACATTAATGAAAGTTTTTTCTTGTAAAGATACTTTGGGGTTTTACATTGTACAGCCTGGAGTATCTTAGAGCTGTCTTTCTTGAGAGAATACATGTCATGTCTCTTGGTGTGAAGGAGTGAATGAATGAATGAATGAATGAATGAATGAATGAATGGATGGATGGATGGATGAATGAATGAATGAATGAATGAATGAATGAATGAATGAATGAATGAATGAATGAATGAATGAATGAATGAATGAATGAATGAATGAATGAATGAATGAATGAATATATGTATGAATCAATCAATCAATCAATCAATCAATCAATCAATCAATGAAACTCACCAATGCAGTATGCCAATAAGATGCCTAGAGTGGCTTGGCATTCAGGGGGCTTTTTAAAAAACAACTTCATCATTGCTGTTAAGAGCTGTAACTTGACTTCTGCTGACTGCTCTTCTTCTATTGTATTCACTAAGGTCTCCAGAATATAAGGACTCTCTGGAATACACTGTGAATCAAAGTCATTGTGAATTAATCACCACATTATTATCCATCATCATTCATCAAAGTTTTTCTTAAAAAGACATTTAACTTTGTCATCATCATCATCATCATTGTTAAACAGCACCTGATCATCATCACCACCACCACCACCACCATCATCATCACCACCACCACCATCACTACCACCACAACCAACACCACTACCATCACCACAATCTACACTATTACCACCTTCACTACCACCACCACCAACACTACCACCAACAACACCACTACCACCAACACAACATCACTACGACCTATACTATTACCACTTTCACTACTACCACCACCAACAACAACAGCAACAACAACACCTTCACTACCACCACCAACAACAACACCTTCATTACCACCACAACCAACAGCAACAACACCTTCACTACCACCACCACCAACAGCAACAACAACACCTTCACTACCACCACCACCTTCACTACCACCACCAACAGCAACAACACCATCACTACCACCACCACCACCAACAGCAACAACACCATCACTACCATCACAACCAACAACACCACAACCAACACAACACCACCACGGCCTACACTATCACCACCTTCACTATAACTACCACCACCAACATTACTACCACCACCACCAACAACAACAAAAACAACACCCTCACTACCACCACCAACAACAACATCACTACCACCACCATCAACAACACCCTCATTACCACCACCAGCAACAACAACACCTTCACTACTACCACCATCATTACCACCACCACCAACATCACTACCATCACCAGCAACAATAACAACACCTTCACTACCACCACCAACATCACTACCACCACCACCACAACACCCTCACTACCACCACCAGCAACAACAACAACTTCACTACTACCACCATCATTACCACCACCACCAACATCGCTACCATCACCAGCAACAATAACAACACCTTCACTACCACCACCAACATCACTTCCACCAACAACAACAACAACACCCTCACTACCACCACCAGCAACAACACCTTCACTACCACCACCAGCAACAACAACACCTTCACTACCACCACCAACATCATTCATACCACTACCACCACCATCAACAACAACACCATCACTACCACCAACACCACCATCACTACCACTACTACCAACATCACCACCACCACCATCATCGCCACCACCACCACAACCACCACCATCATCATCATCACAGTCTGTCATCCTGGTGCTAAAGATGTGATATCATCAAACAGCAGCTTTTGATTGATTAATATCACTGATGTCATTAGACAGCAATTGATTTACTATGTACATGTACAATGTAGCAATAATTACTTTCTCACCTGCCCATACTCTCCCAGTATCCATACAACAGCAGCCTTAGCAGCAATAATTACTTTCTCACCTGCCCATACTCTCCCAGTATCCATACAATAGCAGCCTTAGCAGCAATAATTACTTTCTCACCTGCCCATACTCTCCCAATATCCATACAATAGCAGCCTTAGCAGCAATAATTACTTTCTCACCTGCCCATACTCTCCCAGTATCCATACAATAGCAGCCTTAGCAGCAATAATTACTTTCTCACCTGCCCATACTCTCCCAGTATCCATACAATAGCAGCCTTAGCAGCAATAATTACTTTCTCACCTGCCCATACTCTCCCAGTATCCATACAATAGCAGCCTTAGCAGCAATAATTACTTTCTCACCTGCCCATACTCTCCCAGTATCCATACAATAGCAGCCTTAGCAGCAATAATTACTTTCTCACCTGCCCATACTCTCCCAGTATCCATACAATAGCAGCCTTAGCAGCAATAATTACTTTCTCACCTGCCCATACTCTCCCAGTATCCATACAATAGCAGCCTTAGCAGCAATGATTACTTTCTCACCTGCCCATACTCTCCCAGTATCCATACAATAGCAGCCTTAGCAGCAATAATTACTTTCTCACCTGCCCATACTCTCCCAGTATCCATACAATAGCAGCCTTAGCAGCAATGATTACTTTCTCACCTGCCCATACTCTCCCAGTATCCATACAATAGCAGCCTTAGCAGCAATAATTACTTTCTCACCTGCCCATACTCTCCCAGTATCCATACAATAGCAGCCTTAGCAGCAATGATTACTTTCTCACCTGCCCATACTCTCCCAGTATCCATACAATAGCAGCCTTAGCAGCAATAATTACTTTCTCACCTGCCCATACTCTCCCAGTATCCATACAATAGCAGCCTTAGCATGGGGATTCTCAACAATCTCAATACATTCCTTCAACTGTGGTAGCACAGCAACTGCATATTTTTCATATTGTGGTAAAAGATCTAAAATAAAGGATACCACGTAAATATCTTCAATAATTAAAGTATACAAGATGCTCTATAAGTGTTCACTCAACGGGATTCAGCAATGAGCAATGACCATTCAGTTTCCTCAGCGGTACAGAGTGCATGCATCTTGGTATCCAGTTGCTGATTTGTGGCCATAAGAAAAAGAAAGCCCATGGATTTTTCAACTCAGCATACCACAGGCAGCCCACAGAGTAATGAAATTTCAGTAGATTACAGTGTTACTACTGTAACCGGGGCACCTAGACAACGAGAACCAATCACAATTCAGACACAAACAAAGCCAATTTCCAAATTTGTGTACTTCAGCCAATCAGGAGAGCGCATTCTCATTATCTAAGTGGCCCCAGTTGAAGTCGTCGCACTGTAATATACAATGTAGTAGCAGACTTTTGTCAGATATAGAGCAGATTTCATATGACTGTGAAAAACTTACATGTCTGTGCTGTGCCTTTAAAATCTGTGCTGTGACGTGTTACGATTTTGAATGAATCAATGCTGCGACCGTGCTGTACTGTGGTTTTTCACAGTCATACAAAATCTCTCTACATTGTATGAATGTTTTACTGACCTCTGATGACAATCAATGTTTGTCCTGTAATACTTTCAATTTCACGTGACAGAAAGCCGAGTAGTGTGTCAATACAGTACTCAGCCGCTTTAGGCAGAGCATGTGCAATCTTTCCTATTGCTTTGATACACTCTTGACATAGTTCAATATCAATATCATAAACCAGTTCACTAAAAGCAATAATTATACAACCAAGTCAAAACTATTCACTATACAGTATGTATAGAATGACGAGAATGACAAATGAATGAGATTAAAAATACGATTTTTTTTTTTTTTTTTCTAATGGTGCAAGGGACAGCAGGCAACCCAAAATATGCAGTCATCAGTCTCAGTAGCACAAAAAACAAATTAAAGTAAAAATAAAGAAACCATAAAGTTGCAGAGTTTACTGCTTAGTACCTTAGTTCAGTGACGATTTCTTCTACATTTGATTGTGATGCAATTATGGTGAGAATTTGAACTTTCTTTCTTCTCAGAAATAATGGGTCGTTTAACCTGAAAATATCCAGTTTAGATATCCATTCTTAGTTTCGGTCACAAAATGAACTTAGGACCAAAAGTAAGAGGGAAACTAAACTAAACAATTGTGGTGTGAGCCCTGTTATTGCCACAGTGCATGTTTGTATGTTTGTATGATTTCCTACTGTGTAATTACAGTGCGACGCGACGTACATGTACCGTGGCCACCCAATTAATTTATATATAAGTTACTGTAGCCAATCAGACAGCGAGAATTTGTTTTGACAGATACATTTGCACGTGAACTCACTCAGTCGTGACTGCAAAGATGTTTCCATTTCGTACTCTTTGCAACAATTATCGCTGTGATTGGTTAGCTTGTAAAAAACATTCAAATTGGCTGGCCACAGTATGTTGCGTCGCGCTGTAATATTGTAACATTGCTGTGATGAATTGCAATAAAAAAATTCAAATTATACATTGCAGCAAATACATGTAAATATACATAAATGAATAGTGCTGTACCTTAAGAAGAATATTTTGTATTCACTATCAAACAGTTGGGGGATTTTTGAGAGAAGAAGCTTTATGTGGCATAGAGCAGTATAAATTACTTC
This sequence comes from Actinostola sp. cb2023, assembly GCA_033675265.1. Lineage (NCBI taxonomy): Eukaryota > Metazoa > Cnidaria > Anthozoa > Actiniaria > Actinostolidae > Actinostola > Actinostola sp. cb2023. Next base: position 215,254 of record JAUJYZ010000758.1, on the reverse strand, counting down.
ATAGTTTGAGGATGACATCATTGAGATAAGAGGAGCTGAAACAGAACAATTCTATACAAAGTAAAGTAAGGAGTTTTTTGGACGTTGTTCTTTTTTCCCCTAATGTCACTGATTTTCATTTTGAAATGTATCACAAGGTAAAGTTATGAAAAACATGAAAAAGTTATCTTCTCGTTATTTTTGTCTAGACTTTTTGTAATCATATTTGTTATCAAATCATACATTGTACCTTTTATTCTTTGTAAAACATCATTCATCAGATCTTGGTTGTCTTTTGCCAGGTGGAAAAACAGTTTTATTGTTGCCATGACAACAGCAGCATTTGGATGCTTCAGACGAGCGTCAATAAGATTCTGTTAGAAGATAATCAAATAACGAGAACAGATTATGTTGTTCAGGCATTTTTGTTCCAATGCAAATATAATGTACAGATATAGGTTCAACTCTATTGGACTAAATGAAAAATATAATAGACTTATAGGACTATTACCAAAATGTCATAGATCTCTTGCTCATCTGGTGGTGTATATCGTGTGAGTAAGTCCAATACCTGGCACTGACACCATTCATTCATAGACTTAAGCCTACAAAGTAAAGTAAATTATTCAGCAAACCAGTTGTACAAAGTTGTCAATCCTGCTATTGATGATGCAAAGTTATACATGTTCCAGGGTTCTCAGTTTATTTGTAAACAGCCAGCCCAAAACTTTGGGATTGGGTAACTAAAAGGAAGTGATTGTGAAAGTAAAACAATGTCCTAAAATTTAAACAAGCAGAACAAATTAGACCACAACATACATATACAGTACTGTACATATATATTATATACATTACCTTTTTAGAAGACTGTATGCCATTGATTGATCAACCATTAGTCCTCCTTCAGCTGCTAGAATTTCATCAAGAGCAAATGTGCAATTGCAAACCACCTACAAGAATAAGTTATTGTAATGAAGTATCAGACAAATGAGCTTCAATCACTCTCATGAGTAACCAGCTCTAGTTACAGCCACTCCCATCAGCAACCATGGATGACCAATTTTGGAAATTACATAAATGTACAAACATAAGCAAAAGCAACTCCTCTAAGAGTCTGATTCATAATTAGTCAACACTTTAACAAAAATGTACTACTGACCTGTGGATCAGCATCTAGTATCATCTTTTTCAGCTTGTCAATCACACCATACTCTGAGAAATGTTTTGCAAAAAAAACACATTATCACCAAGTAATATTGTATAAAGGTTTGATGGAGTTGTTTTCATATGAGTGGGAAGTAGTTGTGGTATGGTTCGTGCTGTGCGGTGACCATGCAGTGACCTTGCCATGCCATGATCGTGCCGTATCCAAGCATTCTGATTGGTTGAGCAATAACTTTGAGCACTGTGATTGGTTGAATAGATGTCTTCGATTCCATACCATAACTCTCAGCTGTAGGATTCCCACTCACACAAAAATGACTCTAGAATTTAGCATAAAGTCATGACTAGCAAATGCTGTATATCATTATTTTTAATGCCTCTTCCAATCTTCACCTCACCTTCTACAAAATCAGGGTTAAGATGGTGCAGTTTGACACACCCCATTACTGCTGTGCGTCTAACATAATGACTTGGGTCCTGCAACGATGCTATTAGTGGGTCCTCTATATATTCTAGCAGGTCAGGTAAACTGTGGAAATGTGAAAAATGAATCACTGTTCTGGCAACATAATGTATTGATATTGTCACACTACATCAAAAGATGACAACTGGGATAAATAGGTAGGACAATCAGAAGACATTTTCAGTTGACTATGCAAGTGTTCCTGAATACCAAAGAAGGTAAGAAAATGGTGGAAAGTGACAAACAACAATGATGTTTGACAAGTAATTTTAATTTAAAAATACATCTAAAATTTCTTTGTACGTGGGAATTGTATTTGGTATATAATGAGGCTTCTTCCCTGATGATGGACCGATTAGGTCCAAAAGCTTGGATTAAATTCATTTAAATTCACTTGGAAGAAGCCTCATTATATACCATGTTACAAATACACATTTCAATATCACATGGATGCTCCTTCTGAATATACTTACTTCAAAGAAGTCATACTTCTAAGTGCAAGACCTCTAATCATAGAATTGCTATCTTGAATGTCTTTAAGGAGTGTATTAACTGTCAGTACTGCTAGTTGTGTGTTTGTCTTTGCGTAGGCACAGATGTATAGATAGACAAGTTTCTTTTGGATAAGATCATTTGTAGCTCCAGCCTGTTAAAGTCACACAACAAGAGTGATGTCCATAAGGAATAGTAAAATATCCAGTTATACATCATTGGATTCGATAAGTAATATTTATCGAATTCATGAATAATTAATGACGGAAATACAATAGAAATCATAAGCGTAGCAGACATCTGTAAATCGGATACAGAATCGTCCTCATTTGCATTCAACTTTAACTTGGATTTTCTCGACCAAACTGTTTCCTATCATCCAAATTATAGTAAAACATCCACTTATACATCGTTGGATTCAATAAGTCAGATACAATATTCGCGTCCGAACTGTATGGTATTTACAATGGCTCACCTTCGGCTCGCCATTGTAAATACCATACAGTACAGCCGCTCATATTGTATCTGTTACATACAATATGAGCGACCAATCTGTATGGGATTTACAAACTCGAGTCGCAGGCGAGAGTTTTTAAATCCAATACAGATCGGACGCACATATTGTATATTACTTATCGAATCCAACGATGTATAAGTGGATGTTTTACTATAATTTTGATGATAGGAAGCAGTTTGGCCAAGAAAATTCAACTTAAAATATTTGCAAATGAGGACGATTCTGTATCCGATTTACAGATGTCCTCCACGGTAGTGATTTCTATTGTATTTTCTTCATGAATTATTCATGAATTCAATAAGAGATTTAAACACTCTTGCCTGCGGCTCGAGTTTGTAAATCCCATACAGATCGGTCGCTCATATTGTATATATGTACACATATAAAAAAATAACAAATAGTAATTAAACTCATCACCAATAGATGAGCTTTGGCTAAGTGCTTGGTCAGTGGGGAGGGTGCCTGGCTTGACTCAACTGCAGTAACCATGGCAACCCTGTCACAACCCACTGATCATGAGCACCCTTCACACTGACCAGTCAGTGGAATACTTACCTATATACTTACAATGTACCTGAGAGGAGAGGGCAGGAGGGATGAAAAGTTTGAATAGCGAAGCTGTGAATGCACACACTATAAATAGTGAATAGCGAATTCTAGCATGAATGACTAGCAAAGCTTGTGTGTACCAGGCACGACTGCCTGGTGCGACGTCACATGGCTGACATGCGCTAGGCACGTGAACAGCCAACATGCACTAAACATCTGCAAAACATCCTGTGGGGCAGACATGCACTTGGCACACGAACAACAGGCACAACTGCCTGTACAATATCATGTGGCCTGACATGTGCTTGCTACGAGAGCATACCTGCCAACCCCCCGAGCCCTCAAATCTTGAGACTGGAAAAATAGGCTAAACTAGCGTGCTTTAATACCAAAAGCAGAATGGCGGACAACCCTAAACATTTCCGGGCCCCCCCCCCAAAAAAAATTTAAATTATTACTACATTTGTGTATTAAGCTTATGTACATGTATTATATGTACATGTATTATGTACATTATGTACATGTATTAGACTTTATTTTCTGAGGATAGAAAACATCATAATTACCTTAATCATTCGCATAAAGAGTGATGACATGTCCATTCCTAAGGTCATACAAGCTATTACTTTCTGTACAACCTGTTTGTATTTCTTGGGATCTCGTTGAGTATCTGCTTGGTCAAATAATGTCTTCAACTCGTTCACTTCACTCTTTTTGTTTGCATCGCTGAAATAACCAGGCGACGCCATGATCAAGGCAATAAAAAGACAAGCTTAAAATGCACCTTCCAGACGAATATGATGAACTTCTAAACTGTTTTTATCAAAGAAAAATGGGAAAATCCTTGGACACAAAATAAATGACAAGGAAGCCGCCATTTTACTAGAACCCAGCCTCTCTCGGCCAGAGAAAGGTACTCTGGGAAAAATGCACTTCCTTCTTGATCAAAACATGAAATAAAATTCGCATTGAATTTGAGCTAAATTAGAACACAATTATTGTGAATTGTGTCATTTCATAACGTAGCTGCTATATACAATGCATTTAACGCAGTTTGTCGCTGTTGAGAGTTGATTTGATGGGAGATTTCTTGTAATGGCTGCCAAACAAGAAGGCTTCAGAGTTTCAACTCACGTTCATTTTGTTTGTCAACGTTGTAATCAACCACTGAGGATCGACCCAAATCTATCTTCTATCGACTCTGATGCTCTAGCTGAACTCACAGGTTTGTGAAATATATACCTAATATGTATATTCACATAAAAATTAAGAATGATGTAAGCTTAATTAGTTACATAACTGCAAAATTGTTGATCTGAAACTATGTAAGCCTAAGGTGTTATTATTTTCTTCTACAGACCCACTACCTCCCTTCCCCTCAAAGAAAGAAGCAACGGAACCCAAAGGAGATGCTGCAGCATTTAGTGAGAATTCGACCTGTGAGGTACAAAATCAATCTACAATAATGAGTACAAGATTACATGTATACATGTAATCTTGTACTCATATAATTGTAGATTGATTTTGTACCTCACAGGTCGAATACATATTTATGAATGTATAAAAGTTACTCAACGTGCTTGATTTATTTCAGCCAACTGAAGCACGAAGTGAAGATATGATCATAAGACGAAAAATATTGCCTGAAAGGTATTGATGGAAATTGAAAATCATTTCGTTTGTTCATTTCATTTCTTTCCCAGTTCTTCATTTTTCCACTTGCTTTTATTTATTTTATTTGTTACTCACACATTCTTTTCTTTTTCAGAATGCATTCAGTGGAAGGCAATGGCTTTACCTTAATTGGTGACACCCAAGTAACACATTCAGATAGCCTGAGTTATAAGTTGAAGGTATATACATGTAACGTATACAATCATCCATACATACATATATATACATACATGTACATGTTATGTGCATGCCTGTCATCCAGTCAGCAATTAGTTTGTATTGTCATCTACTCTAAGTGATTCAGATAATCTAAATAAATTTTGGAAATACAGTGGAACTACCCATATTATAGAATAGCCTACTCCGGAGGCAACTCCTTTATGGGGATTCCTGCTGGGATTGGGATTCCTGTGTGATGAAGAGATGGAAATGGGACCTCCTTTATGACCACAGGAATCCCAGACCCAATCCCAAAGCAGTTAAGGAGTTGCCTGCGGAGGATGCTACAATATAGTAAACACCCTTTGGGCCAAATTAGCATAGGTGACCATTTACAGGAGGTGTCCACTTATGGTAAGTGTCCATTACGAGATGTGTCTGCTAATGGGAGGTGACCACTTATGGGAGGTGTCCATTAGCAGACGTTTGACTGTAATCCAAAAAGAAAACATATAAGTTTAGTCTAGCAGCCCATCAACATACCAGATTTGATCATATTTTATATTCAGGTCACAACAAAGTTATTTGATGTCATGTCTGGTCAGTCAGATGTTGACCATCCGCTATGTGAAGAATGCACAGACACCTTGTTGGACCATCTGGATGAACAGTTAAGAATTACTGAAGATGAACTCAAAGATTATAAAGAGTTTCTCCACAAACTCAATGAACAGCATCTTGCAGGTACATGTACATGCATGTACACACTTGTACATGTATACGCCTTATGCACGAGTGCTGATTTTCTAGATCAGGATACTAGAATCGTTTGACATAAAAATAACCACTGCCATCTGAAAAAGCAAGTAGTCATCAATATTTTTGGAAAATTTCAAAAGTATTGGATAAAATCCCGCGAAGATATCGTAAATGACATTTATAGGGTTTAGTATGGGATTTTGATGTCATGAGTACAAAAACGTTCATAACTCCGCAAGGACATGTCATTTCGTCCTAAAACGTTTACACTTATCTTCTATAAATATGTTCTTTTAGTGGAACATGTTAAACCTTGAAATTAAAGTAATTTAGAAAATTGATGTACATCAGAACGAGGCTGTGTACGCATGACTGCAAAATCCCATACTAAACCCTATAAATGTCATTTACGATATCTTCGTGGGATTTTATCCAATACTTTTGAAATTTTCCAAAAACATTGATGACTAATTGCTTTTTCAGATGGCAGTGGTTATTTTTATGTCAAACGATTCTAGTATCCTGATCTCGAAAATCAGCACTCGTGCATAAGGCGTATATGCAGTGGCGGATCCATGATTTTAAAAAGGGGGGTCCCAGAAACGCTACTTCATTTTAAGGACACCATAATTTCAATTTCATCATAGTTACATGTTTCTGTAGTTAAATTGAAGGCAAATAAAGAGCTGTTTAAAACAAATAAAACATGTACTTAGGTTTCCATGGAACCCATGCAGCCACCCCTGGTTCCGCCACTGATATTAATGATTGTATAATTTGTTGGCAGCAAGTCAACATTGATAAACATAAAACAGGTTCATTATGTTATTTGTTCTCTTCAGACTTGATAAAGATATAGTAATATTTATGATACTTTATACTATACATGTACATATTATGATGCATATTATTTGCATTTTTTATTCACTACAACTGAAGGCGATGAGTCACTGAGCAACGAGCTTACTGATCTGGAGAAAGAAGAACAACAATTGATTGCAAAGCTGGAAGAGGTTGAAGAGGAGCGCAAGAAAGTTTCAGAAGCTTTAGAAAAAGAAAAGCAAATATCAAAAGAACTTGATGAAGCAGAGAAAGCTTACTTTATAGAATACTGTGAATATCAAAAAGAAATATTAGAATTTGAAGATGAACAACAAAGGTTGGTACAATAGGAATTACAGCTAATTTACGTCACGCGTGACCAGTAATTCGAACATTTGAAATCAACATTTCAAATAATGGTTTGAACATTTCAAAGTCCAACAGAATCTCCTACAGACCACTAAATATTTTCTCAAAAACGTTCATAAAATTGAAATTAAATTGGATGAAAATTTGTGCCAGCTATTAAAGCCTACATACTCTGCAATCACAACAGCCTGATATATTTTTTCTTATAGATATAGATAGTATATTCGTGGAGATTTGATTTTTTTCTGTCTGAATGTTCGAGACTCGAGTCTGGACTTCAAAACTTCATTTGAATGTTCCGATTTACTGGTCACGCGTGATGTAAATTAGCTGTAATAATACAATGTACATGTACATGAAGAAATTATGAATGATGGGGAAGGGAAACAATACTATATAAAAAAGAGAAGTCAAGATTGAATAACTTTTTATGGATGGAAGGATGGGTGGATGGGAAATGAAGGATGAAAGGATTGAGGGATTAGTGACTGGAGAAGGGAAGTAGGAAGTGAGGGATGGATGAAGGAGGAGGCAGGAAAAGGTGGATGGAGTGAGGATGGGTGGATGGGAAATGAAGGATGAAAGGATTGAGGGATGAGTGACTGGAGAAGGGAAGTAGGAAGTGAGGGATGGATGAAGGAGGAGGCAGGAAAAGGTAGATGGAGTGAGGATGGGTGGATGGGAAATGAAGGATGAAAGGATTGAGGAATGAGTGACTGGAGAAGGGAAGTAGGAAGTGAGGGATGGATGAAGGAGGAAGCAGGAAAAGGTGGATGGAGTGAGGATGGGTGGATAGGAAATGAAGGATCAAAGGATTGAGGGATGAGTGACTGGAGGAGGGAAGTAGGAAGTGAGGGATGGATTAAAGAGGGAGGTAGGGAAACATGGATGAGCAGGGAAGGAAAGAGGAAAAGATAGATGGAGGAGGGAGGCAAGGAGGGATGGATGAAGCAAGAAGGTGAGGAGGGAAGGATGGATGAAGCAAGGAGGCAGGGATGGATGAAGTAGTGGGATAAATAAGGTAAGGATGGGTGTAGGGATTGGTGACTGATTGGATAAACAGATGATTGTTTCTTCTAGTGTTGAGAATCAACTGCGCTATGCACAAGCTCAACTAGACAAACTTAGGAAAACCAATGTGTTCAACAGTACTTTTCATATTTGGTGAGTTCCTCACATCTGTTGATCATTCTTTGATAGTGTAAGATTTAAGATGATATTTTTTACGAACGCATGTATTGAGCGCCAAAAACCAATAGGCTGGAAAATACGTTTTGTACAAGGCTATGCTTTAGTAAAGAGTTCAAGTTATTTGTGATGGTTTTTGACTGGTAAAAGTGAAATTAGAGTGTTAACCCAAAGTGAAATTTTGATTTGAAAACCGTCCACATGGGTTAGATCTGTATATTTGCTAGTATTGCTGATATTTTATCCTTAATTACCTCAAATTTGAAACAAAAAGCAGGAAAATGGCTTTGTACAACACTAAAACAGCTTTAGGCAGACATTTTACTTTGTTTTTAATAGTTTGTGCATAGTTAAAATAAAATTAGAGTGTTAATCCAAAGCGAAAATCGAAATTCAAACTGTCCAAAAGGGCTGGTTTTTGGCGCTTTTTGCGGATATTATGCAATGTTGAAATAAATATCCTCTTACAGGCGCTTTCACATATCTTTTGACGATCGGATTCCGAAGTTTGTTCCGAAGTTCCGAAGTTCGCCGGCGAACTTCAAACATTCGTTACGAAGTTCGAAATGAACTTGGCAAGTTCAAAACAAACTTCGGAACTTTGTTGGCGGCAAAGTTCGTTATCAGTTCGAAGTTGAGTTCTTTGATGATCTCAGACAATCATGAATTGTTTTTCTAGACAAGGAAAAGGGCTTCCTAAGTACGTGCGTGAAAGAATATCGATCGTTGGTTAGAAGCCCTTCGGAACTTTGTTGACAGTAAAGTTCGTTGAAGCGTGACTCAAAATGGGCGAATATCCTAGATCTTTTCGTAGACAACGGGTAAAATGAGAGAGTATCCTAGATCTTTTCGTAGACAACGGGTAATCGATGATTCAGATGGAACATTTTGCGGTAGACAAACGTTATTTTCAACGATACAACGATAGTTTTTGAATTTCGAATGCTGGGGCTGGGGCTTATCTATTTATGGTATTCGCATATGTAAACAAATATCATCCGTTCTTGCTGTCCTACGAGTATTTCCTCCATGTTGCGCCTCTAAATTTCCTCTCCTAACAAAGTTGTTGATGATATTGGAAACAGTTTGCTTTGAAATGTTTAAAGATTTACCGATCTGTGCTCGACTTTGGCCTTCTAACCAACGATCGATATTCTTTCACGCACGTACTTAGGAAGCCATTTTCCTTGTCTAGAAAAACAATTCATGATTGTCTGAGATCATCAAAGAACTCAACTTCGAACTGATAACGAACTTTGCCGCCAACAAAGTTCCGAAGTTTGTTTTGAACTTGCCAAGTTCATTTCGAACTTCGTAACGAATGTTTGAAGTTCGCCGGCGAACTTCGCAACTTCGGAACAAACTTCGGAATCCGATCGTCAAAAGATATGTGAAAGCGCCTGTAATGTAAACTAACTGTTCCTTTGATATAGGCATAAAGGACATTTTGGAACTATCAACAATTTTAGACTTGGACGATTACCAAGTGTTCCTGTAAGTACATTGTAAACTTCATACTAATAACATGGCATGTATAATAATAATAATAATAATAATAATAATAATAACAACAACAGTTATTGGCTAAAATAAAATTAGAGTTAAATTTAGAGTTAAATTATTAGAGTTAAATTATTATTATTATTATTATTATAACAACAACAACAACAACAACAATAATAATAATAATAATAATAATAATAATATAAGGTATTCGGAGCATCCTACAAGGTTTCAATGCTCTTACATAGTATGCAACTAATATTACGATAAAACCTAATCAGTCCTATTTACAAATTTACAAAATGTGTATGGCTCTTCCCTTTCTTTGGACAGGCCAGTGGGGACCACATGCATATTTAGTGTGGCTTAATATTTTGCGCATATCTTTATAGGTTGAATGGAGTGAAATAAATGCAGCTTGGGGACAAACAGTTCTGTTGCTTCATTCGCTTGCTCGTAAAATGAACCTTACTTTTGAAAGGTAGCCATTAACAGGGATTTTTATCATGAAACATTGACATCTTCACACATTTTTGGGCCCGGTCAAACCCCTTCACAACAGCCCCTCAGGACAACATTCTGAGGCCATTGTGTGGAAGTGGCCTTTGTGGGCTGAGGTTTCAAACATGAATAAATGTATGGACTGGCTAGTGGCTGGGACAAAAACTATGGCAGTTAGACAGAGGTGGCCATTGTGGGATAGTGTCCATTAGTACAAGGTTGGACTGTATATAATTATATATATTTCTAAACCTCATTCATGAGCAATTGATCCAACCAGGTTGGTTGAATCGGTCACATGCATGGATCTGTATACCCTGATACAGACACTGATGAATATATCTACCGATACAACACGGCCACTCATGCAGTAAATATCACATACCTGTACATTTGTATATGGAGTATATACATTTGTTTCCAGGCTCTTAAGACCATATATTTGATAAAATTCTTGTATAATTCAATGTGAAATGTTCCTTACAGATATCGTCTTGTTCCATTTGGAAATCATTCTTACCTGGAATCATTGTCTGACAAATCAAAGGAATTACCACTGTATGTACACTATCATTGTTATTTGGTTTTGTTTTATTATAAACATGTATGACAGTATACAATATCCAAGGACTATAAGATAAGTGAGTGGAACAGCTGCCTCCCCCTGGAAGTTGCTTCTCTGAGCAACTTTAAATAATCCATTTTAAAGTCGCTGTTAATGATTTATTTGTTCATATTCATTCATGAGTGATAAATATATGCAACATTTGATTTCTGTGACCTCTTCAGGTATGGTTCTGGAGGATTCCGTTTTTTCTGGGACGCAAAGTGAGTTTTCTATTATTCCCTTGTTTTGCATTGCGCACGCTCTACTGCGCACGATTCTGAAGCTCGCGCGAGCTCGCGCACATTGGAGACCATTGGAAATCGTATAACTGAAGTTTTTTCAAAATAAATCGAAAACGAGCATGGTGACCCCCATTTTTTATTTGAGATTTTTGATAAAAAATTATATATCAAAATATGAAGGAATGTTTATTGGATAAATTTCAAATATTTTGATGAGAATGGTTAAAGCATGCGATTTCTGGACGTTCGTAGAGGCGAACATACTTGCATGTTTCATTAATATTTCAGCAATCATAGTCATTCAATTACTTTGATAGATTTAGTAGTATAGCGTAGTTAGTAAACTTGGAATTATATGTGCGTGATGTTGTAAGGAAGGACTCTGAACCGAGAATAAAGGTTTTTGATTACAACTTCCGGTTGCTACGATATTTTGCAAATAATTTCTGCGAGACACTGACAAAATCACGATATTTTGCAAAAACCGAGTTCAATAATTGTTTTATCATTCACGTTATTTTCTCTCGCCTAAAGCAACAACTCTGGACAAAATCGAGCTGCCATTGTCGAGGAGAACGAAAACACTTATTCGTAGGAAGTTATTTGCAGTGACATAGTCGTCTCTCGACCAATGAAAATCACGGAGAAAATAATGTGAATGATAAATTGATATATTTGAAGAGCATCTAGCGCGAAAACGAGAATGGTGACCCCCTCTTTTTGTTGCAGTTTTTAAATGTCCATTACATAATTAACGTCCATGCAAAATTTCAGAACAAAGTTAATTGGCAAAATTTATTTCAATCGAAGCACCTTAAAGTTCTCATTAGCCGCTGAGACAATCAAATCAGATTTCAAAATTAATAGCATAATAATAATAATAATAATAATAATAATAATAATAATAATAATAATAATAATAATAATAATAATAATAATTTTTTTTTTTTTTTTTTTTTTTAACAATAATAATAATAACTTTATTCTTCAAAAAACAAATTACAAATGAGAGATAGAAAAATAGATAAAAATCCTTATTTACAAAATTTAAAATGATCGCTTGGATTGTTCAATAACAATTAACTAATGATATTAGAATACAAACAATAAATATGAATAATATAATAATATAAGCAATATATATATATAAAAAAGATAAAAAATAAATAAATAAAGATATAAAAATATTATTTACAGATGGCTCCTACTGTGGTTTCTATATCTAAATCAATGTTTTTAATGTCACAAGGTAATCTCTTAAATGTTCTTGAGCCTCTCAGACACAGCAGCGCAGATCTCAATATTGAGAACGAGACTTTGGCTCTAATCCATGAGATAACTGTTGCATATTGTTCACCTTTCTTTATAGCAATCAGCTCAGCAAGTCTACTATGGTATCTCAAACATTCGTTTCCCATCCCTCCAGTTGTAGTAAAGACTAATGGTGTGAATGGTGTGAATGTTCCCTGTAATAATAATAATAATAATAATAATAATAATAATAATAATAATAATAATAATAATAATAATAATAATAATAATAATAATAATAATAATAATAATAATAATAATAATAATAATAATAATAATAATAATAATAATAATAATAATAATAATAATAATAATAATAATATAATAATAATAATAATAATAATAATAATAATAATAATAATAATAATAATAATAATAATAATAATAATAATAATAATAATAATAATAATAATAATAATAATAATAATAATAATAATAATAATAAATAATAATAATAATAATAATAATAATAATAATAATAAGTTATTTAAAGTCGATAACGTAGGGAGTGGTTATCCAATCTCCCGAGCCAGAGGCTCATGTTAAAAACGCTCAACTAAAAGTTTTAATGAAAGTTGTTGCTTGTCTTTTTATGCGCTTGCAACTTTTAAATCTCGTTATTTTTTCCAGGTTTGATCATGCTATGGTAGCGTTCCTGGACTGTTTGCAACAGGTACATGTACATAATAACGCCATCGTAACTGTACTGTTTAGTGAGTGTGAGAGTCGTGTCCCCAATATTAGCAGTACTGCTAAATACATTGATACCTCAAAAAAAGGAAAATATTTTTTTTACAAGTGTTTGATAGTTAAACTGATAGTTTATTCTCTTTCTACGCAGTTTAAAGAAGCCGTCGAAAAAGTTGACAAGCGATTCTGTTTACCGTACAGGTACGAGCTATCCTTCCTTTACTAGTAGCGCTCGTACACATACACTGGGAACTTCTTCCAAGGAGTTGCCTTGGAGACCAAGTACTATTTCCCAGGGTTCTTAGCGCGCTAGTGAACTATTCCAGAATGTCACGTGACTTTTAATATTTGATTGACATCTCGCGCGTAAAATTAATGACGTCATAAAGGTACGCAATATCAATTATATCATTAAGTTCTCATTATCCGCCAAGACAAGTTTAATTACGACGTGAAGGTGCTTAAAAGTTCGCAAAATTCTCAATAATGGCAAAGTCAAGAGCTAGAAGAGGTGCAAGAAAAAGCGCACAGAAAAGGCGTGGCTCAGCAAAACGAGCAGTTACAACTGAAATGGTCGTTGAAGCAGTCGCAGCTCTGTCGAGTCGAAAAGGTTCGAGCTACAAAGACATCATGGGATACCTGCAGAACACTTGGAATGTTCGAGCATCGTCCATGGTTGTTAAAGTGGCCATTTCTAGAGGCGTGAAAAATGGATCTGTTGTCAAAAGTGGCGCCTTGTTCAAAGTTCCCATGGCAGCTGCTGCCAAACCAGCAAGGAGACGCTCGGCTAAGAAACGTGGACGAAAAGCCGCCAGAAAATCAAGAGGAAAGAGAGCGCGCAAAACATCCGCCAAGCGAAGGAAGGCAGCCAAGCCCAAACGAAGAAAGTCTGCGAAGAAGTCAAAATCCCGTCGCCGCAAGGCATCCAGAGCTGGGGGAAAGTTGAGAAAATCCAAGGGATTTACCAGAAAGGCAAGACGAGTACGCAGAATGAGTGCAAAGAGGCGTGTCTCCAAAGCTCGCCCAAGGTCGGCTCGTCCAAAATCCAGGAAATCTCCGCGACGCAACTGATTCAACGCAAAAACAATGAACTTTTTTCTGAAAAACTGATTCTGTCTGGATGGAACTGTACATATACAAATACTAAATAATTCTTAAAAATAAAATGATGTAATACTTGACTTCTAAAACATACTGTGACTGTGAACAATAAACTATTTATACGATGGACTGTGTTATTGTGTGTGTTGGGCTAGGTATTTTCACAATAGATTAATATTCAAGACAATTCCCGTTCGATGTCCATGGGATATTACGCTATTATACTAAGGAAGTTGAAGGCTATCGGGTACTGATCATCGTTATCATATTTCGCTCTTACCAAAACTTCACGATGTTCCTTTCAGGACAGTTTGTAATAATCACAGACCTTTCAAGCGGTTCTCGGCAGCGATATTTAAACCACTTGATGTATGTACACTAATGATGTACGTTATTATTTGATTCCTATTTACATCAACAGAATGGAAAAAGGAAAAATCTACGACTCAAGTGGAAATGGAGGGGCTTTTTCGATCAAGTAAGTAGAAGTAGAACAAACTTGGATTAAATGGCTTCTTGAAAGTCACAATGCACTAACTAAAGCTTTCCCACGGGATCGCTAGTTTAGCGTGCGCCGGCCTGGTCCATTGTATCTACTCAACATATACGACCAGTGGCCGGACTAACAAGGTTCTAATCTGTGATAAAAATATTTGCAATTTTCTTCTTTTCAGGATCCAATTCAATTCTGAAGAACAGTGGACAAAAGCACTCAAGTTCATGCTGACGAACCTAAAATGGGGCCTCGCCTGGGTGTCGTCCCAGTTTACAGATAATTAGCCAACATCACACCATACAATGACAAATACTTTACTGCGGTGTTTGACATCCAAGTAAATTTACTCGCTGTAGAGAAGAAACAGTTGACTTTGCGTACCTTGCATTACTCGGCGTACATTCAATGAAGACAAAGATATAGTATGATTATATTGTATGATAAACGTATTCAAAATAAAATAATTGATCAAGAAATGTCGTTACATATTATCGTTTTATAGTCTGTCCCGTCCACACTACTCGTTTTTCTTTTTCATGCGCGTTTCTCCAACTTTAATAGAAAGAAACGAAGAAGTAAGGAGTTTTTATACTCGGGCTTCGTGTGTAATGCCCCAGTTATAAAATACCGTTTCCTATTATTTTTTCTGTACGCCGTGTTGTCAACCATTAGTTGAGTACTTATTTGCGGTGTTTACTGCTTCAGGTTAATAAGCATATGAGAACTGTTATTACAAAATGGGTCTTAGTCAACACGACCCGTTTCGAGAACACATACTCCATATATAATTATTGTGCTCCTAGCATCAAATTGACCCAAAAATGAAAACCAACACCAAACTGAAGCGTTCTGATAGTTTCACGAAAAAAAACTATCTCATCACTCCATCCATCCATCCATTCATCCATTTATTGATCGATCTAGTCTAGTAACACTTTATAATAACGAGGTACTTTACCGGCTCTTGTCTGACTTCCGCGGGTCGATATTAAGTCAACACAGCATTTTGTCCTCAGCAAGTAATACTGTTGCGCCTCCAATCTACTTATCGATATTGTTATAATAACGGCTAAGCGGTTAATAGTTATTTATTTAAAAAACTAATTTCTTTAAAATTAAAAATTTTCAATTCGATTAATCTCGACATTTTGCAACGATAGAAAAGACAAGAAGAAAAAAACGGTAAAAAAAGATACGTTATAGAAAAATGTTGATGTCCACGGAGAGTCGATCCCGCGTCACTCACTGGCGTCGTGGTCCGGCGTATTTCCAGAGGGCTACGTTAGTCAATAAATTTCCATAACAATAACCGTCACACGATAGACTACTAAATTTACCCTCGAAATCAATCGGAAGTACAGATAGCTGAAGTAGTACGGGGCAGTCATTTAGGACTAGGATACGACTGTTCCCTCCCTCTTTGACTACTACGCTGATTGTGTACTACCCGATAGCGCGGATGAGGACGAAATCTTCCTCCTATACGTAACATACGGTGACTCAGCATTTAAGTCTGGGTGTATGGCCGATTTTTAGTGTTTTGCATAAATTCAGCTAATTATCGCTGGTTCAAGTCACAGTCCCATCGACTTTTTTTTTTTTTTTTTTTTCGATAAAGTTTATTTTGAAATGATTGTTTTTGTCTATTACATATTTTTTTTACCGGTAAATTACATATTTTTTTCGGTAAATAAAGTTTATTTCTAAATGATTGTTTTTTTTTTTCTTTTTGGTTCTGTTTTGTTTTTCGGTACAGATTATTTTCAATTTCTTTTAGTTTCCTTTCAGTTTCTGTATTTTTTTCCGATAGAGTTTCGACTATTTTCGGGAACCCTGGAGTTTTTTTTTGGAATTAACGCACCACCAAGATGTTTTATGGGTAATCACGGAACTACTCGTGCCCGACGGCAAGCAGCATTTCCCCTTTTATGTAGTTTTGTTTAAAGTCTTTTGCCACCCCGACCTACAGGCAAAATATTGCACCGGTTGCATTCTTTACAAGTCGAAAGTGGTCAAAACTACTGCCTAATTAGTAGTAGGTCCTGGAATCCACCACAGACAGGCCAGAGACACAATCTCACTCCTGAATCTACGCGCATTTTGAAAATCTCCTCGTCGTGTAATCGCATCTAACCCCTGGATTCGTTCAGAAGAAGAATCCGTCTTCTGCGATTTTGTTCTTCACACCTTAAAGTCACCGAGATAAACCATCATTCACTTCAACGACTAAGTATCAATTAAAGCGTAAGAGCTTGCTAGAATAGCCCGGTGCGTGCCTCACTGTAAGAGGTTCTTATACACGTGAAAAGAGATGGGTAGAATGTTCTACTTCATAAGTTAATCATAGGATGGCAGAATGGTCTAACGATAACGTTAATTGTAGCTAAAAATGCACGCAGAACAAGGCTTTGTAGTGGCTTGATGTTGTGCGCAATTATATATATATAACACAGATTCCTCCCTGAAACAGCGCTGCACCAGAAAAATATGATTGACAGCAACCGCAGCAGCTATGAACTTATGGTGAGTACAGGGAGGGAAGGGAAGGGAGGGGAATGGTGAGGGCTTATGATTGGGTTTTTAAAGTTTTTCCCAAAACTGAATCACTGTATTTGTTTCGAGGATGCGCCTAATAGGTAAGGCATCTTATACACAAGAAAACACTGATGTGACAATTATAACTCAATCGTAATGGTTGATTTTATGAACATTGTAACTTACAATACCATGAAATAACATCTCGTGTATATTCGAACAAGGCGTTATTGATTGACATTATCTTTTCTATCGACAAATATTATTCGATAGAAATGCAGCCAAACATATGAGGCCTGTTTTCTTAAAATGGGTCTTGTTGACGAATCGAATACCCCTTTTGTAATAATAGTTCTCAATGATTGTGCTCCTAGCAACAAATTGACCTAAAAATGAAAACCAACACCAAACTGAAGCGTTCTGATAGTTTCACGAAAAAAAACTATCTCATCACTCCATCCATCCATCCATTCATCCATTTATTGATCGATCTAGTCTAGTAACACTTTATAATAACGAGGTACTTTACCGGCTCTTGTCTGACTTCCGCGGGTCGATCTTAAGTCAGCACAGCATTTTGTCCTCAGCAAGTAATACTGTTGTGTGCCTCCAATCTACTTATCGATATTGCTATAATAACGGCTAAGCGGTTAATAGTTATTTATTTTTTAAAACTAATTTCTTTCAAATTAAAAATTTTCAATTCGATTAATCTCGACATTTTGCAACGATAGAAAAGACAAGAAGAAAAAAACGGTAAAAAAAGATACGTTATAGAAAAAATGTTGATGTCCACGGAGAGTCGATCCCGCGTCACTCACTGGCGTCGTGGTCCGGCGTATTTCCAGAGGGCTACGTTAGTCAATAAATTTCCATAACAATAACCGTCACACGATAGACTACTAAATTTACCCTCGAAATCAATCGGAAGTACAGATAGCTGAAGTAGTACGGGGCAGTCATTTAGGACTAGGATACGACTGTTCCCTCCCTCTTTGACTACTACGCTGATTGTGTACTACCCGATAGCGCGGATGAGGACGAAATCTTCCTCCTATACGTAACATACGGTGACTCAGCATTTAAGTCTGGGTGTATGGCCGATTTTTAGTGTTTTGCATAAATTCAGCTAATTATCGCTGGTTCAAGTCACAGTCCCATCGACTTTTTTTTTTTTTTTTTTTTCGATAAAGTTTATTTTGAAATGATTGTTTTTGTCTATTACATATTTTTTTTACCGGTAAATTACATATTTTTTTTCGGTAAATAAAGTTTATTTCTAAATGATTGTTTTTTTTTTTTTTGGTTCTGTTTTGTTTTTCGGTACAGATTATTTTCAATTTCTTTTAGTTTCCTTTCAGTTTCTGTATATTTTTTTCCGATAGAGTTTCGACTATTTTCGGGAACCCTGGAGTTTTTTTTTGGAATTAACGCACCACCAAGATGTTTTATGGGTAATCACGGAACTACTCGTGCCCGACGGCAAGCAGCATTTCCCCTTTTATGTAGTTTTGCTTAAAGTCTTTTGCCACCCCGACCTACAGGCAAAATATTGCACCGGTTGCATTCTTTACAAGTCGAAAGTGGCCAAAACTTCTGCCTAATTAGTAGGTCCTGGAATCCACCACAGACAGGCCAGAGACACAATCTCACTCCTGAATCTACGCGCATTTTGAAAATCTCCTCGTCGTGTAATCGCATCTAACCCCTGGATTCTTTCAGATGAAGAATCCGTCTTCTGCGATTTTGTTCTTCACACCTTAAAGTCACCGAGATAAACCATCATTCACTTCAACGACTAAGTATCAATTAAAGCGTAAGAGCTTGCTAGAATAGCCCGGTGCGTGCCTCACTGTAAGAGGTTCTTATACACGTGAAAAGAGATGGGTAGAATGTTCTACTTCATAAGTTAATCATAGGATGGCAGAATGGTCTAACGATAACGTTAATTGTAGCTAAAAATGCACGCAGAACAAGGCTTTGTAGTGGCTTGATGTTGTGCGCAATTATATATATATAACACAGAGGTTCCTCCCTGAAACAGCGCTGCACCAGAAAAATATGATTGACAGCAACCGCAGCAGCTATGAACTTATGGTGAGTACAGGGAGGGAAGGGAAGGGAGGGGAATAGTGAGGGCATATGATTGGGCTTTTAAAGTTTTTCCCAAAACTGAATCACTGTATTTGTTTCGAGGATCGATGCGCCTAATAGGTGAGGTGCGTCTTATACACAAGAAAACACTGATGTGACAATTATAACTCAATCGTAATGGTTGATTTTATGAACATTGTAACTTACAATACCATGAAATAACATCTCGTGTATATTCGAACAAGGCGTTATTGATTGACATTATCTTTTCTATCGACAAATATTATTCGATAGAAATGCAGCCAAACATATGAGGCCTGTTTTCTTAAAATGGGTCTTGTTGACGAATCGAATACCCCTTTTGTAATAATAGTTCTCAATGATTGTGCTCCTAGCAACAAATTGACCTAAAAATGAAAACCAACACCAAACTGAAGCGTTCTGATAGTTTCACGAAAAAAAACTATCTCATCACTCCATCCATCCATCCATTCATCCATTTATTGATCGATCTAGTCTAGTAACACTTTATAATAACGAGGTACTTTACCGGCTCTTGTCTGACTTCCGCGGGTCGATATTAAGTCAGCACAGCATTTTGTCCTCAGCAAGTAATACTGTTGTGTGCCTCCAATCTACTTATCGATATTGCTATAATAACGGCTAAGCGGTTAATAGTTATTTATTTTTAAAACTAATTTCTTTCAAATTAAAAATTTTCAATTCGATTAATCTCGACATTTTGCAACGATAGAAAAGACAAGAAGAAAAAAACGGTAAAAAAAGATACGTTATAGAAAAATGTTGATGTCCACGGAGAGTCGATCCCGCGTCACTCACTGGCGTCGTGGTCCGGCGTATTTCCAGAGGGCTACGTTAGTCAATAAATTTCCATAACAATAACCGTCACACGATAGACTACTAAATTTACCCTCGAAATCAATCGGAAGTACAGATAGCTGAAGTAGTACGGGGCAGTCATTTAGGACTAGGATACGACTGTTCCCTCCCTCTTTGACTACTACGCTGATTGTGTACTACCCGATAGCGCGGATGAGGACGAGGACGAAATCTTCCTCCTATACGTAACATACGGTGACTCAGCATTTAAGTCTGGGTGTATGGCCGATTTTTAGTGTTTTGCATAAATTCAGCTAATTATCGCTGGTTCAAGTCACAGTCCCATCGACTTTTATTTTTTTTTTTTTTTTTTCGATAAAGTTTATTTTGAAATGATTTTTTTTGTCTATTACATATTTTTTTACCGGTAAATTACATATTTTTTCGGTAAATAAAGTTTATTTCTAAATGATTGTTTTTTTTCTTTTTGGTTCTGTTTTGTTTTTCGGTACAGATTATTTTCAATTTCTTTTAGTTTCCTTTTAGTTTCTGTATTTTTTTCCGATAGAGTTTCGACTATTTTCGGGAACCCTGGAGTTTTTTTTTGGAATTAACGCACCACCAAGATGTTTTATGGGTAATCACGGAACTACTCGTGCCCGACGGCAAGCAGCATTTCCCCTTTTATGTAGTTTTGTTTAAAGTCTTTTGCCACCCCGACCTACAGGCAAAATATTGCACCGGTTGCATTCTTTACAAGTCGAAAGTGGTCAAAACTACTGCCTAATTAGTAGGTCCTGGAATCCACCACAGACAGGCCAGAGACACAATCTCACTCCTGAATCTACGCGCATTTTGAAAATCTCCTCGTCGTGTAATCGCATCTAACCCCTGGATTCGTTCAGAAGAAGAATCCGTCTTCTGCGATTTTGTTCTTCACACCTTAAAGTCACCGAGATAAACCATCATTCACTTCAACGACTAAGTATCAATTAAAGCGTAAGAGCTTGCTAGAATAGCCCGGTGCGTGCCTCACTGTAAGAGGTTATTATACACGTGAAAAGAGATGGGTAGAATGTTCTACTTCATAAGTTAATCATAGGATGGCAGAATGGTCTAACGATAACGTTAATTGTAGCTAAAAATGCACGCAGAACAAGGCTTTGTAGTGGCTTGATGTTGTGCGCAATTATATATATATAACACAGGTTCCTCCCTGAAACAGCGCTGCACCAGAAAAATATGATTGACAGCAACCGCAGCAGCTATGAACTTATGGTGAGTACAGGGAGGGAAGGGAAGGGAGGGGAATAGTGAGGGCATATGATTGGGCTTTTAAAGTTTTTCCCAAAACTGAATCACTGTATTTGTTTCGAGGATCGATGCGCCTAATAGGTGAGGTGCGTCTTATACACAAGAAAACACTGATGTGACAATTATAACTCAATCGTAATGGTTGATTTTATGAACATTGTAACTTACAATACCATGAAATAACATCTCGTGTATATTCGAACAAGGCGTTATTGATTGACATTATCTTTTCTATCGACAAATATTATTCGATAGAAATGCAGCCAAACATATGAGGCCTGTTTTCTTAAAATGGGTCTTGTTGACGAATCGAATACCCCTTTTGTAATAATAGTTCTCAATGATTGTGCTCCTAGCAACAAATTGACCTAAAAATGAAAACCAACACCAAACTGAAGCGTTCTGATAGTTTCACGAAAAAAAACTATCTCATCACTCCATCCATCCATCCATCCATTCATCCATTTATTGATCGATCTAGTCTAGTAACACTTTATAATAACGAGGTACTTTACCGGCTCTTGGCTGACTTCCGCGGGTCGATCTTAAGTCAGCACAGCATTTTGTCCTCAGCAAGTAATACTGTTGTGTGCCTCCAATCTACTTATCGATATTGCTATAATAACGGCTAAGCGGTTAATAGTTATTTATTTTTAAAACTAATTTCTTTCAAATTAAAAATTTTCAATTCGATTAATCTCGACATTTTGCAACGATAGAAAAGACAAGAAGAAAAAAAAAACGGTAAAAAAAGATACGTTATAGAAAAATGTTGATGTCCACGGAGAGTCGATCCCGCGTCACTCACTGGCGTCGTGGTCCGGCGTATTTCCAGAGGGCTACGTTAGTCAATAAATTTCCATAACAATAACCGTCACACGATAGACTACTAAATTTACCCTCGAAATCAATCAATCGGAAGTACAGATAGCTGAAGTAGTACGGGGCAGTCATTTAGGACTAGGATACGACTGTTCCCTCCCTCTTTGACTACTACGCTGATTGTGTACTACCCGATAGCGCGGATGAGGACGAAATCTTCCTCCTATACGTAACATACGGTGACTCAGCATTTAAGTCTGGGTGTATGGCCGATTTTTAGTGTTTTGCATAAATTCAGCTAATTATCGCTGGTTCAAGTCACAGTCCCATCGACTTTTATTTTTTTTTTTTTTCGATAAAGTTTATTTTGAAATGATTGTTTTTGTCTATTACATATTTTTTTTTTACCGGTAAATTACATATTTTTTCGGTAAATAAAGTTTATTTCTAAATGATTGTTTTTTTTTCTTTTTGGTTCTGTTTTGTTTTTCGGTACAGATTATTTTCAATTTCTTTTAGTTTCCTTTCAGTTTCTGTATTTTTTTCCGATAGAGTTTCGACTATTTTCGGGAACCCTGGAGTTTTTTTTTGGAATTAACGCACCACCAAGATGTTTTATGGGTAATCACGGAACTACTCGTGCCCGACGGCAAGCAGCATTTCCCCTTTTATGTAGTTTTGTTTAAAGTCTTTTGCCACCCCGACCTACAGGCAAAATATTGCACCGGTTGCATTCTTTACAAGTCGAAAGTGGTCAAAACTACTGCCTAATTAGTAGGTAGGTCCTGGAATCCACCACAGACAGGCCAGAGACACAATCTCACTCCTGAATCTACGCGCATTTTGAAAATCTCCTCGTCGTGTAATCGCATCTAACCCCTGGATTCGTTCAGAAGAAGAATCCGTCTTCTGCGATTTTGTTCTTCACACCTTAAAGTCACCGAGATAAAACATCATTCACTTCAACGACTAAGTATCAATTAAAGCGTAAGAGCTTGCTAGAATAGCCCGGTGCGTGCCTCACTGTAAGAGGTTATTATACACGTGAAAAGAGATGGGTAGAATGTTCTACTTCATAAGTTAATCATAGGATGGCAGAATGGTCTAACGATAACGTTAATTGTAGCTAAAAATGCACGCAGAACAAGGCTTTGTAGTGGCTTGATGTTGTGCGCAATTATATATATATAACACAGGTTCCTCCCTGAAACAGCGCTGCACCAGAAAAATATGATTGACAGCAACCGCAGCAGCTATGAACTTATGGTGAGTACAGGGAGGGAAGGGAAGGGAGGGGAATAGTGAGGGCATATGATTGGGGCTTTTAAAGTTTTTCCCAAAACTGAATCACTGTATTTGTTTCGAGGATCGATGCGCCTAATAGGTGAGGTGCGTCTTATACACAAGAAAACACTGATGTGACAATTATAACTCAATCGTAATGGTTGATTTTATGAACATTGTAACTTACAATACCATGAAATAACATCTCGTGTATATTCGAACAAGGCGTTATTGATTGACATTATCTTTTCTATCGACAAATATTATTCGATAGAAATGCAGCCAAACATATGAGGCCTGTTTTCTTAAAATGGGTCTTGTTGACGAATCGAATACCCCTTTTGTAATAATAGTTCTCAATGATTGTGCTCCTAGCAACAAATTGACCTAAAAATGAAAACCAACACCAAACTGAAGCGTTCTGATAGTTTCACGAAAAAAAAATCTCATCACATCACTCCATCCATCCATCCATTCATCCATTTATTGATCGATCTAGTCTAGTAACACTTTATAATAACGAGGTACTTTACCGGCTCTTGGCTGACTTCCGCGGGTCGATCTTAAGTCAGCACAGCATTTTGTCCTCAGCAAGTAATACTGTTGTGTGCCTCCAATCTACTTATCGATATTGCTATAATAACGGCTAAGCGGTTAATAGTTATTTATTTTTAAAACTAATTTCTTTCAAATTAAAAATTTTCAATTCGATTAATCTCGACATTTTGCAACGATAGAAAAGACAAGAAGAAAAAAACGGTAAAAAAAGATACGTTATAGAAAAATGTTGATGTCCACGGAGAGTCGATCCCCGCGTCACTCACTGGCGTCGTGGTCCGGCGTATTTCCAGAGGGCTACGTTAGTCAATAAATTTCCATAACAATAACCGTCACACGATAGACTACTAAATTTACCCTCGAAATCAATCGGAAGTACAGATAGCTGAAGTAGTACGGGGCAGTCATTTAGGACTAGGATACGACTGTTCCCTCCCTCTTTGACTACTACGCTGATTGTGTACTACCCGATAGCGCGGATGAGGACGAAATCTTCCTCCTATACGTAACATACGGTGACTCAGCATTTAAGTCTGGGTGTATGGCCGATTTTTAGTGTTTTGCATAAATTCAGCTAATTATCGCTGGTTCAAGTCACAGTCCCATCGACTTTTTTTTTTTTTTTTTTTCGATAAAGTTTATTTTGAAATGATTGTTTTTGTCTATTACATATTTTTTTACCGGTAAATTACATATTTTTTCGGTAAATAAAGTTTATTTCTAAATGATTGTTTTTTTCTTTTTGGTTCTGTTTTGTTTTTCGGTACAGATTATTTTCAATTTCTTTTAGTTTCCTTTCAGTTTCTGTATTTTTTTCCGATAGAGTTTCGACTATTTTCGGGAACCCTGGAGTTTTTTTTTGGAATTAACGCACCACCAAGATGTTTTATGGGTAATCACGGAACTACTCGTGCCCGACGGCAAGCAGCATTTCCCCTTTTATGTAGTTTTGTTTAAAGTCTTTTGCCACCCCGACCTACAGGCAAAATATTGCACCGGTTGCATTCTTTACAAGTCGAAAGTGGTCAAAACTACTGCCTAATTAATTAGTAGGTCCTGGAATCCACCACAGACAGGCCAGAGACACAATCTCACTCCTGAATCTACGCGCATTTTGAAAATCTCCTCGTCGTGTAATCGCATCTAACCCCTGGATTCGTTCAGAAGAAGAATCCGTCTTCTGCGATTTTGTTCTTCACACCTTAAAGTCACCGAGATAAACCATCATTCACTTCAACGACTAAGTATCAATTAAAGCGTAAGAGCTTGCTAGAATAGCCCGGTGCGTGCCTCACTGTAAGAGGTTCTTATACACGTGAAAAGAGATGGGTAGAATGTTCTACTTCATAAGTTAATCATAGGATGGCAGAATGGTCTAACGATAACGTTAATTGTAGCTAAAAATGCACGCAGAACAAGGCTTTGTAGTGGCTTGATGTTGTGCGCAATTATATATATATAACACAGATTCCTCCCTGAAACAGCGCTGCACCAGAAAAATATGATTGACAGCAACCGCAGCAGCTATGAACTTATGGTGAGTACAGGGAGGGAAGGGAAGGGAGGGGAATGGTGAGGGC
Source organism: Actinostola sp. cb2023 (assembly GCA_033675265.1). Lineage (NCBI taxonomy): Eukaryota > Metazoa > Cnidaria > Anthozoa > Actiniaria > Actinostolidae > Actinostola > Actinostola sp. cb2023. The sequence goes on along the minus strand of JAUJYZ010000758.1, from coordinate 189,641 downwards.
TTATGATTGGGTTTTTAAAGTTTTTCCCAAAACTGAATCACTGTATTTGTTTCGAGGATGCGCCTAATAGGTAAGGCATCTTATACACAAGAAAACACTGATGTGACAATTATAACTCAATCGTAATGGTTGATTTTATGAACATTGTAACTTACAATACCATGAAATAACATCTCGTGTATATTCGAACAAGGCGTTATTGATTGACATTATCTTTTCTATCGACAAATATTATTCGATAGAAATGCAGCCAAACATATGAGGCCTGTTTTCTTAAAATGGGTCTGGTTGACGAATCGAATACCCCTTTTGTAATAATAGTTCTCAATGATTGTGCTCCTAGCAACAAATTGACCTAAAAATGAAAACCAACACCAAACTGAAGCGTTCTGATAGTTTCACGAAAAAAAACTATCTCATCACTCCATCCATCCATCCATTCATCCATTTATTGATCGATCTAGTCTAGTAACACTTTATAATAACGAGGTACTTTACCGGCTCTTGGCTGACTTCCGCGGGTCGATCTTAAGTCAGCACAGCATTTTGTCCTCAGCAAGTAATACTGTTGTGTGCCTCCAATCTACTTATCGATATTGCTATAATAACGGCTAAGCGGTTAATAGTTATTTATTTTTAAAACTAATTTCTTTCAAATTAAAAATTTTCAATTCGATTAATCTCGACATTTTGCAACGATAGAAAAGACAAGAAGAAAAAAACGGTAAAAAAAGATACGTTATAGAAAAATGTTGATGTCCACGGAGAGTCGATCCCGCGTCACTCACTGGCGTCGTGGTCCGGCGTATTTCCAGAGGGCTACGTTAGTCAATAAATTTCCATAACAATAACCGTCACACGATAGACTACTAAATTTACCCTCGAAATCAATCGGAAGTACAGATAGCTGAAGTAGTACGGGGCAGTCATTTAGGACTAGGATACGACTGTTCCCTCCCTCTTTGACTACTACGCTGATTGTGTACTACCCGATAGCGCGGATGAGGACGAAATCTTCCTCCTATACGTAACATACGGTGACTCAGCATTTAAGTCTGGGTGTATGGCCGATTTTTAGTGTTTTGCATAAATTCAGCTAATTATCGCTGGTTCAAGTCACAGTCCCATCGACTTTTTTTTTTTTTTTTTTCGATAAAGTTTATTTTGAAATGATTGTTTTTGTCTATTACATATTTTTTTACCGGTAAATTACATATTTTTTTCGGTAAATAAAGTTTATTTCTAAATGATTGTTTTTTTTCTTTTTGGTTCTGTTTTGTTTTTCGGTACAGATTATTTTCAATTTCTTTTAGTTTCCTTTTAGTTTCTGTATTTTTTTCCGATAGAGTTTCGACTATTTTCGGGAACCCTGGAGTTTTTTTTTGGAATTAACGCACCACCAAGATGTTTTATGGGTAATCACGGAACTACTCGTGCCCGACGGCAAGCAGCATTTCCCCTTTTATGTAGTTTTGTTTAAAGTCTTTTGCCACCCCGACCTACAGGCAAAATATTGCACCGGTTGCATTCTTTACAAGTCGAAAGTGGTCAAAACTACTGCCTAATTAGTAGGTCCTGGAATCCACCACAGACAGGCCAGAGACACAATCTCACTCCTGAATCTACGCGCATTTTGAAAATCTCCTCGTCGTGTAATCGCATCTAACCCCTGGATTCGTTCAGAAGAAGAATCCGTCTTCTGCGATTTTGTTCTTCACACCTTAAAGTCACCGAGATAAACCATCATTCACTTCAACGACTAAGTATCAATTAAAGCGTAAGAGCTTGCTAGAATAGCCCGGTGCGTGCCTCACTGTAAGAGGTTATTATACACGTGAAAAGAGATGGGTAGAATGTTCTACTTCATAAGTTAATCATAGGATGGCAGAATGGTCTAACGATAACGTTAATTGTAGCTAAAAATGCACGCAGAACAAGGCTTTGTAGTGGCTTGATGTTGTGCGCAATTATATATATATAACACACAGTTCCTCCCTGAAACAGCGCTGCACCAGAAAAATATGATTGACAGCAACCGCAGCAGCTATGAACTTATGGTGAGTACAGGGAGGGAAGGGAAGGGAGGGGAATGGTGAGGGCTTATGATTGGGTTTTTAAAGTTTTTCCCAAAACTGAATCACTGTATTTGTTTCGAGGATGATGCCTAATAGGTGAGGTGCGTCTTATACACAAGAAAACACTGATGTGACAATTATAACTCAATCGTAATGGTTGATTTTATGAACATTGTAACTTACAATACCATGAAATAACATCTCGTGTCTATTCGAACAAGGCGTTATTGATTGACATTATCTTTTCTATCGACAAATATTATTCGATAGAAATTCAGCCAAACATATGAGGCCTGTTTTCTTTAAATGGGTCTTGTTGACGAATCGAATACCCCTTTTGTAATAATAGTTCTCAATGATTGTGCTCCTAGCAACAAATTGACCTAAAAATGAAAACCAACACCAAACTGAAGCGTTCTGATAGTTTCACGAAAAAAAACTATCTCATCACTCCATCCATCCATCCATCCATCCATTTATTGATCGATCTAGTCTAGTAACACTTTATAATAACGAGGTACTTTACCGGCTCTTGTCTGACTTCCGCGGGTCGATATTAAGTCAGCACAGCATTTTGTCCTCAGCAAGTAATACTGTTGTGTGCCTCCAATCTACTTATCGATATTGTTATAATAACGGCTAAGCGGTTAATAGTTATTTATTTAAAAAAAAAAATTCTTTAAAATTAAAAAATTTCAATTCGATTAATCTCGACATTTTGCAACGATAGAAAAGACAAGAAAAAAAAAGGGTAAAAAAGAAACGTTATCAAAAAAAATTTGATGTCCACGGAGAGTCGATCTCGCGTCACTCACTGGCGTCGTGAGCCGGCGTATTTCCAGAGGGCTACGTTAGTCAATAAATTTCCATAACATTAACCGTTATGATTAGGTTTTTAAAGTTTATCCGAAAACTGAATCACGGTATTTGTTTCGAGGGTGCGCCTAAAGGTGAGGTGCGTGTTATACGCGAGAAAACATGCACAAGCAGCTAGTAAGAACGAAGGCGGAAAACAACTGATAAATAATAGATCTACATTTTGTAAGCATTCAACCATGTAAATCATGTGACGTCTCTAAGGAGGGGCTTTTAACCGAGAGCGAATAAGTCTAGGGGGGAGTAAAGGGTTGAAAACCGAGCTTACAACGCAAATAATGTCGTTCCCAGTTGTGTGCGGCTTTTTGGTCTTGTGGTTGGACGTCACGTAAGACTCTTACATGCATGCATACCGTGGAATCCCGGTTATAAGCCCTGGGCTTATACAACTAGCCTCGTAAGGGTTTTGGGGTGAGCTTATTCTTATTATTATTATTATCTAAAACTACTGATAAGCCGATAATATACTGCCTAATTATTGTTTCCTGTATACGTTATCCCGTATGGGGAGGAGTAATTAACGGAGGGGGCTTATAACCCGGGGGGCTAATAACCGGGAGGAAATTTCTGTTACAGACAGGTGGGCTTATAACCGGGGACTTATAACCGGTGGGGGACCGGTGGGGGGGGGGGGGGGGGGGGGGGGGGGGGGAGGGGTCATATAACCGGGATTCTACGGTAGTTTACTACTTCATATATGAATTGAAGAATTAGCCATTTCAATAACGAGTGGAGGACTGGGAACAAGTTTTAAGAATTAATCTAATTAAACAATGAACCCCATCACAAGAAAGAGCACATCAGAATTAGTAAGTTTACAAAGTTTCAATAGGCTTAGTTAGATATTGAACGAGTAACAGCTTTCCAAACATCTCAAAATTTACAAAGAAATTTATGTTACAGGGGACAAGCGTCCCCTGTAACCATACATTTCTTTGTAATCTTTGCAGTTTTTGAATGTCTGCAGTTCAGTTGCTGTTTGTCCAAAGCCTATCAAACTCCTGAAACTTACTAATTTTGATATGCTCTTTCTTGTGATGGGATTCATTTCTTAATTAGATTAATTCTAAAAACTCGTTCCCAGTCCTCCACTCGTTTTTGAAATGGCGGAACTCCAAGCCACAGCTTCAGGATGCTAGTCCGATGTGTTACCACTACACCACAAGGTACAACCTATGTGATAACTAGCCGTATATGGTTTGTTATCATATAATTACATTGGCTTAAACCGCAAGTCAAAACTGGGCACGAGATTGTATGCATCTCAAATCGAGCTAAAATTAATATTTCTCCAGATATAGTTTGTGTTGAGTAGTGATTTACTTCAATCATTTTAAAAGTCTGTATCACTAAGCCTATAGTAATTAATTATATAGTTTGTGTTGCATAATTGAGTAGTGATTTACTTCAATCATTAAGTATGTCTCACTAAGCCTATAGTAATTAATTATATAGTTTGTGTTGCATAATTGAGTAGTGATTTACTTCAATCATTAAGTATGTCTCACTAAGCCTAGTTTAGAGGTCAGGAATCTGGTCAACAATTGATAAAGGTGACGTCTTGTTATAGAACCAGCAATACTGTGTGCTTTATCTGTATAGTACTGAAAACAAATAAACGAAATGGTGACTTAAGCGTCGCCCGAGGGGGTAGGGGGTAGGGGTCGCATAAACTGTTTGTAAACCAGGCCTGGCCATGAAAATGACCATGAACGGGTCGGGATTTGAGAAGATATTACGTAAAATGATTGTTTTAATAGATATGTTAATAAAAAATAGGAACTTGGGTGACAATTTTAGAGAGAAAAAGGCACTTGCTTTGTCTATTTATACAATGATGATGATATTTCATACCTGAACACGGAAGTCAATCTGAGCGAGGGTCAACGCCTTTACCATTTGAGCTGTGTTTTGGTAGTGCACGTTATCTTGAAGAGAAAAGGTAATTTGATCGCCACAGCAAACATTCAGCAAACATACGCAGACACTTATACTATTATTATTACAATTATTATTATTATTATTATACTTATTATTGTTATTATTACACTTATTATTATTATTATTACACTTATTATTATTATTATTATTATTATTATTATTATTATTATTATTATTATTATTATAATTATTACACTTATTATTATTATTATTATTATTATATATTATTATTATTATTATTATTATTATTATTATTATTACACTTATTATTATTATTATTATTATTATTATTATTGTTATTATTACACTTATTATTACACTTATTATTATTATTATTATTATTATTATTATTATTATTATTACACTTATTATTATTATTATTACACTTATTATTATTATTATTATTATTATTATTATTATTATTATTATTATTATTATTATTATTATTATTACACTTATTATTATTATTATTATTATTACTTGCACTATAAGATTTACAGGGGATATACGATGTACACATCAACAATTTACAGTCGCAGCAGGGAACACGAGGGGTTGCAGGAACGACACAAGGGGTTGCAGGAACACGAGGGGTTGCAGGAACACGAGGGATTGCAGGAACGACACAAGGGGTTGCAGGAACACGAGGGGTTGCAGGAACACGAGGGATTGCAGGAACGACACAAGGGGTTGCAGGAACACCAGGGATTGCACGAACGACACAAGGGATTGCAGGAACACGAGGGGTTGCAGGAACACTAGGGGTTGCAGGAACACGAGGGTTTGCAGGAACGACACAAGGGATTGCAGGAACACGAGGGATTGCAGGAACACGAGGGGTTGCAGGAACACGAGGGGTTGCAGGAACACTAGGGGTTGCAGGAACACTAGGGGTTGCAGGAACACGAGGGGTTGCAGGAACGACACAAGGGATTGCAGGAACACACGAGGGGTTGCAGGAACACTAGGGGTTGCAGGAACACGAGGGGTTGCAGGAACGACACAAGGGATTGCAGGAACACGAGGGGTTGCAGGAACACGAGGGATTGCAGGAACACGAGGGGTTTGCAGGAACACGAGGGGTTGCAGGAACACTAGGGGTTGCAGGAACACGAGGGGTTGCAGGAACACGAGGGGTTGCAGGAACGACACGAGGGATTGCAGGAACGACACGAGGGGTTGCAGGAACACGAGGGGGATTGCAGGAACACGAGGGGTTGCAGGAACACGAGGGGTTGCAGGAACACTAGGGGTTGCAGGAACACTAGGAGTTGCAGGAACAACACGAGGGGTTGCAGGAACGACACAAGGGATTGCAGGAACACGAGGGGTTGCAGGAACACTAGGGGGGTTGCAGGAACACGAGGGGTTGCAGGAACGACACAAGGGATTGCAGGAACACGAGGGGTTGCAGGAACACTAGGGGTTGCAGGAACACGAGGGGTTGCAGGAACGACACAAGGGATTGCAGGAACACGAGGGGTTGCAGGAACACGAGGGATTGCAGGAACAGGGGTTGCACACGAGGGGTTGCAGGAACACGAGGGGTTGCAGGAACACGAGGGGTTGCAGGAACGACACGAGGGATTGCAGGAACGACACGAGGGGTTGCAGGAACACGAGGGATTGCAGGAACAGGGAACACGAGGGGTTGCAGGAACACGAGGGGTTGCAGGAACACAAGGGGTTGCAGGAACACTAGGAGTTGCAGGAACACGAGGGGTTGCAGGAACACTAGGGGTTGCAGGAACACGAGGGGATGCAAGAACGACACGAGGGGTTGCAGGAACACGAGGGGTTGCAGGAACATTAGGGGTTGCAGGAACACGAGGGGTTGCAGGAACACTAGGGGTTGCAGGAACACTAGGGGTTGCAGGAACGACACAAGGGGTTGCAGGAACACGAGGGGTTGCAGGAACGACACGAGGGATTGCAGGAACACGAGGGGTTGCAGGAACACGAGGGGGTTGCAGGAACACGAGGGGTTGCAGGAACACGAGGGGTTGCAGGAACACTAGGGGTTGCAGGAACGACACAAGGGGTTGCAGGAACAAGAGGGGTTGCAGGAACGACACGAGGGATTGCAGGAACGACACGAGGGGTTGCAGGAACACGAGGGATTGCAGGAACACGAGGGATTGCAGGAACACGAGGGGTTGCAGGAACACGAGGGGTTGCAGGAACACTAGGGGTTGCAGGAACACTAGGGGTTGCAGGAACACGAGGGGTTACAGGAACGACACGAGGGA
>JAUJYZ010000758.1:0-177500 GCA_033675265.1 Actinostola sp. cb2023 | reverse complement strand
TCTAAATGACGTACCCTTTGGTAACCAGGCCCGCCGTACCTAGGAATGAATGAAGAATAGTGAATATACAACAGATTCCCCAGAAAGGTGGGGAAAGATGGTGAAAAGAGACAAAGTAACCAAGATTGCTCTTACACATCGAGTAGGACGCCATATTTCTTGCTAGGGTCAAAGTCCGGGGGAAGAATTTCCACACCATCGATCACTTCGTGTCAAAAAGAGAAGAAAGAAGTGAATATAAATTGGTTGTTATTGTCTTTGTTGTTATTGTCTTTGTTGGTATTGTCTTTGTTGTTATTGTCATTGTTGTTATTGTCATTGTTGTTATTGTCATTGTTGTTATTGTCATTGTTGTTATTGTTATTGTCTTTGTTGTTATTGTCATTGTTGTTATTGTCTTTGTTGTTATTGTCTTTGTTGTTATTGTCATTGTTGTTATTGTTTTGTTATTGTCATTGTTTGTTGTTATTGTCATTGTTGTTATTTGTCATGTTGTTATTGTTGTTATTGTCTTTGTTGTTATTGTCTTTGTTGTTATTTATTATTGTTGTTATTGTCATTGTTGTTATTGTCATTGTTGTTTGTTGTCATTGTTGTTATTGTCATTGTTGTTATTGTCATTGTTGTTATTGTCATTGTCTTGTTGTTATTGTCTTTGTTGTTGTTGTTGTTTTGTTGTTGTTGTTATTGTTGTTATTGTCATTGTTGTTATTGTCTTTGTTGTTATTGTCTTTGTTGTTATTGTCATTGTTGTTTATTGTCATTGTTGTTATTGTCATTGTTGTTATTGTCATTGTTGTTTATTGTCTTTGTTGTTATTGTCTTTTGTTGTTATTTCATTATTGTTGTTATTGTCATTGTTGTTATTGTCATTGTTGTTATTGTCATTGTCATTGTTGTTATTGTCATTGTTTGTTATTGTCATTGTTGTTGTTGTCTTTGTTGTTGTTGTTGTTGTTGTCTTTGTTGTTGTTGTTGTTATTGTTGTTGTTATTGTCTTTTGTTATTGTCTTTGTTGTTATTGTCTTTTGTTGTTATTGTCTTTGTTGTTATTGTCATTGTTGTTATTGTCATTGTTGTTATTGTCATTGTTGTTATTGTCATTGTTGTTATTGTCATTGTTGTTATTGTCTTTGTTGTTATTGTCTTTCTTTGTTGTTATTGTCTTTGTTGTCTTTGTTGTTATTGTTGTCTTTGTTGTTATTGTCATTGTTGTTATTGTCTTTGTTGTTATTGTCTTTGTTGTTTTGTTGTCATTGTTGTTATTGTCATTGTTTATTATTGTCTTTGTTGTTGTTATTGTCTTTGTTGTTATTGTCTTTGTTGTTATTGTCTTTGTTGTTATTGTCTTTGTTGTTATTGTCTTTTGTTGTTATTTGTCTTTGTTGTTGTTGTCTTTGTTGTTGTTGTTTTGTTGTTATTGTTGTTATTGTCATTGTTGTTATTGTCATTGTTGTTATTGTCATTGTTGTTATTGTCATTGTTGTTATTGTCATTGTTGTTATTGTCATTGTTGTTATTGTCTTTGTTATTGTCATTGTTGTTATTGTCTTTGTTGTTATTGTCTTTGTTGTTATTGTCATTGTTTGTTATTGTCTTTGTTGTTATTGTCATTGTTGTTGTTATTGTCATTGTTGTTATTGTCATTGTTGTTATTGTCTTTGTTGTTATTGTCATTGTTGTTATTGTCATTGTTGTTATTGTCTTTGTTGTTATTGTCTTTGTTGTTATTGTCTTTGTTGTTATTGTTTATTGTTTTGTTATTGTTGTTATTGTCATTGTTGTTATTGTCATTGTTGTTATTGTCTTTTTGTTGTTGTCTTTGTTGTTATTGTCATTGTTGTTATTGTCATTGTTGTTATTGTCTTTGTTGTTATTGTTGTTGTTATTGTCATTGTTGTTATTGTCATTGTTGTTATTGTCATTGTTGTTATTGTCTTTGTTGTTATTGTTGTTATTGTCATTGTTGTTATTGTCATTGTTGTTATTGTCATTGTTGTTATTGTCTTTGTTGTTATTGTCATTGTTGTTATTGTCATTGTTATTGTCTTTGTTGTTATTGTCTTTGTTGTTATTGTCTTTGTTGTTATTGTCTTTGTTGTTATTTATTATTGTTGTTATTGTCATTGTTGTTATTGTCATTGTTGTTATTGTCATTGTTGTTATTGTCATTGTTGTTATTGTCATTGTTGTTATTGTCATTGTTGTTATTGTCATTGTTGTTTATTGTCATTGTCTTGTCTTGTTGTTATTGTCTTTGTTGTTATTGTCTTTGTTGTTATTGTCTTTGTTGTTATTTATTATTGTTGTTATTGTCATTGTTGTTATTGTCATTGTTGTTATTGTCATTGTTGTTATTGTCATTGTTGTTATTGTCATTGTTGTTATTGTCTTTGTTGTTATTGTCTTTGTTGTTATTGTCTTTGTTGTTATTGTCTTTGTAGCTGTCGTCGTCATCATCGCTTTGTTGTTGTTGTCATTCATGTATTTATATTGTTGTTAATGTCAACAAACAACAACAACAACAACAACAAAACAACGATGACGATACGAGCGACAGAGCCGTAGCAGCAATACAAAGTAGCAAATAGACTCATGCATGCATGACGTCAATAATAGTCTTACTGTAGTCTCCTGATTTAAATGTAAAACTTCTTCTTTGTGGTATCATCATTTTCTTCATTACTTCAATCACTTGTTCGTTGGACTGCAGAATAACGACTACAAAAACAGAAAAGACAGTACGTAAGACAGCTAGTACTGAAATCAAAATGAGTCGTTACTTCACTAGTAGCGACGCAAGAATCACCTAAACTGATAACGACACGATTGACGTGATATAACATGTATATATAGCGCATTACCTGCTCTGCGCTTTGCAATCAATTATTTTGTCGGACCACCTACACATGGCTGCATCGGATACTAATCTTTCTATTTCTTGTGTTTGCGCTTATACTTGCGTCGTAGCCTTCTTTGCAGGTATTTTAGTAACGATCCTTCCTAATTCCCTTGTCAGAGAAGATGATTAGGATATAATTAACAATTAGACAACGAGTCCGAGTTGTCTATTTAGTAAATAAACCCCTTCTGGCGGCTGGTATATCGGCTGATAATGTCCGCGGCTGAGAGATGGTCCGAAAAATGAACAGTTGGCACACAAGCGAAGCTTCGAGGGCAACTGTGATATTTTGAGGACCATCTCTCAGCCAAGGACATTATCAGCCGATATACCTGTAAGCCAGAAAGGGGTTTATTTATTTTATTACCCTTCGATAAATTTTCTACGTACGTCTTCTGTAAATAAAACACTCGGCTCGAAAAAAACACATTCATTGCATGTTTTGTTGACCTTTTCGTGTTTTTCGGACTGCATTGTCTATCTACCAAAACCTTTATTTCCAGGTCACTCGGCAACGGGAAGTGAGTACGTTAGCCAATCAGATTGCAGGATTCGTGAAAGTATGGTTTCTACTAATAGTTGTCTTTAAGGGACCGGTCATTATTGTATGTAGGGGGGGGGGGGGGGGGGGGGGGGAAATCATAGGGGGGGGGGGGGGGGGGGGGTCAGGTGATTTTTCAAATAGGACAGGGGGTGGGTCATGATTAAAATAACTATCAGAAGGGGGGGGTCAGTAGGAGGGGGGGGGGGGGGGGGGTTATTGAGTTTTCCTTGAGGCTTAATGTGAACAAAGCCACTGAGGAACAAACAAGTATATTAGAATGATTAATTGATTCTAAAAGAGAATAACACAGGCCACTGGCATAATAAAACCAGAGTAAAAGTAATTAAACAGAACCATGGCCTAATTATAGAATTATTGGAAACACTATGGAAAGATCTAGATTGATATTTTAACATTTTGCTTCATCATATACTGCATACTTTCAAATCTTATATCAGTCTTTCCATAGTGTTTCCAATCAACTCATCTGAATCAAGTGCAAAGCACCCTTGTTTTACTAGTTAGAATATAATGAGCCACCTACTCCCAAAACCATTCTCGTCCTCAGACCCTTCTAAGCTTTCTAACGAAAAATCGATTTTTCGTTAGAAAGCTGAGAAGGGTCTGGGGACGAGAATGCTCCCCAAACAACATCCATATGAAGAGGTTGTCCACTTGTAGGTACGGAGAGAGGGGGGGGGGGGGGGGGGGGGGGGGGGGGGGTCACTAAAATGTGGATTATGAGGGGGGGCTGCTCGCCATTTTCGTGAGTTAAGGGGGGGGCCTTGGCAAACTTCTTCATCCGGAAAAAAAATTCTCCCCCCCACCCCCCTACATTAATAATGACCGGTCACTAAATACAGTAATACCTTCGTTTGTTTCGATGTTATGTCGTGAACTAATTGGAACTCCAGGACCTATGGAGAAATACTATGAGATCTTTGAGAACAATTACGGATAAGGTAAGGAAAAGGAGGAGCTAGGGGAGTAAGCAGAATTGATATGATTACAGTATAGGGGAGGCCGGAGGGGAAGGGAGCACTGGGGAGGTCAGGAGAACGGTTGGGGAAGACAGGGGGAGATAGCAAAGCACGGGAGAGGAGGTAGAACAGAGGAGGATGTGTAAGTACTAACCTGTACAATACAGAACATACCACATTACATTTTTACTAAAAGTCGCACTGAAGTATTTGCATCTTCCACCTACAAATAGTCTCATTAGTGAAGGCATAAACAACGACCACATGACCAAAAATAGATTAGATATTAAGTAGATGTTCTTACTTTCAGCCCAAGGAACAGCACAAGAGAGACAAGACTTTTTGTTGTTCCTCAGATTAAAGCTGTAGATGTGCAAATCTCGAGGAGAGGTCTCTGTACTTGAAAAATACCTAGTGACATTACAAATGCATTGGTCATATCTTGTCACGATCAAATAACTAAGGAGAGCAGGGGAAAGGAAGAAAAGAAGGAGAAAAGAAGGAGAAAGGAAGGAGAAAGGAAGGAGAAAGGAAGGAGAAAGGAAGGAGAAAGGAAGGAGAAAGGAAGGAGAAAGGAAGGAGAAAGGAAGGAGAAAGGAAGGAGAAAGGAAGGAGAAAGGAAGGAGAAAGGAAGGAGAAAGGAAGGAGAAAGGAAGGAGAAAGGAAGGAGAAAGGAAGGAGAAAGGAAGGAGAAAGGAATGAAAAGAAAAGGCAGAAATGAATGCCGAGATGGACACGGTTGCCTTTCTCCCTTGTATGAACCGGCGTGCTAGGCTATACTCAGTTGTTCACGACTTACACTATTTCTTTATCTTTATTGAATGCTAGAATACGAGATACCTCCCACTGACCATACGTCAAGTTGGTTATCACCCCATTTTTACCAGTCTGAAAAAGGTTTAAAATTATATGACAAAAGAACAAAAGCTCCAATAGCTTACTAGACTAGCATCTTGACGAGGGAAAACGACAAACTTTGTCAGGAGCGCGACCACGCAAAACAACACAACACGCAGCGCAGAAACAGAATGTATACTTTGGCCATGAAGTGACTACATAATATAAATATATTGTAAACATAATATATTATTTTCTGGGAAATAAAAAAAACCCTTTAAACCTTAAAAAAACCTTTTGATGTGAATAAAAAAACACGGGGCACGTTTTCCCGGTTTTTGGACCTGTGAAATATACTGTTGTGATTACATGAGTCATGGTATAAAGCTAAGGATACATGCCTCGCATATATGTACAAAGACGATGTTAATATGTGCTCTACATAACAGTAGTTACCACAAAACAATGTAATCGATTTGACAGAAGTCATTTTACCACAACCAATCAAACCGCTATACCTAGTGGAAACTTTGCAACAGTGTTATCTGCTTTACATAAGCAGCTCTTTATACAGCTGTTTCAAAAAAGGTTGGTGAAGGTTTTGTTGCATCTTGCATCTTGCATACCAAGCCCGAAGTGCACCATGGGCGATGTGAATGGAGTCAGCGAAAGGTCACAACAATATGGACTCTGGGAATTTTCCCAAACTTTGTCTCGCAATATGGAGCCGGCATATTTTCTTCTGTATGTGCATGCTGACATTATTTATATATGATCCACAATGCATTTCGGGCTTGGTATGCAACATGCAACAAAATTAAACCTTCACCAACCTTTTTTGAAATAGCTGCATATGTGAAGTGTCAGCCGGACAGGTTGTAGATGTGAGTATAGACAGTATAGTATTGATTTAGGTTCACAAAGGATTGTGGGAAAATGTACAGTCACCATCATTTTCTGTTGGGTGGTGAAAGTCATGCGGAGTACTTACAGCTATCTTAGCGAGGTGTATAAACTTTCCTGCCTTTCCTTGTAGAAAAGGACGTTGTGTGAGATAATACGACCCGTCTTTAGAGAACCAAGGACTAGGTTTCTGCAAAGCAAAATCAGATCTGCAGGTTAATGATTACAAAACTTTCACAAGGATATAAAAGCACGTCTTTACTGACCAAGTATGTTGAGGGATCAACCCAGCCATTCTTGACCTCTTGTCTCTGATTCTACGTTTGTCATTGAATAAGATAATAGGATGAATAACTTGTTACACAATTCAGTTCTTACTGCTATGGTAACATTTTTAATAAACAATCTTTCTATCTATCTTGTTCAGTTATGTATTGCATTATCGTTTCTATTTACAAGTTTTACTGACCGTTAGTACAATGCTTACATTTAAGGGAACCATCATATTTTGTCATATCTTTCACAGTCTAAGGTAAAAGGTACAGACACACGGTACAACATTGCAGCTCCAGCGTGTGTCCACCTCTGCAATTGTTGTGACCCAGCTTTTTGAAGTACAATGTAGAGAAATGCAGAGAAATCGTGCAATTTACGGCAATATTGTGCGCAATGTTGCACTGGGTGTCTGTATGTTTAGGTACACCTATTGGCAATAATGTTGTTAGGGAAAAAAAGCCAAATAGGAATTAATCATCAGCTTAATCATCATAGCTTGCAGTATTGTTCTTCCAAGAAAAAGTGTGCAGAATTATGCTATGATAAGGAAAATTCAAAAACCTGTTTTATACCGACTGCGCTTTGAGAATTATGATCGTAAGCCAAGGATGTAGTTACATGTCTAATTCAGTTCTATTTTATATGACAACGTTATTGCAAACAGGTGTATCTACACCTCGACGTATAATAATAATAATGTTTTAGGAACATGATATAATTATAGTCTTAATGCTCTTACAAGATGGAAAAAAAAGCGAATAATAAATGCGAGTTTTTACCTCGTAACTGGTTTCTGACGTCAAGTTGTGTTCGGTGAATATGGAGACGTTTTGAACTCTGTTGCTCCACGCGATTAACACGTTGGTATTGTCCTTCCACGCCATATTCGTGAAATAATGATCCCTGGGAAAGAATTAGTATGTACGATGTAGCTCACTTGAATGATGATGTAAAACGCGCAATGCATGCTGGTAGTGGAAGACAAGCAATTGAGCAGTTTGTGTGCAGTCGTTCTAACCCTGCGGCTGTAGAAGGTCAACTCAGATAAAAGAAATTCATGGAAACAACTGACAAATCTGATACAAAATCATCATATTTTGCATCACCTTTAACAGCGATTTTCTTCGTGAAAATTACTCATATCTTTTTAAAATATGAATATCTAGAACTGTTAACGTTCGTTGGATAATAGGTTTACAACGTTTGCAGCGTGTTGTGATTGTGCAGTGTTGTAAACATTACTTACACATTGGTGAAATCAGCTGGTGGCGGCAAGACTGTGACATTCTGCTTGGTTAAATCAACCACTTTGACTTTAACCTTTGGGTTAGCGTGTCCAGGTTTGGGATAGGCAATCCTTATGACCTCAGGGTAAGCATGGAGATACGAACCATATCGTACGTACGAGAACCAATCCACCTCGGTATCGTTAAACTCAATAAAGCCCAGGTAAAGATCGTCAGGCGAAAACCACATTGCTTGCTTGGAGAAATAGACATCCTCTACAAATAGAATAGAACTGGGTCACGTGGTAAGATCATCACGTGATCTCTTAAGGTAATTCCCTTGTTTTGCATTGCGCACGCTCTACTGCGCACGATTCTGAAGCTCGCGCGAGCTCGCGCACATTGGAGACCATTGGAAATCGTTCAATATTTCAAGTGTAACTGAAGTTTTTTCAAGATAAATCGAAAACGAGCATGGTGACCCCCTGTTTTTAATGCATTTTTGAAACACCCTAGGTATGTCAAATAACTGTACGAAGTTTCAGATCAAATTTGTTTCAGCTTCTTTTTCTATGGAATCACCTTAACAGCCGTTGGGATCTGTTGTAGGTCGACTAGGTATACAAGTGGAAAACTCCTGGGTTAACAATTTGATGTTTTTCGACTATTCAATACTGTTCTCCTACTAACCTTCGTATACCCAGTCCGTAATCCCGTTAAAAATCTTGTGTTCTTGTCCGTTGGTAGTTATAGCTCGTGGTTGACTTGTTACATTAGGCATGTAATATATGTTATTATTTTGAACAAATGCCTGAAAACATTTGTAGAGAAACAATGTGTATAACTCCCTTTGTTTCGCCATTCCGCCTTCTCGTGCTCAAAATCAATGATCATTTAGAAACTAACGTGTAGGGATTGTCAGGTTTTGTTGGGGAGAGGTGACACTGAAGTTTAGAAACTAACGTGTAGGGATTGTCAGGTTTTGTTGGAGAGAGGTGACACTGAAGTTTAGAAACTAACGTGTAGGGATTGACAGGTTTTGTTGGGGAGAGGTGACATTGAAGTTTTGATTATCCTTCCATTTCTTTTCAGTCTTTTTGTTTATTTCTTTCCTTTTATTTCGTCTTTCGTTCGTTCTCCTGATCATGAGTTCACTTAATCCTTCGACACGTGAAAGACATATCTGTAATGACTTACCAGTGAATTTCCTTTATTTCCCCATATCGCAAATTGGACTTGTTTTGTCTTGTCCTGTGGGATAATCTTGACTATTTCCCTGTCATACAAAAATAAAAGTACAAGACATAAGCCTGGTTTTTACTACTAGCGACGAACGTTCTAGCGCAACTGATTATTATTTCACTGTGAAAACATGCCTGACGAGGCAGAAGGTTAATTCCCCATTTCCTTATGCTTGGGTCACCCGGTTATCACACGACACAAACGTCCTATGCTCGTGCTTGCGTCGTGCTTGCGTCGTGCTTGCGCGTGCTTGCGTCGTAGGGAACTGACCCAGGCATCAGTATAACGGGCCAACAATACTACAACACGTCAAACTTACTCTGTATCAATATTGTAAGCCACGTAATCTGCCGTGTATGAATGCCTGTATAACTGATGACAGTAGATAGATAGAAACCATGACCATTATATTACAACTGGGAAGGTAAAGCACATTGACCCATATTATTTAGAAAGTTCGAGTATATGACAAAGTAAGTGAGAGCGAGCGAGTAAATGAGTGACATTTCTAGCTTGTCATTTCTAGAGTTGGGAGAGAGAGGAGGCGAAATAGGTTTTAGGTTCCCATCCCGGCCAGTAAGAGGAGGGGAAGGGAGAGGGTCGCATGGTCCTTAGACGTCTCAAGTCTACTACGGTTATATTTTAAGTATGCATAATAAACAGTTACAGTCAAACCTCTATTAAGCGGTCACCCTCGCGAAATAGGTGACCGTTTAATAAATAAATAGGTGACCGCTTAATAAATTACAGTAAGTATGGGGACCGATTAACGGGAATTTGAGTGAAAGTGACCGCTTAATAGAGGGTGACCGCTTAACAGAGGGCCGCTTAATAGAGCCGGGTTTGACTGTAGTTCACACATACCTTTCTGTAGTTGCACGTTAACAAAACCCACATCTCGTCCGGTGACAGCGAATAGTAATATGATGAAGCTTTTTGAGAAACCTATAAGACACAACGGCAATAAGACCCTATGTATCTGAGCCCATGATGCCTTGCGCGCACACTGTGTCTGAGCCCATGATGTCTTGCCACAGGCTGCCCAACCATTGCTTTTGAGGCTAAACTAAATTTATATTCGCGCGTCTTTTTTGATGGGTTTCCTGTGGTAGAGCGCGCGCGCGATATGCGATACGTTGGGTTCCCTGTGCATAGAAATGTATAATGTTGGGATCCCTGTGTGCGTCCTGCGGGACGCGCCCGCAGCAATCTGTTCGGGACGCGCGGGAGGCGCACATTATGCCTTACTCAACATTATGCCTTACTCAACACAGGAAGCCCAATATAATACGTATTGCGCGTGCGCGCTCTACTACAGGAAACCCATAAAAAAAAGACGCGCGCTCTACCATAGGAAAAAGTAATCAAAAAAGACGCGCGAATATAAATGTATTTATATTTATTATTAAATAGCCTCAAAAGCAATGAGAGGGGCTGCCTGTGGTCTTGCGCGCACACTGTGTCTGAGCCCATGATGCCTTGCGCGCACACTGTGTCTGAGCCCATGATGCCTTGCGCACATAAAATTTTAAAAAATGCCATCCTAGTCAATCATGCAGTGATAAATCTTTAGCTTGGATCGGTGTCGACAAAAGGATCGGATCGCGGATCGGATCATCGGATCGGATCGCTCGGATCGGATCACGGATCGGATCATCGGATCGGATTATCGGGATCGGATCGGATCGGATCGCTTAATCATCGGATCGGATCATCGGATCGGATCGGATCATCGGATCGGGGTCAATGATCTCAATACAAAATTCACGAATATAATTCTGAATAAAAATATGTTCGTAATAAACAAATAGTAGCTATAGGATGCATTTTTGTAAATTGATATTCATACGGTCCTGATACGGCCCTTCTAAAAAGCCCATGATGCCTTGCACGAACACTGTGTCTGAGTACAGACTGTGCAAGTGTACTAGTCAAAATGGGCGACGTCAACAATGTATCTTTAGCTGAATTGAAATTAAATGTATCCTCATCAATACTAAGAATAATTTCAAAGTGTCGTTGAACTAGCGATATGCGATATGCGATACGTTGGGTTCCCTGTGCATAGAAATGTATAATGTTGGAATCCCTGTGTGCGTCCTGCGGGACGCGCCCGCAGCAATCTGTTCGGGACGCGCGGGAGGCGCACATTATGCCTTACTCAACATTATGCCTTACTCAACACAGGAAGCCCAATATAATACGTATTGCGCGTGCGCGCTCTACTACAGGAAACCCATCAAAAAAAGACGCGCGCTCTACCATAGGAAACCCATCAAAAAAAGACGCGCGAATATAAATGTATTTATATTTATTATTAAATAGCCTCAAAAGCAATGGTTGGGCTGCCTGTGGTCTTGCGCGCACACTGTGTCTGAGCCCATGATGCCTTGCGCGCACACTGTGTCTGAGCCCATGATGCCTTGCGCACATAAAATTAAAAAAAACCCATCCTAGTCAATCATGCAGTGATAAATTCTTTAGCTTGGATCGGTGTCAACAAAACTTGGATCGGATCGCGGATCGGATCATCGGATCGGATCATCGGATCGGATCATCGGATCGGATCATCGGATCGGATCATCGGATCGGATCGGATCGGATCATCGGATCGGATCGGATCATCGGATCGGATCGGATCATCGGATCGGATCGGATCATCGGATCGGATCAATGATCTCAATACAAAATTCACGAATATAATTCTGAATAAAAATATGTTCTAATAAACAAATAGCTATAGGATGCATTCTTGTAAATTGATATTCATACGGTCCTGATACGGCCCTTCTAAAAAGCCGAGTTCTTGCACGAACTGGTGCGTACAGACTGTGCAAGTGTACTAGTCAAAATGGGCGACGTCAACAATGTATCTTTAGCTGAATTGAAATTAAATGTATCCTCATCAATACTAAGAATAATTTCAAAGTGTCGTTGAACTAGAGCGATAATATAGCCGGAAGCTGGGACTCATTGCAAGGTTTAATTGTTTGTCTGTGTGTCATGTCGAACGAAGGTGATATTCACTGTTATTCACGTGTATTATCGACATTGATCCTTACCGATCCGATCCTTACCGATCCGATCCTTACCGATCCTTACCGATTACCGATCCTTACCGATCCTTACCGATCCTTACCGATCCTTACCGATCCTTACCGATCCTTACCGATCCTTACCGATCCTTACCGATCCTTACCGATCCTTACCGATCCTTACCGATCCTTACCGATCCTTACCGATCCTTACCGATCCTTACCGATCCTTACCGATCCTTACCGATCCTTACCGATCCTTACCGATCCTTACCGATCCTTACCGATCCTTACCGATCCTTACCGATCCTTACCGATCCTTACCGATCCTTACCGATCCTTACCGATCCTTACCGATCCTTACCGATCCTTACCGATCCTTACCGATCCTTACCGATCCTTACCGATCCTTACCGATCCTTACCGATCCTTACCGATCCTTGCCGATCCTTACCGATCCTTACCGATCCGATCCTTACCGATCCGATCCGATCCGATCCGATCCGTCCGTGTCAAGACTAGTGTAAAGCTTGGTCAAGCTCAATGTCGATCGGTAGGTAAGTGTCAAGCTCCGTCAAGCTCAATGTCGATCGGTAGGTAAGTGTCAAGCTCGGTCAAGCTCAATGTCGATCGGTAGGTAAGTGTCAAGCTCCGTCAAGCTCAATGTCGATCGGTAAGTAAGTGTCAAGCTCGGTCAAGCTCAATGTCGATCGGTAGGTAAGTGTCAAGCTCCGTCAAGCTCAATGTCGATCGGTAGGTAAGTGTCAAGCTCGGTCAAGCTCAATCAGACAAACGATCCTTACCAAAATGCTTCTAGGTACAAGAATAGTTGTCCTGTTATTTGCCAGATTAGTAACAGTAATATTGCCTCCATTGTTCCTAGTGAATTTGGAATCTCGAAAGAAAAAATAATACATTTATAAAAAAATATAATAAAATAATAAAATAATAATAATAATAATAATAATAATAATAATAATAATACTGTAATAATAATTTATTATTTATACGGCGCACAGTCGCATATGTAAGTATGATCAAATGCGCCAATTATAGGACAGCAATGATGATGAGGTTAATTTGAAGATGACGATAATCGATGTCGATATAGAACGATGATTGTGATACATTATGACAGCGACAGATGGTTATAATTAACTATGGTGGCGGTGCTGGTACATGTACGTGTTGCTGCTTCCGCTTCTGCGCAGAATTATGTGATGATGATGATTGACGCTGATGATGAAGATGATATAAATGGTGACAGATAATACAATGGTAGTTTCTAATGTTCCTGCTTCGGCTGCTGTGCAGATGATGACAAAATGATGGTGATGACGACGATGATCATGATGGAGACGACGGTAGTCCTGAGAGTAATGATCGTAATGATGATGATGATGAATCAGAAGCATTTTGTTCCACGACGCACCTGATATCCAATTGACCGTTGACAGACGGGCCGAGAAGCTAAACATGTTTTCAAAAGTGAATCGAGCTTTTGGAGAAGGTGAAGGTGAAGGTGATGGCATTGAGGTGGGAGATTCTGTCGATCCTTCGCTCTCATCTTTCCCTAAATAAGTAAACATATGGTCCCTAAAATATGCAGTCGCATGTACTCACATTCGCCTTTGTGGTCTGACTGATAAGGTTCACAAAGCGCAATTATGAATTGATTTGAAAACACAATTGTCATTTGTACTTAGATATTTATAATTTACCATATAAAGTCAATCACTTTAATAAAAACAAACAGAATTTCAAAGAGAGCGAGAAACTCGTGTATTTAATAGTTAGCAATTAGATAATACGAACATCGGTCAACTGAGCCACCCAGGCCAATACTCGACCGGGTTTGAGAGCTTTACGACTCTCACAGGATTATATTTTTGCATGTTGTTAATTGTTAACGTATTAGTAAGTCATTGATAAAGTGTGTATTTTTAAAAAACTCCTTGAAGGACGCCGGTTTTTCTGATGCATTGCCTGTCTGTAAGAATTTGGAATTCAAAAGCAAACATTGTCTTTTGCACATCATGCTGTGTGTTGATAAGTATTGGTTTTCCACTGTAACCAGTGGAGCGATGGACTGAATAAATCGTAGTGAGTCGACGAGTTGAAAAGTTAGCTGCATATACAATCTAGACTTTTTGATTTGGAATACATCTATCTATCGATCTATCCATTGGGAATTAAGGGGTTATGTTTGGTCGGTGAAGATTCCATCACAACCTAGCGTAGATCAGTGCGTAGCTCATGTTGCAGAAGAAACTAGAAGCTGCAGCTCGTCGTTTATCGAACAATCTCGTATGTATAAAGTACAAAACAACTGAATTTCAATTAAAGGCCTTACATTTGACTGATTGTAATTAGGATCACGCAGAGCCAGCGAATACTCGATATATAAACCGACACTTATCAAATTGTGGTTTATACCTTTTGGTCCTGAACTTGCAGTCAGTACGACGGCCAAGAGAATAACACATACCGTCAGTACTACAACCAGGAATATTATACCCAAAGCAGTTCGTCTAGTTTTAGACGCCATTCGGAGAACCCAAAAGATTACGTCTTTGAACAGTTGTGCTTATAGGAAGTGTCCTTTGCGCGCGATGTCAACTCTGTCTGCCATTCGACATTACTGCCTTCTGATGATTGACATGCTCATGCGATTACTGCTTCATTACAATAACTTGTAATTGGAAGATTTAAATAATAAAATACACAAAAGCATTATACTTCACTCTACTTGAAAGAAGCTGGAATTATATTTTTCAGTGTTTTACGAGACGAGTTCAATATATATTTTCATTTGTTGTTTGATAAAACAGACAATTTCGCTTGCGCAAGTAAAAGTGGGGTCAGGATGCTAATCTGCTAACGAATTTCATAAAACTGCTCAACACAACTCCATGTACCGGCCTGAACATTTCAACGTTGCGAGCCATATTGCCATCGCGTCACCTAATATACATACTAGTACCGTTGTGAAGTGTGTGGCGCGCGCAGTAATCACCATTTCATCGATCGACCGATGGTTGTAGTTAATGATGTACGGTAGTTAAATTAATGATCAGTACATGGGATGCTTTTTCGGTTAACAGTTAAAACCGTTAGACCCAAATAAAGAAAGTGCGATTGGACATCAGTCATCATGAATTAATATGCTTTGGATCATCATGAAGGTTCATGAAGTGGAATTTTCAAGATGGTTGACATGTTTCCGCCTTGAACTGTTGGACTACAACAGTTAATCCCCAGGCCAATAACTGTTCTAATTCTAATCAGCTAATTTCTTCTTAATTCCTCTTTGGTTTTAAAACCATTTCTTTCAATTTCAAAATTGTGGACTCCGCAATTCAATTTCAGTATGTCCGGCTTCAAGATTTATTTCCTCAATGGTGTAGCCGAGTAGTACTGCTGCTAGTCTACTGTTTCGCTGAAGTCATGAAGAGAGTTTATATGAAGCTACAATTCGTAAACGAAGGGCTTTGTTCAGTTACACACATAGTCGCGTTGTTTCCATCTGTTGGAGACTAAGAAACTAAACTCAGATTTGGAATGAGTTTCTTTTGATACAAACAATCACACCACATATTTATTTGTTGTAGCTATATGGTCTGCTATAAATTAAATGCAGTGCATACACTGCAGTCTCAGTAGCGCTACGAGCCCGCAAAAAGCTACGTACCTGCTTTGGAAGACCGTTCTGTGACCACCACTACCACGACAATTACTACAATAGCTAATAAAAGCAAAGGCAGAAATATGTAGAGAAGTTTTTGCCTTTTGCTCCACGCCATTTCATTGAAGTCAGTCGTATTAAAAGTAAAGCCTCCAATGACCTGGAAGGTTAAAATCGGTTGGGAGGCTATACTACCCTGCAGGCCCGTAGCCAGGATTTTTTTGTGGGGGATGGTGGGAGGGGGGGGGGGGGGGGGGGGGGGGGGGGGGGACTCCCCAGGCCAAAGAAAGTGGACCAAACTATCAAAATGCACTTAGGATAGCAGCAATTCATAGAGGGTCCTGAAGGGAGCCTACAAATCCCATTTCCCAGTCGATTTAAAAAAAAATCCCAGTCCCATTGACATGAATTCAAGCCGAACTGATCCCAGTATCGTGGACTCGCTTCTAGCGACTGACCCTATTAGATAATTCATCAAACAATTTCCTGATCTCATATACTTTGACAATTGTAAATGATTATTTCACTATGTTTTCATTTCTAAGGGTGCTTTTTGAAGACTTCCTTGCTTTGAAACGTATTAAAAACCGTTCTCTTGGTTGCTCTATTTTACCGCTGAATTTTGTGGAATAATAAATGGTTGCAAAATGAAAAAATCAATTTCCGCTCTTCAGTTTTTATGATTCTTCCCGAGCGTGTTGTGGTTGTATGTGCAGCTTCATCCTCGTCTCCTATCACAGCAAGGATAATATCGTTGCAGGGCCGTAGGAACTGGAAAAAAAGTGGTGGGGAACGTTTAGCGAGCGCCGTAGGTGCGAGCCGCTAAATATTTGAAATCTAGAGCCTGCTCGGAAATGTTTCCAGCGTTCTCCAAGAGCTATTTGTGATTTACGCGTATTGCTAATTATTTCCTACACTGTCTCGGCAAACCAATGCATATTGAAAAATGTATTATAAGGCTTATAATAATATGCTGTTTTGCAATGAATACGCTTTCCCATTCCCAAAGTGGTTTTGAAATTCCCAGTACCATTAGCAAAATCCCAGTCCCAGTGGTACAATCTCATTTTCCCAGTGTAAAAAATGACCAATCCCAGTTCCCATTTAAACACAGGCAACCCAAGCTCAATACGTTTGTAAGGGAATGTATGGGGATTTAAAATATGCCTTATTTTATTTGGAAATATTTAATAAAAATTTGTCAACTTTACCGTACCTGTGTTGTATCATTCTGTTGATTTTTTTTACTCTTGTGTGCAGTTTTGGGGGGAATTTTAATAGGGATTTCTTTAACAGATTGACACAACAGGTCAAGTTGACAAACTTTTATTAAATATTTCCAAATAAAATACGGCATATTTTAAATCCCCATACATTCCCTTACAAACGTATTGAGCTTGGGTTGCCTGTGATATGATCCAGCCTCCGTGGGTGTTTGGTGGCAAACAGATTTACCACCTAATGGAGGTGCATGGACAAGTTTGGCGCGCGGTTCGTTCACGGTGGAAAGAGAGTGCAGTCGGTTTTAGTTTGCCAGTGAATGCGTGGAGGGGGGGAGCGAACGCACCCCGTGCCCTCTGGTACCCAGGGTACAGCATCATCTGTTATAACCACAGGCAGCCCAAGCTGTGATCTTGTGAATAATTGTAGAGAATGTATGTAGAATTACAAAATAACGTACAATGGCACTTACGTTGTCAATAAGGGACTGAAAATTCACCACAGTGTTGATAATTTACTGTTCTATTGCCCTGATGTGTTAGTTTTGCATTTTAGGCCAAACTAACACATCAGGGCAATAGAACAGTAAATTATCAACACTGTGGTGAATTTTCAGTCCTTTATTGACAACGTAAGTGCCATTGTACGTTATTTTGTAATTCTACATACTACATTCTCTACAATTATTCACAAGATCACAGCTTGGGCTGCCTGTGTTATAACTTCTAGTGACACTAAGACCTTCAAAGACTCAGCAATGTTTGTAATTGCAGTGTAATGCTTCTTTTATTGTTAACTACTGATATACTATTTACCTATTACTTAGATTATTTTTGTAACATTGTGTAATATCGGGGCCGCTGCCCCTACTGCCGGGATTAGCTTCAGCTAAATGGCAGTAATTATGATTAAAGATCATCAACATTTACTCGTATTTTACGGCTAAAATTCACTCTTATTTGAAAACGATCATTGTTCAGGTTCAATACTGCCACGCCCACAATACAAATTGCGATGTACAAAATACCAAATGTACAAATTGAAACTAGAAAATAACAATATAAACTGTTATTAAATAACGATGAAAATAACAGAGACAATCAAAAACGAACCGATAATCACGAATCGAAGAGCATGGCTGGCATGGGCACCCGAACGAAATGGATGCTTTCGCGGGCCAGACAACATCTTGTAGAACTTTTCACAGAAAGTCATTTTGTTCGGTTTTGTACGGATTCTGTTTCCATTTGGAATCTGTGACGAAGTTCTGAATCAGAATAATGGCTGGCTTATGACATCGGTTCCTTTGTGTTCTCACATTCCACGCCACCTCCTTCATCTCGGTCATCTCATAGGTCAGTTCTAGAAAGAGGTTCTTGGGCGAGAGCTAATGTCACGTATTGTATTGTACTTTGCTACAAAGCACGTGTCATTCAACTTTGCCTTTAGCTCGCTCGTTACATGAATTGCTTTAAAATTTCCTATTTTTAGATTTAACTCGCTTGAAGAAAAATATTGACAGTTTATTTGATACGAAGATTCAGGGTATTGCTTTCCTTGAAAATTCATCCAAATTTTCAAAATTTATTCATTCACTTCAATAAAAGTTCTTTATTTTGAAAACTCGTTAACTATGAGAATCAAACTAGAGGCTATAGTAACTACTGATGCTAT
Source organism: Actinostola sp. cb2023 (assembly GCA_033675265.1). NCBI lineage: Eukaryota > Metazoa > Cnidaria > Anthozoa > Actiniaria > Actinostolidae > Actinostola > Actinostola sp. cb2023. The sequence goes on along the minus strand of JAUJYZ010000758.1, from coordinate 158,975 downwards.
AGTTTGGGCCGTCGACCAATATTGTATTTTCTGTAGTTGCTGATCATATTTCTCAATGCTAAGGTCAGAATTTGGCACAGTTTTTGCACTGAAGGATTTTTCAGTAAACTTATCCTTTTGATGGTCCAACTTTGTATTTAAGTTGTGAAGAGCTACAGTCAGTTCTGCAAAATTATTTCTGTTTTCCTCTTTCACATCCTTCATTTGCTTTTGAATCAAGACTGGGATATCAAATGGTTCAGAATGTCTTTCTAGTTTCACTCGTTCACGTGCGAGTTGATGTTGAACAAGTTCTCTTAGTTGTTCAGTCAGGGATTTAAGACTAATACCAGCTTCTACAGTTCCAATGTCTGTGCCTATTGAAGCGCTTAAAGTATAAGTGTCAATGGAGTCCCTCACATCAATTAATTGATTAGTGACATCCTCACGGTGTGCTGCTAAGGCTTCTTTGATCTCATTACTATTGGCATCTAGTTTAGAATCTTGAGATACCAAAAGATTGAGCAATTCAGTTGACTTTTCCATTAACTCTGCTGCTGTTCCTTTGACTGAAGTTTTTACTTCTTTCAGTCTCATGTAATTTATTACTGATGAGCTAATCACACCTGAAAAAGTAAGACAAGATGTATCTTAATCAATATACTGCTTAAAAAATCTCATTGATGTCTGGACAAAATGAATTATGAGTGCAGAAAAGTTGGTACACAAGCAGGCCGTGATAGTTTCTTTATACATGTATTGGGGAGGAGAGCTATTTCCTTATGCTTGGTATATGTTTACTGCAAAAGTCATGATTTGGAGGTTTCTTGGTGTTGCAGAACACCAGATGACGTTAGACAATGAACACAAAGGACGAGAAGAATGAACTTGAACCAAAACAATACCCTGCATACAAAGAAACCTAACCAAGAATACAATGCAGACTGCAACACCAAGAAACACCCCATGATTTTGATCTTCTACATGTAGGTAAACATGTGTTTTTTTTTTTTAAACTGGATTATAGATGAATTGCATCCATGGACCAAAAATGTGTTCAGTATGCGCACAGTATGCGAATGGTAAAAAAAGATTGTATCCCGGCTCATTGTTTTTAAGTTTTTCCTATGGTCTGGCTTTATAAGCCTCGGTGTATAATTCTATCCAAATAGTAACCCCTCTAACACCACCCCACCCCCATACACTTCTCCCCCATCCCATCCCATCCCTTCCCATTCCCTCATTTCATTTTATTCACACTATTTTCAGCAATTATAAATATGGAAATATATAGTCTGTACAATGTATATAAAAATAAAAATAAATAGTACTGTAGTATTAAATAAGTAGCTCAGTAACCAGTTGTTTGCTACTACAGTGGAAAATATTCTTACCAATAGCAGCTCCAACAATTGACCCAACCACTGACCAATGTTTAGTTCTTTCAACTCGTTCTCTTTCTTTCTCATGGGACTCCCTAACTATCCCAGAAAGCACTGCGAACTGGTCCCTCTCCTGATTCTCCCAGTCTTTATGAATGGCTTTCAACTTCTTCTCTTCCATAAGAATGGTATGTTCTTCTGTAGCTAACGACAAATACCGCTCATCATCTCTCGATACACGGTCAAGCCTCTTGCGAACATCGTTCAACTGAGTACGCACAAGTTCAAGTTCTTTCTCAGCTTCCTGTACGTTTTTTCTGTAATTCATGAACTTGTCTTCTGCGTTGCGAACTTTGGATTGAGCTTCTCTGACAGCGGAAATCCCTAGTAAATCATCAAACGCACTGATGGATCCTGATATCTTAATTAGAGATGCTTTGGCTAGATTTTCTCCCTTAATTTGTACTCTAGAAGGAACATCAGTTAACGTTTTCGACACCTTGTCTAGTATCTTCTTCGGGATGCCTTCCTCGCGATTCCTTTGTGAGTTTGACTCATCAGAATTAGATTTTCCAATGACATGTCTTGCAAGAGTTTTACCATTGCTCGAAGAAACTCTAGAAACTAAAAGAATGAAAGGCGCAGGTTTAGTTTGTCTTAACAAGAACATTTTACAGAGCAAATTCCCCGGGGCAAATCTCATCCGCCATTTTGAAATGCTGAACGAGGGAGACTGGTACCATCCACAGGAAGCCCAAAACTGCAGTTCATTCAAACTTGAATCGACATGCTCGAGGATCCAGCTGTATTTGCCCAGATCTGTCAAATAATGTATGGTGTTGCTATGGTTACATCAATAAATTAAATGAAAAGTGCGCAATATAAATTAATAAATTATTATTATTATTACTCGTGCCCAGGCTTACGGCCGGCACGAGTTTAAAAACACTGCTCGTCTTTTTTTTGTGTGTGTTAATGTTGCGAATTAATTTGCAGAACGAGACAATGAGTCTGACCACGAGAGAGATTACAAATCACAAACCAATCAGGAAGCACCGGAGGTCAAGGGGCAAGTTCAGCTGTCAAATTCACTTACGTAATTAAGTAGTTCCCCAAAATCTAAGTGTTTTTTAGATTTTGCTAGCACTCAATCTTAACCATCTTAACCAGCCGTTTATACAAATTCTGAGCTGGCTGGTATTATGTTGTCTCTTCATTCTTCACAGCTCAAGTCCCTCACGAATATAAGTATGCATCTTTCATGCTGCAAGCATTTATATATTAATAGTTATAGTATTTTATATTTATATTTATATATTAGGGCTCCCATTGATAGCAGTACGTTTTGTTACTGAAGGGAATACCCTGTTTAAATAAAGGTTTTCATTCATTCATTCATTCATTGTAAACTGTGGTCAGTGGAAACTGACTCAGGCTATATGTTATCTTCAATAAATTAACCTCCCACTCTCCAAACAGCTCAAATCTGTCCTAAGCATTTATTGTAAACTGTGGTCAGTGGAAACTGGCTCAGGCTATATGTTATCTTCAATAAATTAACCTCCCACTCTCCAAACAGCTCAAATCTGTCCTAAGCATTTATTGTAAACTGTGGTCAGTGGAAACTCAGCTGGCTATATGTTATCATAATTAACAATAAATATTAATAATAGATGTGTTGCTACAAGTAAATAATTTGTGGTCAACTTGTGACTGACATGTACTCTATTACATTATACTCATACATATTATATATAGAACAGCATATATATTCTTCCACTAAATAGACTTTTGAGTATTATGTTGTTGTATGTAATGCAACAACATAATAGCTATTGTCTCCTTCTATTTCAGCTGTTATTGAGTATTTCAGAGGTACAAATGAATATGATAACATAGTTTTTACATTTGAACCAGTTTACATTCAATACACATCATTTTAGACTGCAGCTGCAAATAATGTTTTAGACCACTGACTGACCCTAGTAACCACAAACAATCAGCAAGGATTGTTGGCCATTGTTGTTCAATATCATGCATGGCCAGATAATGTACTATTGTGCTTGCTGAGATCGTTAATAAATGTTTGAGAGCATGCAGATCACTTGTGAATGCAAACATTTCCTAACCAAATCTTTGTAAACCAATCTTGGGGGTCCATGCGCTACTGTACAAACTCTGAAAATAAATTATATTTTTTCCTGTGCCTGATATAATCAGGGAGTAACAGGACCATTTTAGTTGCAATACCATCTTGAGTTAATCACCATTGACATAACCTGACACCCATTCTAAATAAGCTTTGTTTCCATCTTGAATATCAAAGCTGATAATCTCGGGTACATCGAAAGGATGGCCTTGCTTGACAAACTGGACAACCTGGGATACATAACTCTGTTTTGTCTTGACGATCATCAATACTTCGTTATCTTCTTTGATCGTACCATTCCACGAGTATATAGACGAGATCTTAGGAATAATATTAACACAGGCAGCGAACCTTTTCGCGACGAGTCCATAGCTCAGGGTTTTGGCAACTTCTTCCGTGGGACATGTAATATGCAAGGCGGTCAAAGCTGTTAACTGTGGCGTCGATTTGGAATCTTTACTGAGAAAGAATTCACTGTGTCCGAAAAAATGCTGCCAGTAAACGTACAGAGCAAGTAACTGTGCACTAAAACATAAAACACATTTCAAGAGATTCTCCATTTTGCACAAAGTACATGAATTACTCAACTACATATGTAATTTCTCAGCAGGCGTTCCAATATGATAACTTCGGTATATGCTCGGAAAGTAATCGTGGAAACATCGATCCAAAACATCCAAGATGGCGGTCAGTGTATATGTTTCCAGAAATGTGTCAAGAATTTCTGTTCTTTCTTCCTCTTCCTACTTGAACTTTATGCTAAGAAGTAATGTAAATACACTACTAAGGCCTGGAGTATATTACTGCTATCAATTAAGTGAAGTTCATAGAAGCTCTACGTCGAGATCGGTCCGTCGAAGTGGCAACGGTAGAAACGAAGGAAGGTTGCATCATTTCAAAAAAATTTTGAAGCAATTTGTAACTGGGAGCAAAGAGTTGGGATCGGATGTAAAACGATTAGTAGCTATTCGTAGAAAGCTTAAAGCTAGTGGAAAAGACTGGGATGCATTAAGCTTGGATGAAACGCTTCATATGAACCAAGTAAGCTTAAGTTCTTTGACAAATTATTTTTCTGACACTTTGAAATTATTGTGGTCGTCTTTTTAACTTATTCCTCAAGCATTACGCATTGTTTCTAGTGTACACTAGTGTACATGTACATTATTTCATTTGTTTTTTTTTCTTTGTAATATTTGTATGATTTAATAGAATTATGTAGAATTTTAAAGGAGGGCTACAAGTTTGTTAGCATTTTTAACACTAACAGTTGACCCTCCGGTTGCGACCACTCTCGTAAGCGACCTGTTTTCCAAAATACCAAAAGTTCAGTTCCAAGTCAAATCACTATTCTTGGTTTTCAATCAATCCCTTGAAAATCAAGAGATAAAGACACGTACGGCAATCATGTTGGTTGAACAAACAATAGACACTAATGAGCAATCTTTTGTTGAAGTTCAACCAAGATTGCCGCCGCCGTGACGTGAATTGCAAACCAGCAATAGTTGGAACCTCTCGTATAACCTCTATATAAGCGACCGCCTCTCGTAGGCGACCACAAAGCTTGACATTTTGGGTGGTCGTTTATGTTCGACTGTATTATATATTAAAGACCACTGATTGATTGATACAATTTGTATATAACCCTCGTTTAAATAAAGGCATTACTATTTTCCCTTTATCTGCACTGCAGGTTCAGCAAGACCTGGTGAAAAGCCTGCCAGCACTGATGGTTTTCTGTATCCCATTCATTGGTTATGCTGCACCCCTCATTGCGTAAGTACAAGAAACAATAAAATTGAAACTAAAAAGGACTTCGTCAGGATATTTTGCCAGACTAACACTCTAACACCTTTACGTCTGACTGACACCATTATTATTGTTCATGCGGATTGAGTTTTACTGAAACGCCGATACCACATTATGCAAATAATTAAAAATGAATAAATGTTCTTTTAGGCTATAACCTGGATTAATGATTTTTATGCGTTCATTTTACCTGGATTAGAGAATAAAATGGCCCAAAACCTGGACCCTGTACCGCCGCACATATATATCATGTAATTATTGGAAGTACCCCTCCCCCCGTCCCCCCCGTCCCCCCCACGAAGTACCCCCCCCCCCCCCCCCCCCCCCCCCGAGTAGTACGAGCGACAGAATATACCCCTGGGTTCCCGAGGATGTATTATTCTGTCATGCAGCTTAGAGTCCAATATGGCGAGACGTTCAATAAATTGTTGCATCAATAATCAAGACAGACAAATAGAAACACAGTAATGTTACATTTAATTATTGAAGTACTGAATGAGACAGTGTGCAATTATTGTTGTGATTATTCCAGATTCATGTTTCCCAAACATTTATTGTCCCGTCATTATTGGCTGCCCGTTCAAGAAGAGGCCTTTGACAAACACGATTCATCAAAAAGATACAGACATTACCTGCCTCTTGTTAGGGAATTAGGGAGATATGCTCTTCAAGAGAAAGGCAAAGGTAGTCATTGTGAAGACCTCCTCGATGTTACTCTAAAGGTGAGAGTTCTAAACAATACATGTAGGTACATTTAAACAAGGAAATAAGCTTCAGCTTAGCAAAGCCCCACCTGGCTAAGTCATGAACAATGTGTATAAATGTATCAAAACAGCAAATGTTTTACAGCCACAGTGTAATGAAGAGCACAAATTACATCCTTTCTTCTTTCCTCTCTTCCTTTCTTTGTGTTTCTCTCCATTAATTGTCCATTCTTCTTTCTCATTTCCCTTTCTTCATTTCTGTTTCCTTCTGGATCTTTCTTTCAGACTTGAAAAGTTTGAATTAATTTAAAAATAGTCAAACCTCTATTAAGTGGCCCTCTGTTAAGCTGTCACCAGGGCCTCTATTAAACGGTCACTTCCACTCAAATTCCCAGAAATCGGCCCCCATACTTACTGTAAACTTGACCTTTATTAAGCGGTCACCTCTATTAAGCGGTCACCTCTATTAAGCGGTCACTTCCACTCAAATTCCCAGAAATCGGTCCCCATACTTACTGTAAACTTGACCTTTATTAAGTGGTCACCTCTATTAAGCAGTCACCTCTATTAAGCGGTCACCTCTATTAAGCGGTCACCTCTATTAAGCAGTCACCTCTATTAAGCGGTCACCTCTATTAAGCGGTCACCTCTATTAAGCGGTCACCTCTATTAAGCGGTCACCTCTATTAAGCGGTCACCTCTATTAAGCGGTCACCTCTATTAAGCGGTCACCTCTATTAAGCAGTCACCTCTATTAAGCAGTCACCTCTATTAAGCAGTCACCTCTATTAAGCAGTCACCTCTATTAAGCAGTCACCTCTATTAAGCAGTCACCTCTATTAAGCAGTCACCTCTATTAAGCAGTCACCTCTATTAAGCAGTCACCTCTATTAAGCAGTCACCTCTATTAAGTGGTCACCTCTATTAAGTGGTCAGTTGGCTATTTCCCAAGGGTGACCACTTAATAGAGGTTTGACTGTAGTTTCATTTTTTAACAGACTATAAACAAGGAACATCCAACTAATGAAGAGCTGTTAAAGTCTTCAGAAACCTTTGCTGGGGATTGTAGACTTGGATTTAATGAACTGCCCAAATATCACTTGGTAATCGAGTCTTGTTAACATTTCTAAATTTAACTAAAATTGTCCCAATGCTTACTATCGCTGCTTGTATTGTCAAAATAGAAACGTTTGAGCCAAGCATGGTTAATTTGCCCTTGGTTGCCACGGAGACTCCTCAGAGGAAACTTGAGAAGACGCTTAGTGAGAATTCGTAAGGAAGATGTTGCCTTAAAACGAGAAGGACTAGATAATCTTGACGAACAACAGATTCGTAGAGTAAGTTAAGTCTGTACTTGTAAGTATAGAGTCGATTTCGTATGAGTGGGAAGTGGATACGGTACGGTTCATTTCACGCACGGTGATTGGTTGAATACAATATCTTCGATTCCGTACCATGACCGTAACTCCGTACCGTAGGTTTCCCACTCATACGAAAACGACTCTATGTACTTAGTGGTGGTTGCGATGGTTGGTGGCTTTGTTGATGCCGTAGTCAGTTTTTTCTTTGGTATTCTTTTAGTTGTGTCATCACCGTGGCTTGGATGTGTCCAGTTTAGATAGCGAAGCAGTAAAAGAGTGGTTATCTGACTGGATTGAGCTCTCAACGTCGATCTCAGGTAACCCAATTACCATTTTGGGTGAAAAAGCAAATATATTATATTGTCAGAATTGACTTTTGTTATTTCTCCAGGTCAAGACGAGTCGTTTTTAGCTCACATAGCAGTCTACAAAACAATGAATTATCACAGGAATCCTCCACAACCCTCAACCACCATATGATACTTTCACTAATGAAAAAGCTACTGCTACTTCACCTCTCCAGTGAGAAGAGGGAAAGACATGTATGTACTTCTGTAAAATACAATGCACAAACTAAGAATACAGTTCCAATATTGATGGTGGGTACCATCACCACAGTAAATGTAATATATGAGATTGTCAAATAAATGTTGTGTGTTCATTAACATTGTCATAATAGAGTGTGTAGACACTACATGTATATATTATATAATACAGTCATTTGCAAAAATTCTGGCCGCTACGAAATATCAATACATCAATATATCGGGTGCATTATGGGTAATTAAATAATCGAAAATTCCCCTTAAAGCGGGTTAAGGCCAGCAAAGTTGGTAGAAATATTTAGTATATATTGTTTATTTTAGTCTTTACGTTTGTAGTTTGTAAATTTTGCTTCATTTAATAAGTTAGGGAACTCAAAATAGTATTATTTAATTACCCATAATGCACCTGATATATTGATATACTGATACTTCGTAGCGGCCAGAATTTTTGCAAATGACTGTATATACATACACCTATAACAAAAATATCATTGTCCGGGCCGAAAGCAACAAGCAAGAAGCTGACGACCGCAAAGGACTTTGGGAATCTCCTAATTAATTAATTTATCTGTGGTATTTGAGAAGTTATCCCTACGAGCGTTGAATAGCAATTATTTGGAACTATTCAGCCATTTGAAAATGCATTTGTCAAAATTATGTCTACGGATGAATTAATGAATAAGGAGAAAGTCCCAATGCCCTTTGCGGTCGTCAGCTTCTTGCTTGTTGCTTTCGTTGGGGACAACATTTTTTGGAATAGGTGTATATAGTCTAATAATATTGCTTCTATTTAGATAACAAAATAGCAGTTATCATTCAACCAGTCAGCATCATTTGCTTTCCACACTGCATGCTGCTATTTTGATATTTTGATGCTATTAAACAAAAACTTTGGGACTGTTTCATGGGTAGTATAAAAAAAAAAAGATTATTATTATGTAGTGGCTGTATTCCACATGTACATTACTGTGTACTATAAACACTGACATACATGTAAATGTACCATAAGCCATACCCAGTGTTTGGTGACTCAAATGTTGGAGAAACGTTATAATAATAACACTTTATTTAATGAGTATGTAACAGATAAAGCTGTGCTTTTTTCCAATCTGGTCCTCCTAAGTTATTGGAAGAACATCGATAAAGATCAAAACCAAAGTGAAGAAGAAAGCTGCATTCCTTGCTTCATCGAAAGTAAACTCTAACACTGCTGTTCATCTTTCACTCGTTCGACATTTAGATTGTGAAGTATAAGATATGATGGCCATGTGCTCACTAGCCAAGATCACAATGTCCATAAAACATTTTGCTACATAAATTGATGAATACATAGTGGCTTACAAGGCACTTACATGTATTTTCTTTGCATCAATATTAATTTGTATCAGACTGCTTCTTAGTTACAATAGCCAAGATTAAACAACCACACCAAACAGATGTATTGTACATGTACATATTTTATAACTACACCTTAACAAACTACAGTGTACATAGAACTTTGTAATCCATGTTAAAATATCTGCAGATCATCTGATTGGCTATGGATACTGCAGGACAAGCAGAACCAACTGGCTATGGAATTGTGACAATGCAACTTCAGATACTGTAAGAGAAGGCTGGGTTTATTAACACTGTCTCTGTTTCCATTGGTTTATGAGTTTAAGCTAAGGAAAATCATCATCATCCTCTGCCATTTCTTTAGCAAGTTCCATGTCTTGCTTTTCTCTTTCTCGTTGTTCCTAATGCGTTGGAAAGTGAGTATACATGAACATAACATAAGGCAAAACTATATTAGCTACATGTATATGGGTACATAGAAGAAGGCCCCTGTCTTTTGTAACTCTCACAACCAAAGGGTCATTTAGAACTACAGTCAACTCTCTCGTAAGCGGACACCCTCGGGAGTTGAAAAAAGTGTCCGTTAGTAGAGTTGTCCGCTTAAGAGAACCATTCCCGTAAGCGGACACCAAAGAAAATTAGGGTGGATGTCCGCTTACGGGAGAGTTAATTAGCGGAACAAACAAAGGGAAAGCCATCATATGGGTGAACGTGTCAACATAGGTGCTGGGTACGGCCTGGAAATTCCTTGTAAATACTTCTTTTATGGCGATGTTAAAACATCTTTACCGTGGCTCAAGTCCAAGCTTGATTCTCCTGGGATACAGTGTTCGGTATAGTCAGTGATTAATGTGACACTACAAATGTTACGTCGGACTCTTATTATGTCAAATGAACCGTACACCTTGCTTCCCCGCGGACTTGTAAATGGAGATTTGACAAAACCGTTCCCCACTGTTCTGTTGCTCTGTAAAATGTCATATTTTTGTTGATTTATTGCAAATTAAAGACAAATTCCATTGCCGAAAGTCCATTATTATATGGAGTGTCCGCTTAAGAGAGAGCGTAAACAAAAGAAAAATCCAATTTTCATTTTCAAAAGTGTCCGCGTCCGCTTACGAGAGTGTCCGCTTACGGGAATGTGTAAATACAGAGTTTGACTGGGAGGTAAAACGGGGATTTGAAAAGGTGTCCGTAAGTAGAGCTGTCCGCTTACGAGAGTGTCCGTTAGCGGAGAGTTGACTGTATCAGTAAGTACATCTATGGGTACAATAACTTACCTCAAATGACTCCAAGTTTTTGCTATAAGATTTGGGAGGAAATCTCATAGCCTTAACGGATTGGTTATAAATATCTAAGCAAAAGCTGATCCTTTGATGGAATGCTCCTTGAGGCTCACTGGTGGAGTAAATGTCAGTGTTTTCCTACAAAGACAAATATAATTTATTACTCCTGACATACATACACATGTGTAGTTATTAACATTAGTCTATCTATTATGAACATGGTTGCTAACAACAACAGTCAGATATCAGCTTATTTCAGCAGTATACGCTATGATAAGATCAAGTAATTTTTAGTCATCATTCTGTGCTGTAGCTCTCATCCCACAAGACCCTACTATTAGCAATGTTTGTTTGTATCTAAACTACATGTATGTGAACATTCAAGATGAAAGTTGCAACTGGTTAGTTTGTAATAGCTTTCTGTAAGTACAAGTTGTGACTTTGGTCATGGGTGGTAAAACCAATCTGATCTTTTTCAATCTATTTCTACATGCTAACCTTGGATTGCACTGTTCCTTTGTTGTGATCAATAGTTGCTTCTATAACTCCATCTCTAATAGCCTGAGTAAACAAATACAAAATATATGCTTGCAGTTTTGTCAGGAGTGCAGAAGAGATGATATAATAAAGAAAATTCTCAAACTCATTAATATTTCATGAGGACGAAATAAAGGAAATCAATAATAACCGTGAATTTAGGAGATTTGATAAGTGATCTTAATTAGCATACAATTTGCTCAACTTTAACTTTGAATTCTTCCAAGAATTGTTAATGGTTTGAGAAGCTGTATCACACACAAGAAAGAGTGTTTCATCCAATATCCAAACATCTCGAAGTTGGTTAATACTCTTCTTCAATAAGGGATGCACCATGACGACTACATGTATTTGGCCATAATCGGGCAGTTTTTGTATTTCCATTTGGGGTAAATACAACTGCCATAAGGGCGGGTTGCATGGGTGGGTTATAAACGACATATATACAATGTATATACGATAGTATACAAGCTACGAGCTGAAGCAACAACGTGCTAGTAACGAAGCATGTGACTAGGTAATATGATATGTATGACATAATGCGTAACTAATCAATTAATTATTAACATTATTTAGCAAAGCTAATTCCACTTTAAAAAACTTGGCTGAGCCTCATTTATTCAACTCACTTCTCGGTGTTTGGATATTGGATGAAACACTCTGTTTGATCTATTACTTACCTTAGCCACAATAAACTCTGCATCTTCTGGGCTGTCTAGCTGTAGCTTATGAGCTATGTCCAACAGAGAGATTCGAGAATAAGACAGATTGATCATCCTTACCCCAGCCTTGATCACATTGTGACGCAACCTGGCCAATAACAAACCAGGAAGTTAAAATTGGATTCACTAAATTCTGACTACATTAGAGTGCAAATATTATATCCGTGAAACAAGCGCTAACATTTAGCACTAATTAGTACTAAATAAGAATTCAGTGAGTCGTGTCAAATTATGCATTTTGTCGAATGCACGTGCAATGCGTGTGCACTCAACCAGCCGAGTTTTAAACACTGTTACTTGCGCGTTCCTTCTTTTGATAAACAAAACATTATGATGGAAACTCCAGCAAAGAGAACCTGCGTTAAGTGCAGGATGCACGGAAAAGTAATGTTGTTAAAAAACACAAGAACAACTGTCCATACAGTCAACTGTTGTTCGTGTGAAAGGCGTGAGTCTCACAATAAGCTGAAAGTAAAAAGCTCAAGTCACACCGAGAACTTGCCATCAAGTCAGTTGGTTGATCCATCCGTTCTTGATGTGGCAAACATTCACTTGGCATCTGTCACCAAGAATACGAGTGCAACGGAAAAAAGAAATGGTAATTATGTTATATAACCGTTTTGTTTTTGTTTGTGATGCAGCAAGAAAAAATGACTAGAGACATTAGTTTTGAGTCAGTCTACATACATGTACGTACAAATGTCCAGTTCAGATGTTCCGAGCTCATTCAAGTTTATTTAGAGTTCTACTGATTTCAGTTTAGTTATAGTGCAGGTGAGAATTAATAGGGGGATAAACAAAATGGGGTTGCGTTTGACTCGTTTCTTGTGTCCGTTGTCGTTATTTTATTTTAGCTGCGTTTGACTCGTTTCTTGTGTCCGTTGTCGTTATTTTAGCTGCGTTTGACTCGTTTCTTGTGTCCGTTGTCGTTATTTTATTTTAGCTGCGTTTGACTCGTTTCTTGTGGGAGAAAGCGGGAATTTGACGAATAAAATAGGGGTGCATTTGACTCGTTTCTTGTGTTGGTTGTCGTTCAGATAGCTGGTTATTTTAATGTGCACGTGGTTTTCATGCTTCACCTATTTCTTAGTTTTATAATTAGTGCTAATTAGTACTATTTAGTTAGTTAACTATTTCACGGATATATTATTTGCACTCTACTATAAAAACAACCTTTAAATAACTGTTGATAGCTATTTTCTTTTCTCAAACCTGATGATCAAAGTGTAGGTTTTCTCTGACATAAATTTGTCCTTGAATTTTTCCACCACTTTATTGAAGTGCTTTAGATCACCAGCTAAAACAGCTGACAAAAGTAAAACAAATATTACAGACAAAATAATAGTTATGGGACTGTTTCTCTTTTAATAATGTGAAGAATGTAGAGAAAGCTTGCGTCAAACCATCAAAGGTTCTGAAGGTCTAGTAAATGTGCTTGCTTTATCATTAATATTCTCCTCAACCCAAGGTGTTCAAACATGAGCACATGGCTTATTGGCACACTGACAATGAGGAGAGTACAACTTCTGTCTACTGTCACAGTATATTTTCACATTAATGGTACTAATTTACCTTTGGTCAACTGAAAGTATGGCACCAGTGTCTTCCTCAAGAACGGTTGCCTGAAAATGGACCTGTCTGGGATCTCACCCAAAAGAAGCTCCACCACTATAGCAAACTTATGGGCCTGTAAGATTTCAATCATACAAGGAGTTACAATGAAACTAAAGGGGACCACTGTAGCAAACTTATGGGCCTGTTAGATTTCAATCATACAAGGAGTTACAATGAAACTAAAGGGGACCACTATAGCAAACTTATGGGCCTGTTAGATTTCAATCATACAAGGAGTTACAATGAAACTAAAGGGGACCACTATAGCAAACTTATGGGCCTGTTAGATTTCAATCATACAATACTCCAGTTTCGAGTTGTTTAGACACCGCTGTACTACTTGACAAAAGACGCATTTGCTCAGGCTTAGCCTCAATTCAGTGTAAATTATGCAGAAATACTGATGAGAACGCGAAAAAGTGTTGACATTCAACAATAGAAACCATTTTTTATTGCATGGGTTATTCCCTGGATTGAGGCTAAGCCTGAGCAAATGGGTCTTTTGTTAAGCAGTAACAACTCGAAACTGGAGTATTGGGAGTTACAATCACTCATGTTTTGGGTAGGTTCCGAAATCCTGACCACTTCTATTATAAAAGGAGAAATGACAGTTTTGGTAAGAGATAACCTACATTGTAATTTCATGGGCCCATTCAATTAGTGTGACTACTGTAACTGGGGCCACTTAGACAATGGTAACCAATCACAATTCAGACGAAAACAAAGCCAATTTTCATTATCTAAGTGGCCCTGGTTGAAATCGTCGCACTGTATGACCTGTGTCAGTGACCAAACATTGTTTAAAACATGCCTCCCTACAGTGAATGTATGGTAACTTACAGTCTGCTTGAATCCATAGGCGCTGTTTTGTGGGGCTTTTCTGATAGCTTGCATGAGATTTTTATGGGATTCTGAATAGTCCAGCTGGATAGCCTTGATAATACCTGAAGTTTATAGGAAAAAATGCTTACTATTCTATATTGTTATAGCATGTTGATATTTTACAGTAACGGCTTCTACAAAGAACCCTACTGTACAACATGTACAGTATGTAGAGTAGTATGTCCAACATGTACAGTATGTAGAGTAGTATGTACAACATGTACAGTATGTAGAGTAGTATGTACAACATGTACAGTATATAGAGTAGTATGTACAACATGTACAGTATGTATGTTGTATGTACAACATGTACAGTATGTAGAGTAGTATGTACAACATGTACATTATATAGAGTAGTATGTCCAACATGTACAGTATGTAGAGTAGTATGTACAACATGTACAGTATGTAGAGTAGTATGTACAACATGTACAGTATGTAGAGTAGTATGTACAACATGTACATTATATAGAGTAGTATGTCCAACATGTACAGTATGTAGAGTAGTATGTACAACATGTACAGTATGTAGAGTTGTATGTACAACATGTACAGTATATAGAGTATGTACAACATGTACATGTATATGTAGAGTAGTATGTACAACATGTACATTATATAGAGTAGTATGTCCAAACATGTACAGTATGTAGAGTAGTATGTACAACATGTACAGTATGTAGAGTAGTATGTACAACATGTACATTATATAGAGTAGTATGTCCAACATGTACAGTATGTAGAGTAGTATGTATGTAGAACATGTACAGTATGTAGAGTAGTATGTACAACATGTACAGTATGTAGAGTAGTAGTAGTATGTATAGAGTAGTATGTACATGTACAGTATGTAGAGTAGTATGTACAACATGTACAGTATGTAGAGTAGTATGTACAACATGTACAGTATGTAGAGTAGTATGTACAACATGTAGAGTAGTAGTATGTACAACATGTACAGTATGTAGAGTAGTATGTACAACATGTACAGTATGTAGAGTAGTATGTACAACATGTACAGTATGTAGAGTAGTATGTACAACATGTACAGTATGTAGAGTAGTATGTACAACATGTACAGTATGTAGAGTAGTATGTATATGTCACATGTACATATGTAGAGTAGTATGTAGAGTAGAGTAGTATGTACAACATGTACAGTATGTAGAGTAGTATGTACAACATGTACAGTATGTAGAGTAGTATGTACAACATGTACAGTATGTAGAGTAGTATGTACAACATGTACAGTATGTAGAGTAGTATGTACAACATGTACAGTATGTAGAGTAGTATGTATGTACAGTATGTAGAGTAGTACAACATGTACAGTATGTAGAGTAGTATGTACAACATGTACAGTATGTATGTTGTATGTACAACATGTACAGTATGTAGAGTAGTATGTACAACATGTACATTATATAGAGTAGTATGTCCAACATGTACAGTATGTATGTAGTATGTATGTACAACATGTACAGTATGTAGAGTAGTATGTACAACATGCACAGTATGTATGTTGTATGTATGTACAACATGTACAGTATATAGAGTAGTATGTACAACATGTACAGTATGTAGAGTAGTATGTCCCAGGGCTCGAAATAGAAAAAAAAATTGGCCAGACAGTTTTTTATTTTTTGGCAGGACAAAAAAATTTTGGCCTGCCATTTAGTATTTTTGACCTGCCACAAATGTACGATAAAAAATGTGCATTTTCAACCTTTTTAGTAGCAATCACATTGTTAGGCCGTGCCAGGCGAAAAGAGACTTGCAGTATACGCTATCAGACGCATCTGGCTTTTTTACACTGATCCCGTACTCATCGAAATGATCACAAAGATGCCGGAAGTTAATATATGTTTCAATATTGTTCTGGGAATTGTTCCCCTCCATTTTTCCTGTCGTAGATTCGTCACAGAATCGTTCTGCAACGCAAATGGCGTGCACGCTAGCTTGGGAGCCCAAAATGCATGCTGGGTTATATTACAAGAGAACACCGCTGACCTGATGACCTGCGCCTGCACTGGCTGCATTGCACGCACGTACAATACCACCTTTGCGCTGTTGTTTTCAGTTTACTTGCCAATATTTATATGTTCATGGAAAGGACTAGCGAATAAAGGAAAATGGTAAGCAAACAAAGGATAACAATAAACTACAGTGGAGCAAAATTTCCCCTGCCATTTTATTTTCCATTTGGCAGTTCAAAATTATTGTCGCCTGCCAGTGGTAAAATTTGACCTGCATTTTGGCCATTGGCAGGCCGCTATTTCGAGCCCTGATGTCCAACATGTCCAGTATGTATGTTGTATGTACAACATGTACAGTATGTAGAGTAGTATGTACAACATGTACAGTATGTAGAGTAGTATGTCCAACATGTACAGTATGTAGAGTAGTATGTACAACATGTACAGTATGTAGAGTAGTATGTACAACATGTACATTATGTAGAGTAGTATGTACAACATGTACAGTATGTAGAGTAGTATGTACAACATGTACAGTATGTAGAGTAGTATGTACAACATGTACAGTATGTATGTTGTATGTACAACATGTACAGTATGTAGAGTAGTATGTACAACATGTACATTATATAGAGTAGTATGTCCAACATGTACAGTATGTATGTTGTATGTACAACATGTACAGTATGTAGAGTAGTATGTACAACATGCACAGTATGTATGTTGTATGTACAACATGTACAGTATATAGAGTAGTATGTACAACATGTACAGTATGTAGAGTAGTATGTCCAACATGTACATTATGTAGAGTAGTATGTACAACATGTACAGTATATAGAGTAGTATGTACAACATGTACAGTATGTAGAGTAGTATGTACAACATGTACAGTATGTAGAGTAGTATGTACAACATGTACAGTAAGTAGAGCAGTATGTACAATATGTACAGTATGTAGAGTAGTATGCACAGCATGCACAGTATGTAGAGTAGTATGTACAACATGTACAGTATGTAGAGTAGTATGTACAACATGTACATTATATAGAGTAGTATGTCCAACATGTACAGTATGTATGTTGTATGTACAACATGTACAGTATATAGAGTAGTATGTACAACATGTACAGTATGTAGAGTAGTATGTACAACATGTACAGTATATAGAGTAGTATGTACAACATGTACAGTATGTAGAGTAGTATGTCCAACATGTACAGTATGTATGTTGTATGTACAACATGTACAGTATATAGAGTAGTATGTACAACATGTACAGTATGTAGAGTAGTATGTACAACATGTACAGTATATAATAATAATAGTTTATTCACAATTCATCACACGTACACGAAAATAAACAAATATAATAATATATACATGAAAATACATGAAAAATTGTGAAAGGAGGTGAAAGAGGTTATCCCTTTCTAGTCCACCTCCTTAACATAATTTACAAAACAGTTTACAATACAATATAGAGTAGTATGTACAACATGTACAGTATGTATGTTGTATGTACAACATGTAGAGTAGTATGTACAACATGTACATTATATAGAGTAGTATGTCCAACATGTACAGTATGTATGTTGTATGTACAACATGTACAGTATATAGAGTAGTATGTACAACATGTACAGTATGTAGAGTAGTATGTACAACATGTACAGTATATAGAGTAGTATGTACAACATGTACAGTATGTATGTTGTATGTACAACATGTACAGTATATAGAGTAGTATGTACAACATGTACAGTATGTAGAGTAGTATGTCCAACATGTACAGTATGTATGTTGTATGTACAACATGTACAGTATGTAGAGTAGTATGTACAACATGTACAGTATATAGAGTAGTATGTACAACATGTACAGTATGTAGAGTAGTATGTACAACATGTACAGTATGTAGAGTAGTATGTACAACATGTACATTATATAGAGTAGTATGTCCAACATGTACAGTATGTAGAGTAGTATGTACAACATATACAGTATGTAGAGTAGTATGTACAACATGTACAGTATGTAGAGTAGTATGTACAACATGTACAGTATGTATGTTGTATGTACAACATGTACAGTATGTAGAGTAGTATGTACAACATGTACATTATATAGAGTAGTATGTCCAACATGTACAGTATGTATGTTGTATGTACAACATGTACAGTATGTAGAGTAGTATGTACAACATGTACATTATATAGAGTAGTATGTCCAACATGTACAGTATGTATGTTGTATGTACAACATGTACAGTATGTAGAGTAGTATGTACAACATGCACAGTATGTATGTTGTATGTACAACATGTACAGTATATAGAGTAGTATGTACAACATGTACAGTATGTAGAGTAGTATGTCCAACATGTACATTATGTAGAGTAGTATGTACAACATGTACAGTATATAGAGTAGTATGTACAACATGTACAGTATGTAGAGTAGTATGTACAACATGTACAGTATGTAGAGTAGTATGTACAAACATGTACAGTAAGTAGAGCAGTATGTACAATATGTACAGTATGTAGAGTAGTATGCACAGCATGCACAGTATGTAGAGTAGTATGTACAACATGTACAGTATGTAGAGTAGTATGTACAACATGTACATTATATAGAGTAGTATGTCCAACATGTACAGTATGTATGTTGTATGTACAACATGTACAGTATATAGAGTAGTATGTACAACATGTACAGTATGTAGAGTAGTATGTACAACATGTACAGTATATAGAGTAGTATGTACAACATGTACAGTATGTAGAGTAGTATGTCCAACATGTACAGTATGTATGTTGTATGTACAACATGTACAGTATATAGAGTAGTATGTACAACATGTACAGTATGTAGAGTAGTATGTACAACATGTACAGTATATAATAATAATAGTTTATTCACAATTCATCACACGTACACGAAAATAAACAAATATAATAATATATACATGAAAATACATGAAAAATTGTGAAAGGAGGTGAAAGAGGTTATCCCTTTCTAGTCCACCTCCTTAACATAATTTACAAAACAGTTTACAATACAATATAGAGTAGTATGTACAACATGTACAGTATGTATGTTGTATGTACAACATGTAGAGTAGTATGTACAACATGTACATTATATAGAGTAGTATGTCCAACATGTACAGTATGTATGTTGTATGTACAACATGTACAGTATATAGAGTAGTATGTACAACATGTACAGTATGTAGAGTAGTATGTACAACATGTACAGTATATAGAGTAGTATGTACAACATGTACAGTATGTATGTTGTATGTACAACATGTACAGTATATAGAGTAGTATGTACAACATGTACAGTATGTAGAGTAGTATGTCCAACATGTACAGTATGTATGTTGTATGTACAACATGTACAGTATGTAGAGTAGTATGTACAACATGTACAGTATATAGAGTAGTATGTACAACATGTACAGTATGTAGAGTAGTATGTACAACATGTACAGTATGTAGAGTAGTATGTACAACATGTACATTATATAGAGTAGTAGTATGTCCAACATGTACAGTATGTAGAGTAGTATGTACAACATATACAGTATGTAGAGTAGTATGTACAACATGTACAGTATGTAGAGTAGTATGTACAACATGTACAGTATGTATGTTGTATGTACAACATGTACAGTATGTAGAGTAGTATGTACAACATGTACATTATATAGAGTAGTATGTCCAACATGTACAGTATGTATGTTGTATGTACAACATGTACAGTATGTAGAGTAGTATGTACAACATGCACAGTATGTATGTTGTATGTACAACATGTACAGTATATAGAGTAGTATGTACAACATGTACAGTATGTAGAGTAGTATGTCCCAGGGCTCGAAATAGAAAAAAAAATTGGCCAGACAGTTTTTTATTTTTTGGCAGGACAAAAAAATTTTGGCCTGCCATTTAGTATTTTTGACCTGCCACAAATGTACGATAAAAAATGTGCATTTTCAACCTTTTTAGTAGCAATCACATTGTTAGGCCGTGCCAGGCGAAAAGAGACTTGCAGTATACGCTATCAGACGCATCTGGCTTTTTTACACTGATCCCGTACTCATCGAAATGATCACAAAGATGCCGGAAGTTAATATATGTTTCAATATTGTTCTGGGAATTGTTCCCCTCCATTTTTCCTGTCGTAGATTCGTCACAGAATCGTTCTGCAACGCAAATGGCGTGCACGCTAGCTTGGGAGCCCAAAATGCATGCTGGGTTATATTACAAGAGAACACCGCTGACCTGATGACCTGCGCCTGCACTGGCTGCATTGCACGCACGTACAATACCACCTTTGCGCTGTTGTTTTCAGTTTACTTGCCAATATTTATATGTTCATGGAAAGGACTAGCGAATAAAGGAAAATGGTAAGCAAACAAAGGATAACAATAAACTACAGTGGAGCAAAATTTCCCCTGCCATTTTATTTTCCATTTGGCAGTTCAAAATTATTGTCGCCTGCCAGTGGTAAAATTTGACCTGCATTTTGGCCATTGGCAGGCCGCTATTTCGAGCCCTGATGTCCAACATGTCCAGTATGTATGTTGTATGTACAACATGTACAGTATGTAGAGTAGTATGTACAACATGTACAGTATGTAGAGTAGTATGTCCAACATGTACAGTATGTAGAGTAGTATGTACAACATGTACAGTATGTAGAGTAGTATGTACAACATGTACATTATGTAGAGTAGTATGTACAACATGTACAGTATGTAGAGTAGTATGTACAACATGTACAGTATGTAGAGTAGTATGTACAACATGTACAGTATGTATGTTGTATGTACAACATGTACAGTATGTAGAGTAGTATGTACAACATGTACATTATATAGAGTAGTATGTCCAACATGTACAGTATGTATGTTGTATGTACAACATGTACAGTATGTAGAGTAGTATGTACAACATGCACAGTATGTATGTTGTATGTACAACATGTACAGTATATAGAGTAGTATGTACAACATGTACAGTATGTAGAGTAGTATGTCCAACATGTACATTATGTAGAGTAGTATGTACAACATGTACAGTATATAGAGTAGTATGTACAACATGTACAGTATGTAGAGTAGTATGTACAACATGTACAGTATGTAGAGTAGTATGTACAACATGTACAGTAAGTAGAGCAGTATGTACAATATGTACAGTATGTAGAGTAGTAGTATGCACAGCATGCACAGTATGTAGAGTAGTATGTACAACATGTACAGTATGTAGAGTAGTATGTACAACATGTACATTATATAGAGTAGTATGTCCAACATGTACAGTATGTATGTTGTATGTACAACATGTACAGTATATAGAGTAGTATGTACAACATGTACAGTATGTAGAGTAGTATGTACAACATGTACAGTATATAGAGTAGTATGTACAACATGTACAGTATGTAGAGTAGTATGTACAACATGTACAGTATGTATAGTAGTATGTCCAACATGTACAGTATGTAGAGTAGTATGTACAACATATACAGTATGTAGAGTAGTATGTACAACATGTACAGTATATAATAATAATAGTTTATTCACAATTCATCACACGTACACGAAAATAAACAAATATAATAATATATACATGAAAATACATGAAAAATTGTGAAAGGAGGTGAAAGAGGTTATCCCTTTCTAGTCCACCTCCTTAACATAATTTACAAAACAGTTTACAATACAATATAGAGTAGTATGTACAACATGTACAGTATGTATGTTGTATGTACAACATGTAGAGTAGTATGTACAACATGTACATTATATAGAGTAGTATGTCCAACATGTACAGTATGTATGTTGTATAATTGTACAACATGTACAGTATATAGAGTAGTATGTACAACATGTACAGTATGTAGAGTAGTATGTACAACATGTACAGTATATAGAGTAGTATGTACAACATGTACAGTATGTATGTTGTATGTACAACATGTACAGTATATAGAGTAGTATGTACAACATGTACAGTATGTAGAGTAGTATGTCCAACATGTACAGTATGTATGTTGTATGTACAACATGTACAGTATGTAGAGTAGTATGTACAACATGTACAGTATATAGAGTAGTATGTACAACATGTACAGTATGTAGAGTAGTATGTACAACATGTACAGTATGTAGAGTAGTATGTATGTTGTAGTTCAATATGGATTCTGGTACAATTTGGTTTTGTACCGGTACAATTTGTTTTGAACTGGTACAATTTGTTTTGAACTGGTACAATTTGTTTTGAACTGGTACAACATGAAGTACCTTGGGGTTAGGTTTAGGGTTAGTATTGGGGAAGACTTTGTATTTTATTATAATCATGAAGTACCTTGGGGTTAGGGTTAGTATTGGGGAAGACTTTGTATTTTATTATAATCATGAAGTACCTTGGGGTTAGGTTTAGGGTTAGTATTGGGGAAGATTTTGTATTTTATTAAAATCATGAAGCCTTGTACCTTGGGGTTAGGTTTAGGGTTAGGGATAGGGAAGACTTTGTATTTTATTGCTATATAGTAATCAAGTACCTTGGGGTTAGGTTTAGGGTTAGTATTGGGGTAGACTTGGTAGGAATGAATACAATCTGCTTCGTTCTACTAGAGCAAGACAGGTACATATGTACGTTCGAGTATGTGTTGACGTGAATACAAGCTGCTTCGTTCTACTAGAGAGCAAGACAGGGAAGCGTTGACACGTTGACGTGAATAAAACCTACTTCGTTCTACTAGAGAGCAATACAGGCACTCGATGTGAATACAGCTAAGTTAGTAAAATAAATAAATAAATATCATGTTTAACGTGTCAAGTGTTGATATCAGTATGGCTAGTGGGGACAAGACTCTCACACTCACTTCTTACTACATTATATATTCTGTACACCCAACACTCATCTCACTAGTTCGTTTTTACCGAGGGAGGAAAACCGGAGTACCGGGAGAAAATTCATCGAAGCAAGGGAGAGAACGAACCGGCTCACAACTCAACTCGCGCCCGGTCCTTGAATTGAACCAGGCGCCACTATAGAACAAGACAGGTACGCTTTGACGGTTTAGGAATTTCTTTGCCTTTTCATAAAATGTGTCTTCAAGTACGAAAATCACAAGCGAATGTTTACTTTTAGTTTCCTGTTTCAGGTTGTTATTTCTCGTTAGAAAGCCTCACGATCAACCCATGGTTCGTGATCCGCCATTTTGCTAAGTCCACGTTTTGATCTAGCGCGCATGCGTGAATTTAAATGACATAATGACGTAATAGAAAATGAAAAACATTAATAAAATATAAATGTGATGCTAAACCGACATCGAAATCCTCGATGGCATAGTTGGTTAATGCGCTGGTCAACGCTGGTCTACAGTCAGAGTTCGGAGTTCGAGTCCCAGACAAGGTAAGACAAAAATTGAAAAAAATATGTTAATATGGTATTAAATAGACAGATAGACAGAATTAATGTAGGCAGACAGGAAAGGAAAGGAGGGGTAGGTAGGGAGAGAATGAAGGGAGGGGTGGGTGCCAGGAAGTCGTCTAGTTCTTTTGAGAACCCCCTAAAAAAATCCAAGCCCCTGTTTTTTTAATGAGTCCCCAAAATAAAATCCCTTTTAAGAATGCCAGATTGTACCAGTTCAAAACAAATTGTACCAGTTCAAAACAAATTGTACCAGTTCAAAACAAATTGTACCAGAATCCATATTGAACTACAACATGTACAACATGTACAGTATGTAGAGTAGTATGTACAACATGTACAGTATGTAGAGTAGTATGTACAACATGTACAGTATATAGAGTAGTATGTACAACATGTACAGTATGTAGAGTAGTATGTACAACATGTACAGTATGTAGAGTAGTATGTCCAACATGTACAGTATGTAGAGTAGTATGTACAACATGTACAGTATTCCATATAGAGTATTACATGACATACATACACGTGTAGTTATTATTAGTAGATATTATGAACATGGTTGCTAACAGCAACAGTCAGATATCAGCTTATTTCAGCAGTATACGCTATGATAAGATCAAGTAATTTTTAGTCATCATTCTGTGCTGTAGCTCTCATCCCACAAGACCCTACTATTAGCAATGTTTGTTTGTACCTAAACTACATGTATGTGACCATTCAAGATGAAAGTTGCAACTGGTAAGTTTGCAATACATGTAGATTTCTGTCAATCATTGTAAAGTTGAACAGTATAGGTTGTACAACATGTACAGTATATAGAGTAGTACAACATATACAGTATTGCATATAGAGTAGTACAACATGTACAGTATTGCATATAGAGTAGTACAACATGTACAGTATTGCATATAGAGTAGTACAACATATACAGTATTGCATATAGAGTAGTACAACATGTATTATAACATAGCATTGATATAACGCGCGCTCTGATTGGCTAATTAGCGTGCGCGAGCGTGCATCCATAACTCAATGGACGCACGCTCACGTCATCGGCATAGCGTGCGCTCTGAAATCAATTGGAAAATAAAATTGTTTTATTTGAATTTGCAGTAACTATGTTATAAAAGAAATGTTCAACGCTTCAGCTGTGCGTCCATCGAGTTATGGATGCACGCGGGAGGCTGCTAAGCACGAGAGAAGCGTAAGAGTCGCACGAGGCGTAGCCGAGACAATACAGTATTGCATATAGAGTAGTACAACATGTACAGTATTGCATATAGAGTAGTACAACATATACAGTATTGCATATAGAGTAGTACAACATATACAGTATTGCATATAGAGTAGTACAACATGTACAGTATTGCATATAGAGTAGTACAACATATATACAGTATTGCATATAGAGTAGTACAACATGTACAGTATTGCATATAGAGTAGTACAACATATATACAGTATTGCATATAGCGTAGTACAACATGTACAGTATTGCATATAGCGTAGTACAACATGTACAGTATTGCATATAGAGTAGTACAACATATACAGTATTGCATGTAGGGTAGTACAACATGTACAGTATTGCATATAGAGTAGTACAACATGTACAGTATTCCATGTAGAGTAGTATGTACAACATGTACAGTATTGCATATAGAGTAGTACAACATATACAGTATTGCATATAGCGTAGTACAACATGTACAGTATTGCATATAGAGTAGTACAACATGTACAGTATATAGAATAGTACAACAGGGTTCTCAGTAGAATTTTGAACAGGCGGCAAAAATATGATCACAGGTGGCAAAAAATTAATAAAGCACACACACAACAAACGTATTGAGAACATGCTATATGATAAATATTCAGTAACCAAATACACTTTTTATGTTTTCATCAAATACGTAATAAATAATAAGTTTTGCATTGAAATTATAAGGCAAAAAACCGGTAGATGACATTTTCTTACGACTAGTTTCAAAATGCGATAGGTTTATAGTCTTTACAGTGTAAAATTGCTTTGTTTTGTTTTTAATTTGATTTGTGAATATTACGATACTTTTATTTAGCTTTCTATCAAATGTTGGTCCACGCCTAATAATATCCCGGCAATAATATCCCGGCAATAATATTTTTTTTATTAATTAGCACACAAATTACTGGACATCAAAAGTAACTACCGCCGTACTGTCTTGATCGCTCAAAAGAAAAGAAAAATTAAAGAAAGAAAGAAAGTAAGAAAGAAAATCATACACAATCATTTAATTCTCTAAGATCCTTTTCATCGTAAAAAGACTTGGATTATCAAACTAGGAATCACAACTTTGGAGTCATGCATGAGTGCACAGCGAAAAGGAGATTTGCATAAATAAGTTGACATCGCAAAGTCGAGAAAAATTAACTTTACTGGCATGTAAAAAATATAATCTGCTTTCATCTCTTGAAAGAAACCAACAAGAATTTGTTGAGATCTAACTCCTTGGGGTTTGGGGCCGGTTCCATTCCGATAAAGTAGCCTGCGGAGGAGGCTAGATACCGTGAACACGAAAAACTGAAATCTATCGAATCAAAACTTACCGGGGATTCCAACACTTGCATCTTGGTTAGACTTTTTCTTCTTCGTTGTGGGAGACGCTGGCACGAAATATTGCGAGATTGATCTTTACACGAGATGGTCGTCGCGTTTAATGCCGTAAGTAATTATTATGCATTTCTGATTAATTCGCTGAGATTTAAAACAATTCTTAGACAGACACACAAACTGATGCATATACTTTATTACAAGCGCATTTTCAAAGAAGGTTTTTTTCCTGTAGCTGATATCAGAAAAAAAATTCAACAGTTCAATAAATGTGTATTGAGTACCGTTAGTAAGCGATCGTTTTTATATTCCTTTCGGAAAGTCGATTTAATTTTTATTTTAGCCAGAACAGACGGCTACGATCATCCTCACAGCCGGCGGTTTCCGCCGGTTGCCGGCTACTACTGAGAACCCTGGTACAACATGTACAGTATTGCATATAGAGTAGTACAACATATACAGTATTCCATGTAGAGTAGTATGTACAACATGTACAGTATTGCATATAGAGTAGTACAACATGTACAGTATTCCATGTAGGGTAGTACCTGTGTAATAAAGATATCTAGCCCAAGCATTTGTAGAAGCTAATGTGGGAAATGTTGATTTTGAAACTAGTTTGTCAGCCTGAAACAACACAAATAAAAGTCTAGTTAGAGTGTACCTCATGAAATTTAACCAGTGGAGTAATATCCTGGAACTAAATTTCTTATACCTGATCATAGAGATTGTAATGAAGATAATTCCTCAACAGCAAATTCAGAAGGCTTGCCTAAATATGAATAGAAATCATAAAAGTAAACTTCATGAGTAGTGAGTTCACAAGCAGTCCATCTAGTTCAGTCTCCTGTTCAAAATAAAAAGATATATGACCCTTTTAATGGGCTGTGTAGTAGAGTGGGAAAATTATACATTGTATCTCTTGTGTAATCTTTGCAGAATCGCACACTAGACATTTACTAGTATTTCACAGTAACCTACATGTACATGTACATGTAGGTAGTTTCCTAAGGATTCTGAGTGACAATTGATCAGCAGGGAACTTGATAGTTACATCAATTAATTATCATATCACAATAAAAAGCACACAAACATATGTTAATTTGCCTTACCTGGCCTTCATCATCATGCCTAAGTGTAGCTGTTCTTTGTCTACTGTGAAAGAAACTGGAAACGAAAGATTGTTTGTGAAATGCTTTTAGACAAGTGCAGTAATGCAGTTTAAGCTTTAAATTTCTGTACAACAATAGTCAGCATGGTACATGTACAGGTACTGTATATTACATATGTATTGTACATTAATTTCTGTACAACAATAGTCAGCATGGTACATGTAGAGGTACTGTATATTACATATGTATTGTACATTAATTTCTGTACAACAATAGTCAGCATGGTACATGTAGAGGTACTGTATATTACATATGTATTGTACATTAATTTCTGTACAACAATAGTCAGCATGGTACATGTAGAGGTACTGTATATTACATATGTATTGTACATTAATTTCTGTACAACAATAGTCAGCATGGTACATGTAGAGGTACTGTATATTACATATGTATTGTACATTAATTTCTGTACAACAATAGTCAGCATGGTACATGTAGAGGTACTGTATATTACATATGTATTGTACATTAATTTCTGTACAACAATAGTCAGCATGGTACATGTAGAGGTACTGTATATTACATATGTATTGTACATTAATTTCTGTACAACAATAGTCAGCATGGTACATGTAGAGGTACTGTATATTACATATGTATTGTACATTAATTTCTGTACAACAATAGTCAGCATGGTACATGTAGAGGTACTGTATATTACATATGTATTGTACATTAATTTCTGTACAACAATAGTCAGCATGGTACATGTAGAGGTACATGTACTGTATATTACATATGTATTGTACATTAATATGTTTCTTGAATATGTAACACTTACTAATTCCTGTGTGCATCATGTATATTGTATATTTACAGGACTACAACATTTAGGTGTGTTCCCTACATGTACCTTCTAACATCTTTAAGATTGTCTGTAAGCTCATAAGCCCTTGAATGAAAGAAGTAACATTTGGCTAATAAAGGATCTAGGGATCTTCTATTCATTCCTTGAGTCTTCTTCATCAGGTCGTCTGAGCATTTCATGGCCTGATAAGAAAAAATAATTAACAAAATACATGTCGTATAGACAGGATAGATCATCTAAGATGTATCACCTTTTTATCAAACTCATTAATAATTCATGAGGATATACAATAGAAATCATAACCATGGAGAAGATTGTATATCTGATACAAAATCGTCTTCATTTACATGTACTTTAAGTTGGATTTTCTCAGCCCAAAAAAATGAAGTTAAGTACCTAGACGTTCGACAAGTAGTTTACTACATTCACATCGTGACTGTACATGTACATTCTTATACAATACATCCTCTCTTGTTGTACATGCTACATGTACCTACAATATACAGAGTAAATGTATTATACCTTCTTGTAGCACTTTGTATCAATCAAATGAATTATATTCAAAAGATGAAAGTAGGTCTCTATTTCTGGGATTAATGGAATGCTTGCAGCTTTGGCACTACGTGGTCGAAATGGCACTCCACTGGACTCTGTATCCATTGGCTGTTGAACATTAGAAATACACAAACACTCTCTAGTTTAGATGATATTGTCATAATGCATCCGATAATAATGGTTTTCATAAGCATAACCTGGCACTGGGCAAACTGACAGATTGCTAACATGATTTCACACCTCAATTATGTCACCGAGTTGTTAATGTTTGTTTTACTCTGACGAAGGACTAGTCTAATGTCCAAAACATTTAAGTAAATTTAGTGTTTTTTCATTCTACACACTTGTTGATTGATTTACATGTACTGACGCAGTCTCTACTAGTTTAACCGCTAGTCCCTGTCAATACATGTACATGTACCTCTGTCCATCATGTTTACACAACCTTACTCAAATCCCATCCTGCAATAACAGGTCTACAATGTGTAATGTATATAGATAGACATACCTCATCAAGGTATGAAAGTAATGCATCCTTGTTTGGTGATGCTAAAAGGAACAAACATGGACACTGATATACCAAAACCATTGTATTGATCACAACTATAATGCATTTATTCAGAAGACTTACGCTGTGGCATATATCCACAAATCAGTTTCCTAAGCAATGGATGGCTAAGCTTTCTTCTAGTTCCTGGTATTGCCCTCAATGCACGGAGCGTGAACCTTGGTTCTTTAGTGGCTACAGCCTTCTCAATGCATTTAACATGTTCCTTGATGTCTGTAAAAAAAGACCAGACTCTCACTCAATATACATTGAGGGGGGGGACAGTGACAGGGACAGTGTCAGGGAGGTGCGAATGAGTCCAATTTTTCTCCTCATGAAATCGAGAATGGTAGGATATCATTTTTATCAACCCCAAAAAAAGTCCTTGCCAAAATGTTTATATCAAAAAAAGTCCACCAGAAAATTGATAACCCCCCAAAAAAAGTCCTTGCCAAAAAAGTCATAAACCCCAAAAAAGCCGCGAATTTCAAACCCAAAAAAGGTCTTCGCACCTCCCCATCACTGATACCCCTGAGTACCCCCCCTGGGAGTACAGTATTTTAAATTGTCTACATTTCTCGTACAAATTTTATACCTATTGTATTTGTAATACAGAGACATTTCAACAACACTAGCTGGTGATTGTGACATATGCAAATGATCGTATCACGTGATAGCCCTCGTGTCACACAGTTTAGTAATAAAGAAGCTGCAGTACACAGTACATTGCAATCATTACAGTGATAACCATACATTTTGTTTAAGGCCACAAAACATCAGCATTTTTTGGAATTTGTACATGTACAGTTTAGTTTTTCACAGTCACAAGTTCAGTATTTCACAGTCTCCCATCATGCATTACTACATGTAGTTCTCTTCAGAATGGCGGTCATTCCTGGGGGTCATTCTGCTCTGAAGAAGATAGCGAACAAACCAACTTCTAACCTCCACTTTGACCAATACTTATTGGACAATCACCTGGCGATTACTCACTGTATATTCATTATACAATTGAACTATCAAAGAGAAAACGTGTCTTTTTACCTTCGAGTATAAGTTTTTCTTGTTCTTCTTTCGATACCTCTTTAGGTTCTTCCTTCTCGTTCATCTTTGACGAATCCTTCATCTCTACATCCTCAGTCATTTTGAAAATGAATGGTCTTTATTCCTTGGTAAAACGAACAATTCTTTACAAAGAAAAGAGCTTTTTTGTTTGAGGTTTTTACGTCCGACTGTCCGCCAATGCCGGTGGAATGACACAGCAGTGCGTGGAAGACTAGTACGCATAATATAAAACGGGATACCGCTGATTTAACACAGGGAACCCAAATTGTAATTTGAACGATCAGTAAAATCACAGGAAGCCCAAACTCTGACCTGTTCTTGTAGCCGTTATAAAGAAATGTATGTGAAAATATATAAACTGCATTTTTGAGATGTTAAAGTAAAATCTTTGAAACTCACCTGGAGTGTTGCTTGTTGTGTTCTTTTGCCCTGGTAGCAAGGGGCTATTAAAGTGGTCCAAATGAGCTGAAACCGCTATCAGGGCAAAATAACACAACAAGCCGGCACTCCACCAAGGTGAGTTTCAAAGATTTTACTTTTAGATTACTCTCAAAAATGCAGTTTATATATTTTAACATACATTTCTTTACATTTCACAAGAACAGAGCTTCCTGTGTTAAAATAGTATATAAGTTACACTATGGATTACCAGGCAAATACAATGAAAAAATTGACAATATGAAATGATAATTCATAGAGATATGAATTTATCAATCCAGTACTAGTACTGCAAAGGGTTTAGAGATCTTTAGAACTTAGAACGAATCGAAGTGAGTTGATACACGCAGTGAAGAGAACAGTTGTGGGGTTTTCAGCCGACCGAGCCGAGGTAAACCCATACTTTACACTTCATCCAAACACATGATCGGTTTAAGTCACTCTGCGATGTCTAGTTTATGTATACGGTATTTGTATTTGTATGGTACGGTGGCCCATAAGTGCAAAACACAAACGCAAAAACACAAGCGCAAAAGCCAAAACACGGCAAACGCAAAAGCCAAAACACAAACGCAAAAGCCAAAACACGACAAAGCGCAAAAGCCAAAACAAAAACGCAAAAGCCAAAACACGGCAAACGCAAAAGCCAAAACAAAAACGCAAAAGCCAAAACACAAACGCAAAAGCCAAAGCACAAACGCAAAAGCCAAAGCCAAAACACAAACGCAAAAGCCAAAACACAAACGCAAAAGCCAAAACACAAACGCAAAAGCCAAAGCACAAACGTAAAAGCCAAAACACAAACGCAAAAGCCAAAGCACAAACGCAAAAGCCAAAGCCAAAACACAAACGCAAAATTAGCCAAAACACAAACGCAAAAGCCAAAACACAAACACAAAAGCCAAAACACAAACGCAAACGCAAAACATGACGCAAAAGCCGAAACAGAAACGCAAAAGCAAAAACAGAAACGCAAAAGCAAAAACACAAACCGCAAAAGCCAAAACACAAACGCAAAAGCCAAAACACAAACGCAAAGGATATATTTATGGTACCAAATAAACTATGTCATTGTCATTCATGATTCGCTGAGTTTGTGAAATCGCAGTACTGAAATGTTCTACCGAGTCACGCAACGAGCAACCAAACACTGTTTTAATCGCACTATATAACTAGTACTATAAGATACATCTATATTTTATGGTGGCTCGTTAGAACAATTTTTTTGTTAGAGTGCACGTCGAAATTTTTAAGAGTACGCACGCAAACCTCAGGATTTATCTTAGTACGCACGCAATCAAGGTCGAGATCTTTCTAGAGTGCGCACGCCAACAAGAACTTGTTAGAGTACGCACGCCAAAAAGAACTTGTTAGAGTACGCACATAAAGAACTTATTAGAGTACGCACGCCAAGAAGAACTTATTAGAGTACGCACGTCGTCAACAAGAACTTATTAGAGTACGCACGTCAAACTAAGGTTTTTCTTTGGTGAACTGATACTAGTTAATCAGTCGAAGTGATCGCGTTACGGACGATATGCCTTACCAAAACACACGTATCCAATTTTAGTTTTGTCTGTCTTTGAAATGTGTATATCTCATCGTGTAATTCGTGTAATTGTCTTCGTACTGTGATATGTGTTGTGTTAGTAATGGTCTGAATCGGTCTAAAATAATCGAATACAGCCATAACAGGCTTTCATGCTGTGACAGACGAAGAAGTCATTATTTCGATCCTTTGTGGCTGGAAATACAAAAGCATTTTGGCTTTCATCAACAAGTAGTTTGGCTTAAACTGGAAGTAAGTTGCCTCTTCGGAATAACTTCTCTTTGAATAAAAAGTACTTCAATATCCTAAGACTGAAAAGAAAGGTTCGAAGAAAGGTCAGGATATATGTAAATAAACGATGTCGTATTAACCCCGGCGTAAAGCATATTGCCAAATATAATGCTAGTTACTTAGAATTCGCAACTTACTTCCAGTTTAAGCCAAACTACTTGTTGATGAAAACCAAAATGCTTTTGTATTTCCAGCCACAAAGGATCGAAATAATGCCGGATGACTTCTTCGTCTGTCATAGCATGAAAGCCTGTTATGGCTGTATTCGATTATTTTAGAACGATTCAGACCATTACTAACACAACACATATCACAGTACGAAGACAATTACACGAATTACACGATAAGATAGATATACACATTTCAAAGACAGACAAAACTAAAATTGGATACGTGTGTTTTGGTAAGGCATGTCGTCCGTAACGCGGTCACTTCGACTGATTAACTAGTATCAGTTCTTCTTGGCGTGCGTACTCTAATAAGTTCTTTATGTGCGTACTCTAACAAGTTCTTTTTGGCGTGCGTACTCTAACAAGTTCTTGTTGGCGTGCGTACTCTAGAAAGATCTCGACCTTGATTGCGTGCGTACTAAGATAAATCCTGAGGTTTGCGTGCGTACTCTTAAAAATTTCGACGTGCACTCTAACAAAAAAATTGTTCTAACGAGCCACCATAATCTTTAGTTCAAATAGGCTACATTTCAGTTAGAAGCCCGACTTCACGCTAGTAGAGCGTCTAGTTTCTATAATGCTATTCAGTTTTATGACAGGGAGAGTTGTCTAATAGGAAGAGTATATATACAAAAGATTCAAGGATTTAAGTACCAGCACTCATACAACTATTGGTCAAATTAACATTAACAATCGAAATAACATCACCTATCTAATTGATATCTTTGATGAGAACTGCGTGAACTCGTTCGGCAGGTGTTTTGACAGTGCTGTCGTCAAGGGCACTGATTTGTTGTTGATTCTTAGTGCAAAGTCAAGTTATCGGCTTCTTTGTCAAAATGGATCAGCGACATTCCGTTGGTCTTGACCGAGTTGAAACTCCACCGAAGTCTAACAAGTTTCCTCGCCGCAAGAAGATGTATAACGGCAAGATGTACGTTGGTATAGATGAGGAGTACTCGGTTGATGAGATACTTGACACCTTAAGAAGAAGAAATTTGGAAAGTTTTGAAAAGGATTCTGACTCCGATGGTGTTGATTCTCCGCGCAAGGAACACTTTTCGGTGAGAGATTCACTTGACGTCAGTACAAGTACTGTGGATATGAACTCCCTCTCCACTCATGGAATAACGTTTCTTGAGCTGAGAGATCTCCTTGATCGTCGAGTTTCAGATGCAAGATTCGATGTTGTGGAGAATAAGATTGATCGGGTTATGACATCTCTGAAAGGCGAGAACAGCACTGAGCAGAAACAATTGCTCAAGCTCATGTTGGCGCGAATCAAGGATTTGGAAGAAAAACTGGACAAGAAAACAGCACTGAGAAACGTTCCAGTGAATGTATCAGTCGATCCATTGATTGAGGCCATGCATTCCTACAGCACTTACCTGGTCGAAAAGGCGACTCAAACACCGTCTAAAGATCACGATTGTGAAGGAGTTTATGTACTGGTATCAAAGAAAAATAACCAGCATGTACGACAAGTTCATCGTCATCTCACCTACATCTTAGACGACAAGATGCGAGTAAAACCCAGGGATGCGTACTATTATGTACACCGTAAACCTCGGCCATTAGAAAGGAAATATGTACGAAGGGTTGGGGATACCCCGAATATGTTTACGACCCGACATGGAACAGGACGACGGCTGTGCGCAAAACCTTGGCATTCTTGCCTCCCATTCCTGATCCATATGCAAAGCGACGACCAAGAAACCTTTAATTGGACACTACAACTAAACCAAACTTATAATGGAACTTTATTCAAGCTATAAGTAGATCATAAGATAACCGTTATTTTATTGGAACTGACTCAGTTTAGATCGTTTTTTCATTCACGTTCTCATGCATGCCGAAGCTTGCCGGCATCGCCTCATCGGTGCAACGTGAAATGACAGCCAAGGAAAGCACTCTGGTCAGTATCGGTCTCCGCAGTTGGTCAAAACTTTTTTTAAAGCACTTAATAATTAATGAAAATAGTTCAACAGTGACAATTGCAAAACTTTTGTTGATCAACACTATTACGTAAAGTGAAAGGGAAAACTTTAACCAAGTACGGTACTGAAATACTTTTGGATTTTCCGGTCACTAAGTAATCTGGCTCTGAATCTGGCCTTTTGTAAGCTTCTATTTTAAAGCTAGAGATTGATTCATCTAAAAATTAAATATCTTGGTTACAAAATAACAAAGTTAAAGTTAGTATATTTATTGGAGTCGAATTGTGAATAATTTATTAAATACAAAGTGAAAACACAAAGTGGAACCTCAATATCACATTGTGCGGCACATGATCCAAGGTGTATAGGAGACATATGTATGTCCTTCAATAAACAAATACTGATACACTAGAATGTCTTTGTTATTCTCTTATTCAACTAAATAAGAATATTGTCCGTGTAGTCTCCAATGAGCATAGGTTTGGGTCGGTACACGGGCCCGGACTTGGTAGGAATTAATTTAGATGAAAGTTGTAAATATATTCAAATAGACAGATTATGAAATGGAGTTAGGTGGCGTCAAGTGGAAATGAATCTATCCTGGACATGTATAGCCTGATTTTCAGACGGCACGGGTCAACCGCTGACCACGTCTGAAAATCAGGCTAGGACATGTAGTGCAGTGCGTACCTTATGGAAATATAACGTATACATTCCTAATATAGCAGCAACCTTGATAACCCCTAGTCTCCTTCCCAGCCGTTGCATAGGAGACTAGATAACCCCGTGTTCAATTTAGAAAGTGAATCGTGTAACTCGAACAATGGAACCTTGCTAGATCAGTTGAAACTCAACAAACAGGAGATATCGGCTAGGCAACAAATCAGTGACTGATTTGTTTTGTTTTCATGTTGATATCCCTAGCCTCCCCTCCCCCCAGCTTCGATGGATGTGTCGCTGAGTCCCCGCCGACCGTCTGAGGTAACCTGTGTTCGCGCAGGGCCCAAAGCTCGATTATAAAGTCTTAATAATCCAGGGTTAAATTGATGGTTATCGCAAAGTTTAATCACGGATTAGCGCGGTTAATGAACCTTCCAGTAACTCAGGCCAGCTTAGGAATACTGATATGCTACATTCGGTCTAAAATCGTAGATAATTTAAAAGCATTTATTATTTTCAGAGTTGCGCAGAAAACTGGTAACTAGTATGCTGCGCGAGGAATTATGGGACTGCGCATGATATTCAACGGCGATTATCTAAAAATCTAAGTCGGTGACCTATCCTGATTTTTCCACTGTAAGTCTAGGTCAACTAAAGCTTGAAAATATCAAAAAATGAAGACAGGTCTTCGAGCTATTTTTTTAGTAAATCTACGAAGTGTTCATTTTCGAACTACTTTTCATCGGTTGGGCTTCCTGTGGTAGAACTCTTTCAATATGGCGGATCATGCATTTTATATTCAACGGCGAATATCTAAAAATCTAACACGGTGATCTACCCTGATATTTTTGCCCTGAGTAGGTATTTACGAAAGCTAAAACATATCAAAAAGTGAGGGTAGGTCTTCGAGCTAAATTTTAAGGAAAAATGTCCAAAAATAGGATCGTGAAGGACGGTCAAAATGTATTGTTTTTGAAATTTTGGCTTTGAAAACTTATTGTTCAACACAATAAAATGACAAATTTCGTTTTTTTCATTATATTATGTTAACATATGTATCATTTGAAAGTATTGCTTTTATTATTACCGACCTATACGGACAGCAAGAGCTTGTAATTCCGTTATCCATTTTTGCCAGAAAAGATGGCCGCAAGTCCAATCTTTGAAAAATTATATCTTCTCAATGGATTCGGTGACCCCCATTTTTTATTTAATTTTTCTACTCTAGCACTCAAAATCAATATTTGTGCCAAGTTTAAAAAAAACTGTTCGACAAAAAATTGCACGACTGTACGCAGGCTGTACGGTACAACATCGGGTAATCTATTCGTTTATACCAAACGCACTTACTTCAACCTTTTATACACGATCACTATTCAAATTTCTCGCCGTATTGAAAAAAGTACGACAAAAACAATCCTTTAATTCCCTGCCGAACTCTAGCGCGTCGATCACTATAACCGAGTTTTCCGCGCCGCACTCAGTACACTTCCAAATGGCGCTATAAGAAATGACATGAAAACGAATTATTGGACAATAAAAAATAACTTTGAACCACCAAGCACGCACGGGTAAAACAACGCAACGAATACCATGTCGTCCATTTACTGCGTGTTCTCCATACAATTTATATTTTTTTACTGAATTATTTGTAGCCTTTCGAAATGAATAAGTAAATATTGTAAAACTTGCAAATAATAAATATGTAATGCCATACAACCATTTCTAATTTGTTTGTTTAGTTTATTCAGTTGGTTTATACTCAGTGACGGCTTAGCTAAACCCACAATTCGAGCTCGTCTAACTTTCAAAGGATCGTTCGAAGTGGCTGTTTATTCGTATGCGGAATGGTATAGTATAACCAATATTGTTGTTGATGGTGGGATTTTCACGCTCTCTCGAAATTAAAAATCAAAGAAATAAACAACGGAAGAAAGGGGAAAAGACGGAAGGAATGATGACGGATCTAAAGAAAAAGAGAGAGGAGAAAATTATCTGGAAAAACCCTCAAATATAAGTTGATTCATTTGCTTGCACGCGATTCAGTATTTATATCGTCACATATTCGTTAATGTATCTGATCTGAAGCTTTTATTAGCATACAAAGCACCAAGAACCGAGAGTAAACCACTGCATGGTAGTTCTTTCTGTCCTCTCTTTTCTGTATGATCTATCTTAGCCTATGCATAGAGCAATGATAGGGATAAGAGTATATAGGCCATTTCAGCTGGCACTTTTCAAAGAAATTTTCAGCGAATTCAACTTTATTTTAACAACCAGTTTAATGATTAAATTAAGCAAGTGTGGAAGAGTAGGCGTATGTCATTGACGTAAAATGAATGAAAGGGATTAGCGGAAGGGAAACGCGTGGGACGAATAGTTTATGGCACTGCGTGTTAAGCCAAATCTACACGAGCAAATTTTCCTTGACAAGTTTCCCTTGACAAGGAAGACTTGCTCGTGTAGACGCCAAAAACATCGCCAATTTTTCCTTGTCAAGGAAAACTTGCTCGTGTAGATGACAAAAAATTGTCAATTTTTCCTTGTCAAGGAAAACTTGTTCATGTAGATGCGGCTTTAATGTCTTCTTACGCTTTAATTTATTCTCGAATGTGTTTTCTCTTCCGGCACTCATTTGGTCATTGCGTTGCTGTTGCTGTTATTCATTCGATCCATTTCTTGGTTTTATAAACTGTACTTTATAAACTACACCGCGGCCAAATAAAAATACTGATAACACAATGATGTGTAGTGCTGGTCTCTGATATGAACATGTGAACTGTAGGCGACTTGCACGATGGCGTCCTACAAGTACCAGAATGCTTTGCCCATTTTCTTTTGTTACATAATTAGCACCAATTGTCTTGCTATTCTCATGAGGGATAAAAATCTGAATAAGAAAGAAAATTCCCAAAGCATTCTGATACTTGTAGTAAAACAACGTCATCATGCAAGTCGTTTTTAAACACATTTATCACAATTTGACTTGCTCTAATGGCTTGCCGTCAAAGTTACTGTCGGTTTAATAATTTAAAATAGCCCTGCGGTTCTGCATGCCAATGGCTATCAATTCTCTTCCAATCGAAAAATAACGAGAGCAGATTGAAGAAAGTCTGTTATTTTTGTCAGTTTTCATCTCACCACCAATTTTTTCCTGTTATTTTGTATGGTGGATGTTTTGTCAATAAGTTAATAAAACTGACTCAGTAATCAAATCATAGTTCTATCTCCTTTTTATAATCAGTTCGTTTGTTAATTAATATTTTCAGTGTTTAGCTATTATTTTATTCTAGTTCTTTTCACATGATATGTTTTATGTAGCTTTTTCCATTCGGCATCTTTTCATTTTCAGTCTATGAAAGGCATATTACACATATTCGTCGTTCCAGAAGATTCTTGCGTGCTGGTAGTGTGTTCATGGCGATACTAGACTTACAGAGCGTAACCATAACAGCAATTCTTTAGCGATTTGGACCGACAACCGATTTGGAGACTTAAAATGTATATTTCTTTTGCTCAAAACAGAAGATATATCTACCCACATATATCAGTTGACATTTGAGTGGCTTTTGGCGGGCTTTTGTCAATTGGTGTTCATGGAACCCTATTTTGTTATTAATACCACATGAACAGTATTGAAACGTTATCAGTGAAACGAATCAAAAATATTCAAAAACCTTTTTTTCTTGAAAATATGTTTTCGTTGTTTTGTAAATGTCTGTACTAATGTTGTTCTAGATGTCTTGTGTGAAATTGTGTTATCTAGAATAGAAAATGAAAACGAAGCGACGCCAGTATTGAGCGTCGCGTCGCCGTTGCGCTCCAGTAAGGCTAAAACATATACATTAGAGGCTTGATTCAAAGGAGCAGTCAGTGCTTCGGTGGTTTTCGCAAAAAGATATTAAAATATATCTAAAGTAAATAGTACTCACAATGCTATAATATGACTTGTCGAATTTCATAACAACCCTACTTAAAAATATTAAATTATTATGAATTTTAGACTCGGGTTGTACATTGTTCTAGCCATGGCAGCAAAGAATGGTATTTTATTATACAATTTCTTATTATTATTACTTATCATGTTCCCTAATTCTATTCAAGTCGTGTTGATTATCCTTTGTGATGTCAGCCATCTGTCAATCAGGATGATGAGGTAGGGCTTCTGGGTGTCAGGGATCCAATAGACATGGGAGAATATAGTGGCTTGACGGTTCATTTCCTGAGCGACCGAGATGCAAATTTTATATAAATGATAAAAAGCATCTGCTCTCTTCATTGAATCGGAAAATGTCCGCGTTTGGTTGAGAAATGAAGATGGTGTCGTGAAGTCTTCATCGCTAAGAATTCACCTCTGGACTCAGAGCAAATATTTCATGGATTATATCCAAGGTTGGATTTGAAAATAATACGGTGGTAAAATATAAGGTTGTTTTCAAAAATGACTGACTCTGAGCGAGAACGGCTGACTGTTGACGACGCAGATAGACACGGAGTGGGGGAGTTATTCAATGCCGAAGACGACGACCACGAAAGAAAGAAGCAAATCCAAAAACCACCGACAAAGTCAGTGCTGGACCATCTGAATGTTGACATCGATAAGTCATTACTTGTTTATAAAGCCTTTTATTTTTTCTATTTTGCGGCTCTTGGTTCACTACAGCCATATTTAGCGCTGTACTTCAAACATTCACTTCAGTTGCCTCCTCACCTCGTAGGAATAGTGATAGGAATCCGTCCATTTTGCCTGTTTGTCAGCACGCCTATACTTGGTACGATAGCAGACAAGTATAGTAAAGTTCGCGCAGTTCTGGTGGTAGCTCTGTTCGCCTACATTACGTATTGTCTTATACTGACTGTTGTCCCTCCCGTTAATATGTCATGCTTAAGTGAGGTTAACAAGAAGTTGAACTATACAATAAACGAGACAGATCTACACGGAAATCATACCAAGCACTTGGAGAATGTATTAAAACATGCCATCCACAAGCATAAACTGGAAGAAAAAGCCAGCAAACACATTCAAATCGATGAAAGGGAAAACATGGATCTATGGAAGCAGAATTGGATATTTGACGTCTACAGAAAATTGGATCCGAAAACGTACGAAAAGGCCAAAGTCGTCTTCGTGGTTGTCCTGACAATCACAGTAGCGGGAGAGCTTCTTGGGGCAACTTCCAATACCCTTGCTGACGTCGCTACTCTACAAAACCTCGGCAACCACCAGACAGACTATGGCGAGCAGAGACTTTGGGGTGAGATTGGATGGGGGATCACAGCGTTTATTACTGGGAACATTGTCACACATCAGTATAGCAAACAAACTGACATTTGCCCAAACCAAGTGTTCGACATATACAGGCCTTTCTTCTATGTATATGCGGCCTTGATGACCATTGCCTTATTCATTGCAACCAGATTCAAGTTTAACGATTCCGAAAAGCATATTGGAGAAAGATGCACACTCATCAAAAGCTGTCAAGTGTTTTCTCACATCGAGTACATTCTCTTTGCCGTTTTAGCGCTATTTCTTGGAATAGCTTTTGGCACAGCACAGGCGTTCCTTGGGACACATTTGGTCTACCTGGGAGCGACTACGTCTCTTCTGAGCGCATTGGTAGGCATACAGTGCTTATCAAACATGACAATGTTCTATGCTTCTGTCTACCTTATCAAAAGGTTTGGCCAAATAAGAATGATTGTTCTTGGTTTAGCAGTCTATGCAATCAGGTTCTTCTACTTCTCAATCATTCCTAATGCGTGGCTGGTTCTTCCTATGGAGCTACTTAGTGGTCTATGCGAAGCGCTAGTGTGGAGTAGCCTAGCATCTTACGTTGGCACACCACCACGAATAGGTGCTACACTACAGGGTCTACTACATGCCATATACCATGGACTAGGGCGAGGGCTTGGTGAAATCATCGGTGGCGTACTGATTCAAAGATCTGAAACGCGC
The DNA here is from genome assembly GCA_033675265.1 of Actinostola sp. cb2023. Taxonomy (NCBI): domain Eukaryota; kingdom Metazoa; phylum Cnidaria; class Anthozoa; order Actiniaria; family Actinostolidae; genus Actinostola; species Actinostola sp. cb2023. Next base: position 117,494 of record JAUJYZ010000758.1, on the reverse strand, counting down.
TTTTTTCAAGACTTTGCTTTGATTGTTTTAATCGTGTTTTTCTTGTCCCTTTTTGTGGCGCCCATAATCAACGCTAAGAAATCCATCTGGATGAGTTTGTCTGGCTATACCGCGGTCAACGAAAAAGAAAACGAACAATTAACATATCTGCAAAAAGTTATTCAGTTTTGGAAGATGAAAAAGGACTAGACTCCGTTGGAAAAACTGCTTAAATTGATTCCCAAAATCCTCACCAGAAAATATTATTGAAACAAGAGAAATTCATCTATTAATTTCAAACAACTAGAATGCCATCGCAAGAATTAGCTGAAATCACAGAACTTTAAACCGATTGAACGACTGCAAAACACTATTAACTCTAATCTTATGCTTGTTATTCAAACTAATCATGCATAGCTATAGAATTAACGCCGACTAAAAGTTTTAGAAAATTTCACAAATATTTTTAAAGGATTTCTTTACTGACATCCGTATAACTATCATTCTTCTACTCGTTAGAACCTCGTTCAATTTTACTGCAATTATTGAATAATAGATAGGGCTATACATTAGGTAAACACTGATTATCCTTAAGTTGCCACTTTATCCGCGATGGACAACACAGTCTTACGTAAGACTTACGTAACAGCTGCCATGCGTCCTATATTTTTATTTTCCACTTCACATATTACAGTAAATTATATATTTATTTTCATAAGATGAATCCCAGGTGGACAACATATGTTATCAACGCTGAAAGGACGTTTTTGTCTTAAAGAAATGGGGGAGATTAGCTTTTATTGTTGGCATGAACAAAATACCGAAAATAACTGAGCCGACATGATGAGCCGAGAAATTCATGCTCTTTTGTTAAAACGTCTTGATATTGTTATTTTAAAAATGGTTTAAAAACTTAGTTTTAATACACGAAAAAATAATTATATTCTTAAGAATATTCTTGTGGAGTGGGATAGAGCGGTTAGTTGTGATAAAATAATAAATACCGTAGTGCAAAGCGGAAAACCTACTGATGCAATATGCATGAATTATCAGTGTGCCGTACTGTAATAGCAGTTACAACAACCACTAAATGGGGACACAATATCAGTTGTAATAGTGAAGGGTCGATGTATATCTGTATATGGTACTCAAATAAAGTCAAATAAAAATCGAATGAGTTCAGAAAACGTTTGCAAGTGAGCCTGAATATGAATCTAATATATTTATTGACCAAGAAAACATGGTAAGCGGAGGTCAATGAGGTGGGGTGGGTGAGGTGAGGTGTTTTGAGGTGGGGTGGGGTGAGGTGGGGTAGGTTGAGGTGGGGTGGGGTGTTTTGAGGTGGGGTGAGATGGGGTAGGATAGGGAGAGGTGAGGTGTTTTGAGGTGGGGTGAGGTGGGGTAGGTTGAGGTGGGGTGGGGGGGGGGGGGTGTTTTGAGGTGGGGTGGGGTTGGCTGGGGTGGCGTGGAGTGAGGTGGGGTTGGCTGGGGTGGCGTGGCGTGGAGTGAGGTGGGGTTGGCTGGGGTGGCGTGGCGTGGCGTGGAGTGAGGTGGGGTTGGCTGGCCGTGGCGTGATTTGTAGACCCTTTCGATGGATCGATGGATATCCAGTGTTAGTGTGTGAGCCTTCTTACACCATTGTCTCCCCGGCACCTCCCCACTCAAAGTTTACTCAAGGCTCTATCGGCCATCAGCTCTCATCATTTAGAACACAAACAAAGTTAGCGTTGAATTTAACGACTAAAAGTTATAGAAAATTTCACAATTATTTTTAAAGGATTTCTTTACTGACATCCGTATAGCTATCATTCTTCTACTCGTTAGAACCTCGTTCAATTTTACTGCAATTATTGAAAAATAGATAGGGCTATCATTAGGTAAACACTGATAATCCTTAAGTTGCCACTTTATCCGATGGACGCAGTCTTGGGCTTGTTGCCATTGTGTGGACCTGGAAGATGACAACATGTTATTATTGTACACAGTCCTGTCTTTAACCACTTTCTCTTTACTACTGGATGCTTGTTATCGAACCACTTCTAGTGATGACAGGTCTAATTAATCTAGTATTCAATAAATAATAAACAATGACAACATGTTATTGTACAACCACTTTCTCTTTACTACTGGATGCTTGTTATCGAACCACTTCTAGTGATGACAGGCCTAATTAATCTAGTACTGAATAAATAATAAACAATGACAACATGTTATTGTACAACCACTTTCTCTTTACTACTGGATGCTTGTTATCGAACCACTTCTAGTGATGACAGGTCTAATTAATCTAGTATTGAATAAATAATAAACAATGACAACATGTTATTGTACAACCACTTTCTCTTTACTACTGGATGCTTGTTATCGAACCACTTCCGTAGTGATGACAGGTTTAATTAATCTAGTACTGAATAAATAATAAACAATGACAACATGTTATTGTACAACCACTTTCTCTTTACTACTGGATGCTTGTTATCGAACCACTTCTAGTGATGACAGGCCTAATTAATCTAGTATTGAATAAATAATAAACAATGACAACATGTTATTGTACAACCACTTTCTCTTTACTACTGGATGCTTGTTATCGAACCACTTCTAGTGATGACAGGTCTAATTAATCTAGTACTGAATAAATAATAAACAATGACAACATGTTATTGTACAACCACTTCTCTTTACTACTGGATGCTTGTTATCGAACCACTTCTAGTGATGACAGGTCTAATTAATCTAGTATTGAATAAATAATAAAACAATGACAACATGTTATTGTACAACCACTTTCTCTTTACTACTGGATGCTTGTTATCGAACCACTTCTAGTGATGACAGGTTTAATTAATCTAGTACTGAATAAATAATAAACAATGACAACATGTTATTGTACAACCACTTTCTCTTTACTACTGGATGCTTGTTATCGAACCACTTCTAGTGATGACAGGTCTAATTAATCTAGTACTGAATAAATAATAAACAATGACAACATGTTATTGTACAACCACTTTCTCTTTACTACTGGATGCTTGTTATCGAACCACTTCCGTAGTGATGACAGGTTTAATTAATCTAGTACTGAATAAATAATAAACAATGACAACATGTTATTGTACAACCACTTTCTCTTTACTACTGGATGCTTGTTATCGAACCACTTCTAGTGATGACAGGTCTAATTAATCTAGTATTGAATAAATAATAAACAATGACAACATGTTATTGTACAACCACTTTCTCTTTACTACTGGATGCTTGTTATCGAACCACTTCTAGTGATGACAGGTCTAATTAATCTAGTACTGAATAAATAATAAACAATGACAACATGTTATTGTACAACCACTTTCTCTTTACTACTGGATGCTTGTTATCGAACCACTTCTAGTGATGACAGGTCTAATTAATCTAGTACTGAATAAATAATAAACAATGACAACATGTTATTGTACAACCACTTTCTCTTTACTACTGGATGCTTGTTATCGAACCACTTCTAGTGATGACAGGTTTAATTAATCTAGTACTGAATAAATAATAAACAATGACAACATGTTATTGTACAACCACTTTCTCTTTACTACTGGATGCTTGTTATCGAACCACTTCTAGTGATGACAGGTTTAATTAATCTAGTATTGAATAAATAATAAACAATGACAACATGTTATTGTACAACCACTTTCTCTTTACTACTGGATGCTTGTTATCGAACCACTTCTAGTGATGACAGGTTTAATTAATCTAGTACTGAATAAATAATAAACAATGACAACATGTACAACCACTTTCTCTTTACTACTGGATGCTTGTTATCGAACCACTTCTAGTGATGACAGGTCTAATTAATCTAGTACTGAATAAATGCACGTTTGTAATGGTCACCCAAACCTACAAAGAAAGAATTCCTTCTCTAGAATAAGTTATCTATTTCATACTAGTAGGTTACCTTACCTATGTGTAGCATAGGGGGGAGGGGGAGGGGGTGATATTACTTACGTTTAACAACCACTTCAAAGGCACAGGTGGCTCGATTCCCTGCCGCGTCAAAGGCAGTGTAGTAAACATTTCGCGTAGCAATATCGAAAAAGTCGCCACTCTTGTGTTACCTTGATGTTACCTTGATGTTACCTTGATAACACCTACGTTATCAGTAAACGTTGGCTCTGCATGTCCACGTGCCCCATTACTGAGGGTCGTCAAAACAGCGACAGGGCTGTTGGGGCAGCTGACTGTCTTGGGTGGTTGCTTGTCTGTGGTCAGTGAAGAGTTCGATATGTAAATGATTTATAAATGACTCAGTCATACGACCATTCTTGAATGTCATGTGGTTTGCTACGAGTGTAGCTGTTCTTACTGAAGTTAAGATAAATTGTTTGTTCCTTGTAACAGTTAGGGTAGTAAATGGGTTACACGTGACGCGTGGTCAGTGAAGAGTTCGATATGTAAATGATTTATAAATGACTCAGTCATACGACCATTCTTGAATGTCATGTGGTTTGCTACGAGTCTAGCTGTTCTTACTGAAGTTAAGATAAATTGTTTGTTCCTTGTAACAGTTAGGGTAGTAAAGGGGTTACACGTGACGCGTGGTCAGTGAAGAGTTCGATATGTAAATGTTTTATAAGTGACTCAGTCATACGACCATTCTTGAATGTCATGTGGTTTGCTACGAGTGTAGCTGTTCTTACTGAAGTTAAGATAAATTGTTTGTTCCTTGTAACAGTTAGGGTAGTAAAGGGGTTACACGTGACGCGTGGTCAGTGAAGAGTTCGATATGTAAATGATTTATAAATGACTCAGTCATACGACCATTCTTGAATGTCATGTGGTTTGCTACGAGTGTAGCTGTTCTTACTGAAGTTAAGATAAATTGTTTGTTCCTTGTAACAGTTAGGGTAGTAAAGGGGTTACACGCGGTACGTGACGCGTGGTCAGTGAAGAGTTCGATATGTAAATGATTTATAAATGACTCAGTCATACGACCATTCTTGAATGTCATGTGGTTTGCTACGAGTGTAGCTGTTCTTACTGAAGTTAAGATAAATTGTTTGTTCCTTGTAACAGTTAGGGTAGTAAAGGGGTTACACGTGACGCGTGGTCAGTGAAGAGTTCGATATGTAAATGATTTATAAATGACTCAGTCATACGACCATTCTTGAATGTCATGTGGTTTGCTACGAGTGTAGCTGTTCTTACTGAAGTTAAGATAAATTGTTTGTTCCTTGTAACAGTTAGGGTAGTAAAGGGGTTACACGTGACGCGTGGTCAGTGAAGAGTTCGATATGTAAATGATTTTATAAATGACTCAGTCATACGACCATTCTTGAATGTCATGTGGTTTGCTACGAGTGTAGCTGTTCTTACTGAAGTTAAGATAAATTGTTTGTTCCTTGTAACAGTTAGGGTAGTAAAGGGGTTACACGTGACGCGTGGTCAGTGAAGAGTTCGATATGTAAATGTTTTATAAGTGACTCAGTCATACGACCATTCTTGAATGTCATGTGGTTTGCTACGAGTGTAGCTGTTCTTACTGAAGTTAAGATAAATTGTGTGTTCCTTGTAACAGTTAGGGTAGTAAAGGGGTTACACGTGACGCGTGGTCAGTGAAGAGTTCGATATGTAAATGTTTTATAAATGACTCAGTCATACGACCATTCTTGAATGTCATGTGGTTTGCTACGAGTGTAGCTGTTCTTACTGAAGTTAAGATAAATTGTTTGTTCCTTGTAACAGTTAGGGTAGTAAATGGGTTACACGTGACGCGTGGTCAGTGAAGAGTTCGATATGTAAATGATTTATAAATGACTCAGTCATACGACCATTCTTGAATGTCATGTGGTTTGCTACGAGTGTAGCTGTTCTTACTGAAGTTAAGATAAATTGTTTGTTCCTTGTAACAGTTAGGGTAGTAAAGGGGTTACACGTGACGCGTGGTCAGTGAAGAGTTCGATATGTAAATGTTTTATAAGTGACTCAGTCATACGACCATTCTTGAATGTCATGTGGTTTGCTACGAGTGTAGCTGTTCTTACTGAAGTTAAGATAAATTGTTTGTTCCTTGTAACAGTTAGGGTAGTAAAGGGGTTACACGTGACGCGTGGTCAGTGAAGAGTTCGATATGTAAATGTTTTATAAATGCCGACTCAGTCATACGACCATTCTTGAATGTCATGTGGTTTGCTACGAGTGTAGCTGTTCTTACTGAAGTTAAGATAAATTGTTTGTTCCTTGTAACAGTTAGGGTAGTAAAGGGGTTACACGTGACGCGTGGTCAGTGAAGAGTTCGATTTGTAAATGTTTTATAAATGACTCAGTCATACGACCATTCTTGAATGTCATGTGGTTTGCTACGAGTGTAGCTGTTCTTACTGAAGTTAAGATAAATTGTTTGTTCCTTGTAACAGTTAGGGTAGTAAAGGGGTTACACGTGACGCGTGGTCAGTGAAGAGTTCGATATGTAAATGATTTATAAATGACTCAGTCATACGACCATTCTTGAATGTCATGTGGTTTGCTACGAGTGTAGCTGTTCTTACTGAAGTTAAGATAAATTGTTTGTTCCTTGTAACAGTTAGGGTAGTAAAGGGGTTACACGTGACGCGTGGTCAGTGAAGAGTTCGATATGTAAATGATTTATAAATGACTCAGTCATACGACCATTCTTGAATGTCATGTGGTTTGCTACGAGTGTAGCTGTTCTTACTGAAGTTAAGATAAATTGTTTGTTCCTTGTAACAGTTAGGGTAGTAAATGGGTTACACGTGACGCGTGGTCAGTGAAGAGTTCGATATGTAAATGTTTTATAAATGACTCAGTCATACGACCATTCTTGAATGTCATGTGGTTTGCTACGAGTGTAGCTGTTCTTACTGAAGTTAAGATAAATTGTTTGTTCCTTGTAACAGTTAGGGTAGTAAAGGGTTACACGGGTACACGTGACGCGTGGTCAGTGAAGAGTTCGATATGTAAATGTTTTATAAGTGACTCAGTCATACGACCATTGTTGAATGTCATGTGGTTTGCTACGAGTGTAGCTGTTCTTACTGAAGTTAAGATAAATTGTTTGTTCCTTGTAACAGTTAGGGTAGTAAAGGGGTTACACGTGACGCGTGGTCAGTGAAGAGTTCGATATGTAAATGTTTTATAAATGACTCAGTCATACGACCATTCTTGAATGTCATGTGGTTTGCTACGAGTGTAGCTGTTCTTACTGAAGTTAAGATAAATTGTTTGTTCCTTGTAACAGTTAGGCATTACCAGAAATCCCATACAACATGTCGCGAAGCATGCGCAGTATCGTATTTATCGCACTTAAATTTAATATGAGCGATCAATTTTCATGCAAAGGAATGTACGGAGATTGACAAAATATTGTTACTTTCTTGGTTTTATTTCAATATCCCTTTACATTCACGAAAGTGCATAAGCGATTTTGTAAACTTTGTAATGTCGTTCATAACATGTATGAAACTCGAGTGATTTGCAGTTAATAAAGCTGTTCGATTTTTATAGAACAAAATTAGCGTCAAAATAGTCTCCTTATGTCCATATTGCTTCATAACGAGTAGTGAAATACCTTACAAACACACGTTCTTGTAGCTTCGGTACAGCACTTCTCACCATTGCATAAGTGGACTTCGATCATTCCAATATAAGGCCAGTAAAAGGGCCAGAAATATGCATCTAAATCCTCTTAAATACTGTTCTGAATTGCATTTGAAAATCTTGAATATATCTTCTTCGCAGCTGACACAAACAGTGCTTCGAAAGGGCCATTTAAAGTCCAAACTCGACTACTTTGTATGCCACATTTCAGCTTCTCCTTCTCTGCCATTTTGTATCCCATGATGCATAGGTCTGTTTATATATAGCTCATTTGGTTCCAGGCCTTCTGAAGTTATTGAGAAATCTACTACAAAAATGTCTGACGTTTTCAACATTTCGAGCACTGAAGAACTACGAAAAATCAAAGTTTGTGAGCCTGATTTATCATATGCTGGCAGATCAACTCCTAGAGAAGTAATTTTTGCTCTGGATATTCCATATCCATTGTTAAAGAAATGGTATGGTAACGTAAAGCAATTTTCTTTACAACCGGAAGTGAATAATTTAACCGGAAGTGAGGAAGAACTTAGCGTTGAACTCGCACAATTCCCTTATATTTCACTCCTGGAACATTATATTCCCGATCGTCACTTTGTTTTCACTGATGATAAAGATGTTAGAAAGGATATTAATGAAAACTTAAGAAAGATCGCCGCAACAGTCACCAAAAAATACAATTAAGCGCCTGCGATCTTACCGCTGAGCTGTACCGGATTTCTGGTAGTAGTAAAGGGGTTACACGTGACGCGTGGTCAGTGAAGAGTTCGATATGTAAATGTTTTATAAGTGACTCAGTCATACGACCATTCTTGAATGTCATGTGGTTTGCTACGAGTGTAGCTGTTCTTACTGAAGTTAAGATAAATTGTTTGTTCCGCTTGTAACAGTTAGGGTAGTAAAGGGGTTACACGCGGTACGTGACGCGTGGTCAGTGAAGAGTTCGATATGTAAATGTTTTATAAATGACTCAGTCATACGACCATTCTTGAATGTCATGTGGTTTGCTACGAGTGTAGCTGTTCTTACTGAAGTTAAGATAAATTGTTTGTTCCTTGTAACAGTTAGGGTAGTAAAGGGGTTACACGCGGTACGTGACGCGTGGTCAGTGAAGAGTTCGATATGTAAATGATTTATAAATGACTCAGTTATACGACCATTCTTGAATGTCATGTGGTTTGCTACGAGTGTAGCTGTTCTTACTGAAGTTAAGATAAATTGTTTGTTCCTTGTAACAGTTAGGGTAGTAAAGGGGTTACACGTGACGCGTGGTCAGTGAAGAGTTCGATATGTAAATGATTTATAAATGACTCAGTCATACGACCATTGTTGAATGTCATGTGGTTTGCTACGAGTGTAGCTGTTCTTACTGAAGTTAAGATAAATTGTTTGTTCCTTGTAACAGTTAGGGTAGTAAAGGGGTTACACGTGACGCGTGGTCAGTGAAGAGTTCGATATGTAAATGATTTATAAATGACTCAGTTATACGACCATTCTTGAATGTCATGTGGTTTGCTACGAGTGTAGCTGTTCTTACTGAAGTTAAGATAAATTGTTTGTTCCTTGTAACAGTTAGGGTAGTAAAGGGGTTACACGCGGTACGTGACGCGTGGTCAGTGAAGAGTTCGATATGTAAATGATTTATAAATGACTCAGTTATACGACCATTCTTGAATGTCATGTGGTTTGCTACGAGTGTAGCTGTTCTTACTGAAGTTAAGATAAATTGTTTGTTCCTTGTAACAGTTAGGGTAGTAAAGGGGTTACACGTGACGCGTGATTTGGCCCAAGAATGGCGCGTGAATCGTGAAAAACACTTCATAAACAAAAGATAAAACCGTGATCCGTGAATTTGCATGAAAGACGTGCGTGAAATGGCTTAAATGATTCTTTTTAGGCATGAATTTACGAAAAAAATGGCACGTGAAGCGCGATCACAAACCCCCCACCCACCCCCCTCCCTTTGCTACCCTTGTAATTATTCGTTTCTTTGATCCTTTTTTGTTGTTAAATTTGTTTTATCTATTTATATGTTTGTTTGTTCCAGTATTTGTTTTTCCGTTGGTTCGTTGTAGTCTTTTTTTCTTGTTTGTTTGTTTACATTGTGTAATTGTTCGCTCGGTTGTTTTAGCTTTGATCGATCCATTTTCGTTTGTTTATTGTTTCAGGTTTGTTGGTTTGTTTGCTTGTTTGTTTGCTTGCTTGTTTGCTTGTTTGTTTGCTTGTTTGTTTGTTTGCTTGTTTGTTAAATTTTTAAATTTAATAATAATCATTTATTAACATATTGCAGTCGTTTGATTGAATTACATGTGATAATAAAGTAATAGCATAAATTTATTCTCTAAATTATGAATATCGATTAAAAGGTGTTTACAAATTGATCAATAATGTGTGTTCGGTTTGTTGGTTTGTTGGTTTGTTTGTTGGTTTGTTGGTTGGTTTGTTTGTTTGTTTGTTTGTTGGTTTGTTTGTTGGTTTGTTTGTTGGTTTGTTGGTTGGTTGGTTTGTTGGTTGGTTTGTTGGTTTGTTTGTTGGTTTGTTTGTTGGTTTGTTTGTTGGTTTGTTTGTTGGTTTGTTTGTTGGTTTGTTTGTTGGTTTGTTGGTTGGTTGGTTGGTTGGTTTGTTTGTTGGTTTGTTTGATGGTTGGTTTGTTGGTTTGTTTGTTGGTTGGTTTGTTGGGTTGTTTTTGTTTGTTTGTTTGTTTGTTTGTTTTTTGTTGGTTTGTTGGTTTGTTGGTTTGTTGGTTTGTTGTTTTGTTGGTTTGTTTGTTGGTTGGTTTGTTCGTTTGTTTGTTTGTTTGTTGGTTTGTTTGTTTGTTTGTTTGTTTGTTTGTTGTTTGTTTTGTTGGTTGGTTGGTTGTTTGTTGGTTGGTTGTTTGTTTGTTTGTTTGTTGGTTGGTTGGTTGGTTGGTTGGTTGGTTGGTTGGTTGGTTGTTGGTTGGTGGTTGGTTGGTTGGTTGGTTGGTTGGTTGGTTGGTTGGTTGGTTGGTTGGTTGGTTGGTTGTTGTTTTGGTTTGTTGGTTGTTGGTTTGTTGGTTTGTTGGGTTTGTTGGTTGGTTGGTTGGTTGGTTGGTTGGTTGGTTGGTTGGTTGGTTGGTTGGTTGGTTGGTTGGTTGGTTGGTTGGTTGGTTGGTTGGTTGGTTGGTTGGTTGGTTGGTTGGTTGGTTGGTGGTTGTTTGTTTTGTTGGTTGTTTTTTGGTTGTTGGTTGGTTTGTTTGTTGTTGGTTTGTTGGTTGGTTGTTGGTTTGTTGGTTGGTTGGTTGGTTGGTTGGTTGGTTTGTTGGTTGGTTGTTGGTTTGTTGGTTTTGTTGGTTTGTTTGTTTGGTTTGTTTGTTTGTTGTTGGTTGTTTGGTTGGTTTTTGTTGGTTGTTGGTTTGTTGGTTGGTGGTTTGATTGGTTGGTTTGTTGGTTTGTTGTTGGTTGGTTGGTTTGTTGGTTGGTTGGTTGGTTTGTTTGTTGTTGGTTGGTTGGTTGGTTGTTGTTGGTTGGTTTGTTGGTTTGTTTTTGGTTTGTTGGTTTTGTTTGTTTGTTTGTTGTTTTGTTGTTTGTTGGTTTGGTTGGTTTTGGTTTTGTTGTTTTGTTTTGTTGTTTGTTGGTTTGTTTGTTTTTGGTTTGTTTGTTTGTTGGTTGGTTGTTGGTTGGTTGGTTTGTTGTTTGGTGTTGGTTGGTTTGTTTGTTGGTTGGTTGTTTGTTGGTTTGTTTGTTTGTTTGTTTGTTGTTTGTTGGTTGTTGTTTGTTTGTTTTTGTTTGTTTTTGGTTTGTTTGTTGGTTTGTTGTTTGTTTGTTTTTGTTGTTTGTTTTGTTGGTTTGTTTGTTTGTTTGTTTGTTTGTTTGTTGGTTTGTTGGTTGTTTTGTTTGTTGGTTGTTTGTTTGTTTTTGTTTTTTTTTGTTTGTTGTTGGTTTGTTTTGTTTTGTTTGTTTGTTTGTTTGTTTGTTTGTTTGTTTGTTTGTTTGTTTGTTTGTTTGTTTGTTGGTTTGTTTGTTGGTTTGTTTGTTTGTTGGTTGGTTGGTTTGTTTGTTTGATGGTTGGTTTGTTGGTTTGTTTGTTGGTTTGTTTGTTTGTTGGTTTGTTTGTTGGTTTGTTGGTTTGTTTGTTTGTTTTTGTTTGTTTGTTTGTTTGTTTGTTTGTTGTTTGTTTGTTGGTTTGTTTGTTGGTTTGTTTGTTTGTTTGTGTGTTTGTTTGTTTGTGAGCCGGCACAGGCGTGATACGAATTCGGACAATGATAGTATACTTACGTATACTGAACAATTAAAGTTCAATTGACGTTTTGCCTTCCAACTGTGTGACACTTTGTTCATTGACCCACTTTATCGTTAGAGTTCGAAATAACCGGAGTTGATTTGGGTCAAGGGAATCGCAAATATAGTTCGAGATAGCGGGAAGTTATTACGCGTCATTTTTTTCCGATTTACTAGAGTCGAGTATTATTGCAATTAAAAATGTTAGTTCTGTCGTTAGAGTGCTATCAATGCGGAATTCCCCAGTCATTTTATGCCTTTAGAATCTGAATATTTTCAATTAACTAATGAAAAAACCGTATGTAGCAATGAAAAGACGGCACCAGCCCATTGGCTTAGTACTCTCAGTGATTGATGATGAAGACGTACTTTATTTAAAGAGGGTAAACACATATAAGTGAAATACACTTATAAACTTGTGGCCCTCACTAAACTTAATAAAATAACAATATAATTTATAATATTCATTAATAATTCATTAGGCAGCTGTCCAATCTGTGCTCAGCATTCTGGTCACGTGGCTACCTTGTAACTCCCATACAATTTCCAAGAAACTAAAAGCACGGGGAGGGTTTGAATAGTTGGCAGGGAATAGGTGGGGTTGATTAATTACTGCAATTGTTCATAAGTATGATACAGAATAGTAATAAAGCTTATTAGTATTCTGTATCTGATACAGAATATCAGATACAGAATACTAATAAGCTCTATAAGTATTCTGTATCGATTAATGCATTATATGAGAGGAACAATACATTATCCTAAAAGCTAATTAATTTCTTCCGCAGTTTCTTTAATGTATAACTCTCTTCCTCTATTGGAGCTTAGCACCGTCACAGTTTTAACTTACTTACTAATGATACAATCATTGGATTTCTTGCTTTGTGCGGCAATTCTTTCACAATCTCAAATAAATTATAACAAACTTTGAAAGACACGAGATTACTTCAAATTAAGGACTTCGCACAGTTCTCGCTAAATATTGCGTTACTTGCTACATTATTATTTTCAAGAACCTCGAATTAGAAGATGGTAAAGTAATGTTAGTCGAACTAGAACTTCATACGGAATTTATGTGTCAAAAGAAAGTCAATAGACTTTTTCCTTGCTACCTTGTTTTTACGAGACATCTGCCAGACTTCAGAAATCTGTACACTCCACTTCGGTGCTAGTTTGGGCACATTCTCTCAACAACTGACTCTCTTGTGATACACTTTTGGCAGTTTGCGAAATTTGTCAGCCATCGTCTCAAACTGATGCCCGTCTTAGCTCTGTGACCTTCCTGTGAGAACTGTTCTTGATTTGATTGAAAAGAATCAAAACTCCGTTCGCATTCACAATTAAAGCGCCCTATTAAAACCAAACAGAAGTGTAAATGTATTCTAAATGAAAAAGCAGGCATATTACATATTTGTTCTTTGTTATGTCTTAATGAGCAATCAACTCTATTCAAAAACTACCAAGTATGAAAAGGAATAAAACATTTATTAAACAATCGATATCTTACAGTGAGGATACACTAACCGGGACCACTTGAGCAAAACTGACCAATCAGATTACACCTGAAAATAATCACATTCCAACAAAAGTCATCTGCGCCAATCATCATTATGACTATAACGCTGATTGGCCAAGACAACTTTTGTTGGATTGTGATTGTTTTCAGATGTAATCTGATTGGTCAGTTTTGCTCAAGTGGTCCCGGTTAGTGTGTCCTCACTGTAATATAATACGAAACTGCCTTCATTGTTTAGTGCGATCAAGCAATCGGAATGAGAATTGAATGCTAAAAGAACAGTTATTGCGACCAGTGAGCGAGCCCCAGCGAGCGAACTGGGAGCAAAACTAATCTTTGGTTGGGCTTCCTGTGTATTCAGATGCCAGCTCGATTCTCGATTTGTGTTTTTCAGTGGGTGGAGAAAGATTTTTTTCACGTGACTTTTGCCCTGACGTCATATATCGTACGTTCCCGTCGTTCGTTTGGGCATTTGTGACTCGCGATCTCGTGTTCAGAGTGGATTCGAAGCTTTTTGCTCGTACTTTATATCCGATTCTTCGATGGAATTATGTAAAGATCTTCATTTATTGTTGACGATCGCTTTAGTTAGCAACATATCGAGGGGAAGGCAATGTTATTATATTAGTCTTTCAGCTCTGTTGTGTGCTAAGTCGCTGCACTGATTGTCACTGTGGACCGCAACATAAAAGTAGTCGATCGAATCCTAGTACCGTATAAATGCTAGTTCTTGGAAACCAAGTCATCCCAGATGCAGAGACATTGTCACTGAATTATCTGCCTAACAGCTCGTTCGTTTTATATCGTGCCGCCAACCGTACCAAACTTTATTCTAAATTCAAGATATAGGTGTTCATAAGAGACCGTTCATAAGTGTAGCAAAATGAATACTGAAAATCGATAAAGTACGTACATTGATAAAGAAAAAAAGTGTATGTTGATTTTTATTGATTGATACTAATGTCTTTCTTCAGTGATAATAATTGCCGTCGGAGCGAAGCGTAGATGGCTTATAAATTCTATGTCAATAGATTTCTAAAACTGTTCAGTAGTACACAGGCTTGCAATAACTAGCCTCCTATGTAACATGACAGCGGCAATCACATCTCTGTAAAAATCAACCAATCAGAATGGACCGTTCCCACGGCTGAAATGGACAAGAAACGATCGCGAAATCAAAACATTTTTACGTACATGGAGGATTGTCAATTTGTCTTGGTTTTCGAATTCGGAGGTCGCAATTTTTGACCTATGGTTAGCCTAGTTTAATTATTATATTATTTTCATCTCAATCAGATATTGACTACAATTCTGGTTGAAACGCCTACCTGGTTCAAACAATGATTAAACAATATCATAAGTAATTTACAATATTCGTGACAATGTTGTATCTTATTTACAATCTCTCGCCTTCGGCTCGAGATTGTAAATAAGATACAACATTGCCACTCATAGGGTGTTACTAAAACGAGTAACGGAGTAATGAGTAACGAGTAACAGAGTAACGAGAAAACGAGTAACAGCCAAATTTCGCCACATAGAAATTTTCAATAGCGAGTAATGAACTAATGGCAAAACGAGTAACAGCCAAATTTAGCCACATAGAAAATTGTTCAAAAACAAGTAATAAGGGTAATGGATAAAGTAAGGATAATAGCCAAATATATAATATAAAATACATCTTAAAATCTTACCGTAAAAATGTCAAACAACAGTAATCGTCAATAAGTCAATTTCTTAGCCATTTTCAAAGTTACCTCCGATCCCATTGAGAGGCTGCCGATAAAGCCGTTTATGCACAGACACTTACTTTGACCAGTTCACGAAAAATGTTATGCTATTTCTTCGTGTAAACCACAGGAAGCCCAGTAAGATGGCACCTGCCTTAGTTTACCCTGCGAGCAGAGGGAATTTTATCTGGGCTAAAGTCTTCAAAAGAAAGAAGGGAGAAAATTCTTCTTCCTCTTCCGACTTCTACAGGAAAAGACCTCTGCTAGCAGGGTAGCCTTAGTTGGGCTTATACTTATGATCTTTTGCGAAACGATGCGATACGAGGCGAAATGAAACGATGCGAAACGATGCGATACGGATCTTTTGCGAAACGAACTCTACTGTACAATATGTGATAATTGTAATTGTTCACTCTCTAGAGGCTTCTTTAGTCAAGAACGAGCTATGTTATTGCCGTTGGAGCGAAGCGTAGCTTACATCAACCAATCAGAATGGACCGTTCCCACGGCTGAAATGGACAAGAAACGATCGCGAAATCAAAACATTTTTACATGGAAGATTGTCAAACCACTGGGTGAATCAGTAAAATTCAAGAATCAGAATCTCTATCACGTGTATATCTCAAAAGCTATGAAAAGAAAGCTCAAGAGTGTCGCAGTTTACTGGGAAGATAAACAATATTTTAGTCTTTCCATCCATTGACGAGATCTGATGCGCCCATAATTTGACAACAAAGGTGGCGGCGGCCCACTGTTATTGCAAGGCCCTTGAAGCGTTGTCGTCAAGATTAGCGAATTTCCTGCTTGTAAGTGACAAAAAAGCCAATAAAGTAATATTTTCTGGTTCTCTAGCTGTCGCCCGCGGGGAAAACCCTCCATTACACCTTGGGGGGAGGGGACAGTGACAAAACTCTCATTTCGTTTCGTAGATGATTATAGTTTTTTTGTGAGAAGATTTGCTTAACAGAATTCCCGAAAACATTTACTCGAGTATTCATGGATTTGGATGAGAGAATGAGGTATACATTTAGCAGGACATTCAACGACAACGTTTCATATAGAAGACTAAATTAAAACCATGCAGGACGTCCTTGCAATAACAGCTAGTGCCGCCACCTTTGTTGTCAATGGCCGGGCTCATCAGATCCGTCGTCAATGGCTTTAAAAAGCAGACTTTTGGGATGGTAAAGCCTCAGAGATCTTAACAGATGATTTGCTTCGATGTTTACAGCCGTAGCAGAAATCAGGTAATATTGACTTTATATTGTCGTGTTTTCACTCACTACACACTCATATATATAACACAGGTCGTTCTTGACCAAAGAGGCCTCTAGAGAGTGAATTCGAAGAATTACAATTATCACATATTGTACAGTAGAGTTCGTTTCGCAAAAGATCCGTATCGCATCGTTGCGCAAAAGATCATAAGCAGTCGATAGCGATGGTGTATGCTTGTTCCAGCACTCGCAAATAGATCCGTTGGATTACTTGTTTTTGAACAATTTTCTATGTGGCTAAATTTGGCTGTTACTCGTTTTGCCATTAGTTCATTACTCGCTATTGAAAATTTCTATGTGGCGAAATTTGGCTGTTACTCGTTTTCTCGTTACTCTGTTACTCGTTACTCATTACTCCGTTACTCGTTTTAGTAACACCCCCACTCATATTGTAAATACTACATATATATCTTAAAAACCTGACATTTGCAGGACTTCCCTCTCGACCAATCAATACCAGTTGAGCTGTGGCTGCCGACTCGTGTTATGCGAATGAATCATCGAATCAAGAGCATTTCATGGTAAATAAGACAAAAACTGTGGAGAAAATGAGAAAATTTGGACAAAAACACAAAACTCTAAAACCTGCGAAGGAAAACAGTCGACAAAACGTGAAGACCAGATCGGGATTGTTTTATCCTGGAGTGACTTTGACTAGTGAAAGGCGGTGTTACTTCTTGCAGTTCGTTGCTAATGTGATTAAAAAAACAGCTATAGCGAGAAGGTCCATAGGACTAAATACACTGTAAGTCTATCGGATGGGTTTTAGAGTCAAACACCCGAACACATGCAGACCTCATATCTATGGGCAATGTACAGAACCCATGCAAACATGCACCAAATGGGGCTTAATCCCACTATAGTAGTTTCCTATAATAAGAACAACCCTATCCTACGTTATGACGTAAATCAATTGATTGATTGTCGTCACACAACGCTACGAAGAAGACTGACGTAAGGTAAGGTGAACTAACTTTATTTATACACGCTAAATGCCTATAAAAAAGCTGATTTCCACAAGGGGCGTGTCGTTACAAGTTAAGAAATAATGACGTGACAAATAGGTCGCTCAAATAAAACGTTTATTAAAATATCACGAATATTTTTATATCAGCAAATTAAAGCTTTTATCTACACAAAATAAATACGAAGCAACTATTTACAAATGATGGTTTATGCATGCATCTAGTCAAGCCTGGTTGTCATAGCGACGTGCATAAGAAACAGGTGTCACGTGACAAGCACAAGGAAATGAAAACCAAACTTGTGTTTGCGCACCTGTGTTTATGCTTACGTCACTAGTGACACCCAGGCTTCAATCTCGTTCCCAGAGCCCACGTTCCTCAACGTTTCTCGGTGCTGACCAAGAGGAATGTGGCTTGGGGGATAGGGGACTTGCACTAACAGGTCACGTGACACTACCCCCCTTAAATCGAACAGCAGTGCCAAAATGAACTCCAGAAATGAAAAGAGCAGCTCGAAATTAGAAAAAGGGCGACGTTGCAGCTCATAATGTCTGACACAGGAGAAATGGCATTATGAATAAAATCGCAAATTTTATCAGGATTCGTATAGGAACTGATGTGCTGGATTACAAGCTCTTGCCATCCAATGCATTTCCCAAACAAAATCTTAGAAAACGTTCGATTTTATTTTTAATGTCATTTCTCCTGTGCCAGACATTATGAGCTGAAACTTCTCCCGTTTACTAATTTCGAGCTGCTCTTTTCATTTCTGGAGTTCATTTTGACACTGCTGTTCGATTTAAGAGGGTTGGGGTCACGTGACCTGTTAGTGCAAGTCCCCCAGGCTTTAGCGACGCACCTGGGGCCGGTTGTACGAAAGGCGATTAGTGCTAAACCTGGATTAGCATCAATAGTTTTCTTAAGATTTAATCCTGGATTAGCGCTAATCGCTTTTCGAGCAACTGGGCCCTGAGGCCTATGTGCACACAATCGTGAAGTTAAACACTTTGTACAGATGAAAGAGAAAAAGAAAAGTGCAAACCAAGCTGAAAGCACTAGTCTAATCGATATCGCCAGCCAAATGTCGCTATATGTATTTGGTTCTCCCGTCCCCATCCACAGGTAGCCCAAGCACTATTCTTGGCAGCTTTGCAAATATGAGCTTGGGCTACCTGTGGTGTTCCTGAAATCTTTACCAATATAATATTTCTTATCGTCCAGTAAACGCTTCAAGTATTCTTAATAAAATCAATACAGACCCGCTGTCTTTTGTCATACAAACAGACAATTTGTATCAAGAATATACTGTCATCAATACAAAACAATCAACTCTCTAAAGACGGATGCCTCTCTAAAGGTTCGGACACACGATGCAACTTTTCTTGCAAAGTTGCGCGCAACTGTTGCAGAAGTAGGATGATCGAATTCTGCAACCGTTGCGCGAAACCTTCCTGCTGCACTGTTTTATTGTAGAGTTTCTCAGTTGGCTTAAAGAGCATCCATCTTATTGAAGGTTGACAATGTTCTTGCTTACAAAACATTACAAGAATTAGTAAACTTTGTCACTACTGCTTATATACTCAATGTATAGAGTCGTTTTCGTATGAGTGGGAACCCTGTGGTACCGTGACATTCAAATGGCTTCCTTTCTGAACCAATCAAAAAGCGTGCAGATGAATCTCATCCAATCAAACTCTTTCAATATGGTACGGTACCGTAACTTTCCCACTCCTACGAAAACGACTCTATAATCTACAGCCTACAAACTATTATAATGTTTGTTTATTCATTATTTTCATCGCTTAATTAATTGATATCAAATTTGATAGTCTTCACGAATGCCTGTACAGTTTATTTTGCGAAAATAAATACCTGCTTGCTGCTAGAAGCGGCAAAAATGCTCTTTAAAAGCTATGTACATGAAGTGTAGAAGAGCTTAGCTCTTATACTATAAGTTTGGGAGTGGCCATGAGGGGCAGCTTTAAACACCACCTCTCCCCGGCCACACCCATAGATCTTACACAGTGACCTATAAAGCTATTCAGACTTGAAAAGGGTCATAAGAATTGCATTACAATTCAATTTAGTTTCTCAAAATCCTCAGAGTAGTTTGACTTACAAAGTAAAGAACTTAATTCAACGGTTGAATATTTCCTCTTAATTTATAAAGGAAAACCTTCATTAAGCGCAAAAAGCTGTAAAAGCTTCATCTCGACTTTAAGAGGAATAACCTTAAAACAATCCCATCAAGGGATTGGGCTTCCTTTGTAGGCATATGAACGGGTAGGACTGGAGAAAAACGTTACCACTCGCAGTCAGTATTTTCATACACGTATTCACCGATACTTCAATCTTGCTCCCAGACTTCTCTCCTTTAAGCAGGTGCGGCGAGACTAGGCACGAGAACAAGAGATCTACTGAAGATTGGAAACGCAAAAACATACTAAAGGGTAACTTGCTTTGCAGGATTACAGTAGAATAAAAGTACCTACAAGTAGATATTGCTAAATGATGGCATAACATCTCCAAGTGAGATACACACATTACACAGGCGATACGTCAGAGTTGTCAGACAGTTTACGCATCTCTTCCAATACCAAAGCCTTTTCATCTTCTAGCGTAATTTCACGCGACTCTGGTCTGAGGTTGGCCGTCTCGTCACTCTTATCAACTGAACAAGATAATCGAACAATACACAAGTTAACGCAAGCAAGGAAGCAAGCAAGAAATTACATGAAATAAACAAGGAAGCAAGGAAGGAAGGAAGGAGGCAAGGTAGGAAAGATGGAAGCAAGGAAGCAAGGAAGCAAGGAAGCAAGGAAGCAAGCAAGCAAGCAAGCAAGCAAGCAAGCAAGCAAGCAAGCAAGCAAGCAAGCAAGCAAGCAAGCAAGCAAGCAAGCAAGCAAGCAAGCAAGCAAGAAATTACATGAAATAAACAAGCAAGCAAGGAAGGAGGCAAGGAAGGAAAGATGGAAGCAAGCAAGCAAGGAAGCAAGCAAGCAAGCAAGCAAGCAAGCAAGCAAGCAAGCAAGCAAGCAAGCAAGCAAGCAAGCAAGCAAGCAAGCAAGCAAGCAAGCAAGCAAGCAAGCAAGCAAGCAAGCAAGCAAGCAAGCAAGCAAGCAAGCAAGCAAGCAACATTTTGGCAGAATGCTACATTCAGTCGCAAATATAACTTACATTCTTTAAACAACGATTCTCCATAGTTTGTTTTCCAGCTGTTTAGCTTTGTAAAAACCTCCTCCTCATCCTCTTCGTCCTCCATTTCTTTTCTCAGTCGTTTCTTATAATCATCTTCGTTTTCACTTTCACTGTCATCCTTCTCAATCTCCTTTAGTTTCATCTTAGTTGCCCGGAAAGATCGCTCGTTATTTCGATTGAGCGAGTTTTTCTTTAGAGCGTTAACAATCCTTAGGGGAGGGGGGAGGGTACCATCATGTCCTGTTTTGCATCTTCGTCGTAAAAAAAGAATAATTCCTGATATGAGAAGTAAGGCTCCAACAATACCTGCAGCTATGGAGACATAGAGGATTATGTCGCGAGGAAAACCTTTTTTACTTGGTCTACCTGATTCTGAATCAAACGAAAATAAAGGACAATGAGAAGCTTCATTGACAAATGAGAGGTAAGAAAGGGGAACAGGATAGAAGGAAGGAAAGAAGGAAGGTTATTAATTATATTGTGTACCTTTAACGTCCCATACAATATCCGTTGGAATGAGAGGAGGTAGGGTATTATTAACACTTCCAGAATTGTTCTTAATTTTTGACAACACTCCATTCAAAGGAACTGTAAAATAGCAAATACGCAAATATAAGTTCCCACATCCTTGAACCTGTCACAGAAGTGACCTTATCAGCATACACATAGACTCACTACATGCATAGCTAACGATCTCACCTGATTCAAACTGTATCTCACTGAGTAGTATCCACCACCCATGATAGTAAAAGTCAACAATACTATAGCTAACGATCTCACCTGATTCAAACTGTATCTCACTGAGTAGTATCCACCACCCATGATAGTAAAAGTCAACAATACTATAGCTAACGATCTCACCTGATTCAAACTGTATCTCACTGAGTAGTATCCACCACCCATGATAGTAAAAGTCAACAATACTATAGCTAACGATCTCACCTGATTCAAACTGTATCTCACTGAGTAGTATCCACCACCCATGATAGTAAAAGTCAACAATACTATAGCTAACGATCTCACCTGATTCAAACTGTATCTCACTGAGTAGTATCCACCACCCATGATAGTAAAAGTCAACATTACTATAGCTAACGATCTCACCTGATTCAAACTGTATCTCACTGAGTAGTATCCACCACCCATGATAGTAAAAGTCAACATTACTATAGCTAACGATCTCACCTGATTCAAACTGTATCTCACTGAGTAGTAGTCCACCACCCATGATAGTAAAAGTCAACATTACTATAGCTAACGATCTCACCTGATCCAAACTGTATCTCACTGAGTAGTATCCACCACCCATGATAGTAAAAGTCAACATTACTATAGCTAACGATCTCACCTGATTCAAACTGTATCTCACTGAGTAGTATCCACCACCCATGATAGTAAAAGTCAACAATACTATAGCTAACGATCTCACCTGATTCAAACTGTATCTCACTGAGTAGTATCCACCACCCATGATAGTAAAAGTCAACAATACTATAGCTAACGATCTCACCTGATTCAAACTGTATCTCACTGAGTAGTATCCACCACCCATGATAGTAAAAGTCAACAATACTATAGCTAACGATCTCACCTGATTCAAACTGTATCTCACTGAGTAGTATCCACCACCCATGATAGTAAAAGTCAACAATACTATAGCTAACGATCTCACCTGATTCAAACTGTATCTCACTGAGTAGTATCCACCACCCATGATAGTAAAAGTCAACATTACTATAGCTAACGATCTCACCTGATCCAAACTGTATCTCACTGAGTAGTATCCACCACCCATGATAGTAAAAGTCAACATTACTATAGCTAACGATCTCACCTGATTCAAACTGTATCTCACTGAGTAGTATCCACCACCCATGATAGTAAAAGTCAACAATACTATAGCTAACGATCTCACCTGATTCAAACTGTATCTCACTGAGTAGTATCCACCACCCATGATAGTAAAAGTCAACATTACTATAGCTAACGATCTCACCTGATTCAAACTGTATCTCACTGAGTAGTATCCACCACCCATGATAGCAAAAGTCAACAATACTATAGCTAACGATCTCACCTGATTCAAACTGTATCTCACTGAGTAGTATCCACCACCCATGATAGTAAAAGTCAACAATACTATAGCTAACGATCTCACCTGATTCAAACTGTATCTCACTGAGTAGTATCCACCACCCATGATAGTAAAAGTCAACAATACTATAGCTAACGATCTCACCTGATTCAAACTGTATCTCACTGAGTAGTATCCACCACCCATGATAGTAAAAGTCAACAATACTATAGCTAACGATCTCACCTGATTCAAACTGTATCTCACTGAGTAGTATCCACCACCCATGATAGTAAAAGTCAACATTACTATAGCTAACGATCTCACCTGATTCAAACTGTATCTCACTGAGTAGTATCCACCACCCATGATAGTAAAAGTCAACATTACTATAGCTAACGATCTCACCTGATTCAAACTGTATCTCACTGAGTAGTATCCACCACCCATGATAGTAAAAGTCAACATTACTATAGCTAACGATATCACCTGATTCAAACTGTATCTCACTGAGTAGTATCCACCACCCATGATAGTAAAAGTCAACAATACTATAGCTAACGATCTCACCTGATTCAAACTGTATCTCACTGAGTAGTATCCACCACCCATGATAGTAAAAGTCAACAATACTATAGCTAACGATCTCACCTGATTCAAACTGTATCTCACTGAGTAGTATCCACCACCCATGATAGTAAAAGTCAACAATACTATAGCTAACGATCTCACCTGATTCAAACTGTATCTCACTGAGTAGTATCCACCACCCATGATAGTAAAAGTCAACATTACTATAGCTAACGATCTCACCTGATTCAAACTGTATCTCACTGAGTAGTATCCACCACCCATGATAGTAAAAGTCACAAGTCAAGTACTTTCCCACGTTATGGTCCAGTTCCACTTCCAGAAAAAAAGCTCTGTTTTTCATTCTACGCTTTTCAAGACTGGGTTCAAAGACGGTCTTCCATGTGTAATACTCTCCGTCATTACTGAATGATATCACCACCTAAAGGAAACAATAGAGTATGAGGAGGGTGGGGTGGGTGGGGTTGAAATAGGGAGAAGGGGCGTGGTCACGGTCTTCCATGTGTAATACTCTCCGTCATTACTGAATGATATCACCACCTAAAGGAAACAATAGAGTATGAGGAGGGTGGGGTGGGTGGGGTTGAAATAGGGAGAAGGGGCGTGGTCACGGTCTTCCATGTGTAATACTCTCCGTCATTACTGAATGATATCACCACCTAAAGGAAACAATAGAGTATGAGGAGGGTGGGGTGGGTGGGGGGGTTGAAATAGGGAGAAGGGGCGTGGTCACGGTCTTCCATGTGTAATACTCTCCGTCATTACTGAATGATATCACCACCTAAAGGAAACAATAGAGTATGAGGAGGGTGGGGTGGGTGGGGTTGAAATAGGGAGAAGGGGTGTGGTCACGGTCTTCCATGTGTAATACTCTCCGTCATTACTGAATGATATCACCACCTAAAGGAAACAATAGAGTATGAGGAGGGTGGGGTGGGTGGGGTTGAAATAGGGAGAAGGGGCGTGGTCACGGTCTTCCATGTGTAATACTCTCCGTCATTACTGAATGATATCACCACCTAAAGGAAACAATAGAGTATGAGGAGGGTGGGGTGGGTGGGGTTGAAATAGGGAGAAGGGGTGTGGTCACGGTTATTTGAAGATTAACTTTCTGATTTTGTCAAAATATACATTTCCAGAGATAAAGAAAAAGTGTTCAGCATTTCCTGTCTCCGTCTATAAAGTAGAATATTCACCTTTCCAAAGAGCAGCTTTTCAGCGCCTGGTTGATTCAAGACATGAAATCGTATGTTAGTGAATTGTCGAATTGTGGAGAACTGGAATGTGACGGTTGGGTGTTCTGTAATCGGGTCACGCCATCCTATCCACGATATCCATACCGTATTGTTAGTATCATTCCATGGCACATTCATTCCTAACTCTCCATCAACAAGCTGACCCAAACCTCCAGATAACACGCCTCGTTTGGTGCCGTAGGCCAGGCGTCGACCATCGTAACCAACATCTCGTAAATCTCCAAGGCCTGGTCCGTCAGCTCGCCCGTTGCCCTGGGATACTCGATACGACACAAGTCCCTCTGAAATTCGTACAAAATATTAAAGGTATGAGGCACATGCGAAGCGGCGGCGCTTGTTTTCGGCTTCTCTTACAAGTAGGAATTGTGTCAAAACAACAGAGTATGGACTGAGCGCCTGACGGACAGACAGACAGACAAATTCTCATGATCAGATGTCCTCACCTTGCTTTGTCCAGGGACAACCATACAATTCGACTTTAAAACATGCTCTGTTGGTTAGGCTTTTGACGGCGACAAGCCTGACGTATCGTGCGATGTGAGGTGACAGCAATGTATGTCTGTTTGTAATCGTCTCGTTGTTTTCAAACACCTGAGAATAGAAACTGATGAGAATGGGAAAAGAGAGAAGCAATACAACGAGTATCTTACCGTGACTGTAACCTCATTCTCTCTGTACTGCCTCCATCTCCAGATCTCATCGTTATTTCTTTTGTAAGCCAGGTAAAACTTGCTAACGTGGCTGACGTCGTATCTGAACAATAAAGGTCATTAAATCAATAATTAATCCATCCATTCATTCACCCATCCATCGATTCATCCATCCATCCATTCATCCATCCAACCATCAATAATTCATCCATCCATCCATCCATCCATCCATTCATCCATTCATTCATTCATCCATCGATTCATCCATCCATCCATTCATTCACCCATCCATCGATTCAACCAAGCATTTATATATTCATCCATCCATCCATTCATCGATTCATCCATGCATCGATTCATCCACCCATCAATTCATGTATTCATCCATCCATTCATCCATCCATCCATCCACCCATTCATTCACCCATTTACCCATTCATTCATTCGCCCATTCATTCATCCATCCATTTATTCATTCACTCATCCATCCATCCATCGATTCATTCATCCATTCATTCACCCATCCATTCACCCATCCATCCATTCACCCATCCATTCACCCATTCGTTCATTCATCCATTCATTCACCCATTCATCCATCCATCCATCCATCCACCCACCCATTCATTCACCCATTCGTTCATTCATTCACCCATTCATTCATCCATCCATCCATTCATTAATCCATTCATTCATTCATTCATCCATCCATTAATTGTTCGTTTGCTCCGTTAGTCATTATAACATAGGTATGATATAATGGATTAATTATTATAACGCGACCTCTGATTGGTTGGTTAGCGTGTGTCCGTAAGCCCACAGACACACGCTACGGCTACAGACACACGCTCACGTCATCACCATAGCTCGCGCTCTGAAATCAATCCTGTGGCGGATTTAGGGAGGGGGGTTCATTGGGTGCCCGTGCACCCCCCTTCAGTACTGCCCTTAATACGATTTTTTTAAATACAAAAAATCGGTGCGCGTAACATTTCCTTCTGGAGTGAACCCCCCACCTCAAAATCCTAGATCCGCCCCAGCAATCGGAATTAAAACAAAATTGTTTTATTTGAATTTGCAGTGACTATGTTATAAAAGAAATGGTCAACGCTTTAGCTGTGCGTCCATCGAGTTATGGAGCACGCGGGAATTTGGGAGAGCAATCGTGAAGCTAGAGTTGCTCTCGGCTATGCCTCGAGCAACTCTTACGCTTCTCTCGTGCTCTCCCAAATTCCCGCGTGCTCCATAACTCGATGGACGCACGCTAAGCGTTGACCATTCCAAAAATTGGATATCAAGCTCGTATTGGCAACAAAAGTTCATATCATTAAACTTACTTTTGTGACGTGAAATTCCATACCAAAACTCCTTGGGTTTCAAAGCCCGATAGTCTCATGTCATAACCAAGATCAATCTCGATGTATTCCTTGCTTACTCTACCCTCAGCGGAACACCAACCCGTGGTCGTGAGCTTGTCAGTGAGTCGACCATGGTAAGGGCCATACTGACGGTGGTCACTCGTGGATGACGCACGCATTTGCGCGTCGGGAATAGATCCATTTGAAACACCTAAAGGAATGTGGCAATCTGGATGGAAATCGTATTGGTATTTAGTATATCAATGTGTGCAAAGACAGACAGACAGACAGGCAGACAGACTGACAGACAAGCAGACAGACTGACAGACAAGCAGACAGACAGACAGACAAACAAACAGACATACAGATAGAAAGAATGACATACAGACAGACAGACACTAAACAAACTGAAAGACATACAGACAGACAGACTGACTGACAGTGTAGTGTAAAGGGTATGAAATACGAAATAAAAGCATTACAAAAGAGACAAATCGTTCAAATTTTCTTCTGAGCTAAAATATCTTTCATATCTATTTTGATTTTCGTAGCCTCGCGCAAAGCATCATGGGCTCGGACAAGGAGAACAATGGCAAGCAGACAGACAGCGAGGTGGCAGGCTGGCAAGCACATATTCGATGAAAATCAATCTGCCAAGGAAACATGCAATGACGTGATTTATACGAACTGAACACCACATTAACGCGACAGAAATAAAGCAGGCAAATTTCCAATCAGATATTTTGCCCAGTTTAGATCGCAATGACATTTCTTTTACTATTTGGAAAAGGTTCAAAATGGAAGGACTATTGAAGGACCGAAATAAATACTTTTGTTTCAGTACATTTACAAGTGTCAATCGCTTCAACTTCTCTGCGTATTTCGAGAAATTCGCCTCTACATGAATGAATGTAACTAAAAATACTAAAACTAAAATAATTGTTTCGAGAAGAATTATTAACTTTAGCCACTTTAGGACGAGTGGAGGACTGGGAATGAGTTTTAAGAATTAATCTAATTAAAAAATGAACCCCATCACAAGAAAGAGCATATCAGAATTAGTAAGTTTTAGGAATTTGATAGGGTTTGGAGAAGCAGCAACTGAACTGCAGACATTTAAAAACTGCAAAAATTACAAAGAAATGTATGGTTACTCGGGACAAGCGTCCATACTAAACATACATTTCTTTGTGAGTTTTGCGATTTTTGGAAAGCTGTTACTCGTTCAATATCTAACAAAACCTTTTGAAACTTTGTAATAATGCTAATTGTGATATGCTCTTCTTGCAATGGGATTCATTTCTTAATTAGATTAATTCTCAAAACTCATTCCCAGTCCTTTACTCGTTTCTAAAGTGGATCTACCACAGGAACCCCAATGCGCAAGTAAACGACATCTAATAGTGGATGTGCACCTTTTGTACACGCAAAGAATCATGGGAAAATGACTCCACTGCACTTCTAAAGCACTTAGTTCATGAGAAAGAAATGACGTTGATGTAGAACCTTCTACCCAGGTCAGATAGAACATCAAATGTCTTCGATGAAGTATATGCCATTATTTCTGTTATATTTCATGTTTTCATGCTCAGGTTTCGTTCTTTTTATCTTTTAAGTTCTTACATTATATCGGATCTAGATATTACTTATTATTATTATTATTATTATTAAAGTAAACGATGAAGCTACACAAACGTCTGTCTTTTTCGCCGCTATAACGGGCGAAAAAGGGTTGAAAACACTGCAGTAAAGTCAATTTACCATGGTTCTTTGCCGGCGCGCGAAGCAAAGAGAAATATATCGCGCGTAAACGAATACATTGTAAGGAAAGAATCAACACCGTGTCGACTACGAGAAAGGAAAACGAGGAAGAAGGCAAATATTCTTACTTGCAAAAGTTCTCGTTCCAGAACTATACCCAACGATGCCCAATAATACCGCAGCTAATATCAATGAGAACGGAGCTGCCATCTTTAACCTCATCACAAACTGAAGAGAGAACAATAAAAGTTGTATTATCAGTATTGTGATCAATAATAGCAATCACGTGCATATATAGCCCGACCCGTTTTGGATAAGTTGTCGTGTCTTTGGAGAAACGCACGCCATGTCTTCATTAACTACCTAGGCTGTAAAGTTGTTTTATTTGTTTCCATTCACAAGCAACAATAAAGAGTGTAAAGCTAAAAATATCTACCTATGATTACTGATCTACTTCACTCACTCGCCAACCATCGGAACTGACCCACAAGAACTAATTTAGTGAACAGAAATAGAAATAACAACCTTGAGATAACAGGATGCGACGAACAGATCGTTTCCTTGACATTTGGAAAGTTCTACGGTGGTGCGTGTGTAGAGCGTGTTTGGCGGGTTCAAAGTTGAACATATGATAAATTTTGTGAATCATTCGATCTATGTACTCCTACTTTGACCTTGAGCGAACCCGTAAATAAACAATAGTCACACCCCCAGACACACGTACGCAGCAACTCACTGGATAGATCAGTAGATAAAAGGTGGCATGTCTATTCTTGTGGTCTTTAAATTCGACGGACAAGAAAACGTCAGTTCAAATATGAAATTGCGCAAGTTCATGTCGCTACTGTAATCGTTTTCTATTCTAGAAAGAACAAAGCCGAGACTACTGTAACAGGTCGTAACAGATGACCGGCGTTTATACAAAGGCTAGTGCAGCGGGGACCAGACAAAGGTGTCCAGAGGTAGAGGTATCTCTTCATTCGTCAAGTTTCCTATCCGTGGATGTCTCACGGGTTGGGTAATTTACCTCTTATTTGCCATAACTCCTTGATTCGCCCTCATAAAACCCATGGAAGGGCTTCTATCAAATAAACCGCCATTCGAAGAACGTCTGTACATTGCGCACTCAAAGGGCTTTTCTCACGAGCTCATAAAGGGCTCCAACAATAACTTTTTTATTTAATAAGTTATTTTCGAATAGTTCGGTCTAGAACTAACTTAGTGGCGCACTTCTCAACACTTCTGCACGAGTTCTGCTCAGTCATTTGCGCACTGCACGCAAAACGAATTTCTTCAGCACACAAACTAAGTAGTAAAACTGGCCGTAGTTGCTTGGTGTATTAATTCCCCATATCGAGCATATCCCACAACAAAGAATATGCCTCAGGCTATAAAGCTGAGAGTATAAGCATTTTTGCCTGGTCATTTGGTTACAGAAGTTCATTTTACGTGTAGGAATTTGGAACATGTTGCGAGGGCCTGTATTCATCAAGTATAATACTCTCTAGCAAAGTAGCACTTGTAATTATTGTCTAATCATACGTAAACCGAACACGAATATTTATCGACAATTATACTAAGCGTGAGTACCAGAGAACCATCTTTTCTGCTCTCCCTCCCAGACCCCGAAGGGGCCTCGGACACCGGGTAGTTGAATCGGTACCACGCGCTCTTCTGGTTTAAGGTTTAAATTGTTTTTCGTTCTCCAACGGGAAATAACTAGCGGATTTAGAAACTGATTGAGATTAAAAGTAAACTCCTCAGGGGAGAGGACTTTGCTGCTGTGAACGGGTACCCTTGAGGAAGCGCCTACAGTGCACGTGGACCAGTATATACTATTTATACTGCAGCTTTCATCTGAAAACTTTAATAAGCTTAGTCGTTGCGTCCTCACGTAAAGTACTCAAGACTATCCAACGTGGCCTTTAAGCTGTGAAAATAGAGATCTTAAAAAAATGCTGCGTTTTCAAATGATACGGTTACGATGTTGGATTAGAAAATGACCGAGGTCGGTGTGCGCATGCGCACATACAGCTAAACTAACATCCATTATGTGGCCTAAAGTATCAAGGAGTTTGACATGTGAACTTGGCATTCCCTGGCAAGACTATGTGGTGTATTTTCAATTAATTGTAAAAAGTTCGCACAGACAAGATATTAGAAAGATAACTCAACGATGCAGACAGATGGACGGAAAACGATGTTCACTTGACTGACCTTTCGGCCACGCATAACAAACACTTTTTAACACGATAAAACCATGAAATTTGACAAAACGATAATGAACAAAATGATGAACAAAACAGTTGGGATGCAGCTTTTGGTGGCGCAGAAGTTCGAGTGGATTAAACACGAATAGTCTCCGGTCAAGTGGTTAGAAAGTCAAAATGGAGCTATTTGGTATTAGATTTCGATTCACGTATTAGTATTATGTGTTTTATCGCACACATTTGGTCTTGTTCGACGATTAAAAGCACAAACTGGAAAAGCCATTTCAATGCCTATAGCCGGCGTGCAGTAAGGGAAAACCATTTTAAAGCTATGATGTGCCATACGGGAACCCATTTCAATGCTACAGCGTGGCGTAATGTCCGTAAGGGAAACCATTTTAACTATGGCGTACTGTACAGGAAAACCATTTCAATGCTATAGCGTGCAGCAAGGGTAAATCATTTCAATGCTATAGCGTGCCATAAGGGAAAACCATGTCAATGCTATAGCGTGCCATACAGGAACCCATTTCACCAATGCTATAGCGTGCCGTAAGGGAAAAACATTTCAATGCTATAGCCCCGGCTATAGCGTGCCCAGAGAGATCATTTAGCGTGCCTAGAGACCTTTCAATGCTATAGCGTGCCTAGAGAAACCATTCCAAGGCTATAGCGTGCCTAGAGAAATTATTAGAGAAACCATTTCAATGCTATAGCGTGCCTAGAGAAACCATTCCAATGCTATAGCGTGCCTAGAGAAACCATTCCAATGCTATAGCGTGCCTAGAAAAACCATTTGAATGCTATAGCGTGCCTAGAGAAACCATTTCAATGCTATAGCGTGCCTAGAGAAACCATTTGAATGCTATAGCGTGCCTAGAGAAACCATTTCAATGCTATAGCGTGCCTAGAGAAACCATTTCAATAGCACATGGGCATTTTGTCTGCGCATGCGTGAAATTCCAACATGAACACCTAGAGAAACCATTTCAATGCTATAGCCCCGGCGATAGCGTGCCCAGAGAGATCATTTAGCGTGCCTAGAGACCATTTCAATGCTATAGCGTGCCTAGAGAAACCATTCCAATGCTATAGCGTGCCTAGAGAAACCATTTGAATGCTATAGCGTGCCTAGAGAAACCATTCCAATGCTATAGCGTGCCTAGAGAAACCATTTCAATGCTATAGCGTGCCTAGAGAAACCATTCCAATGCTATAGCGTGCCTAGAGAAACCATTTCAATGCTATAGCCCCGGCAATAGCGTGCCCAGAGAGATCATTTAGCGTGCCTAGAGACCATTTCAATGCTGTATGCGAAAACCGCTGAATTCTACACCTTGCCGTAAGTTAAACGCGATTAGTTTTTTTTTCAATTCTCAGCGTCATTAACGCAAAGTACAAATTAACGAAATGAATGACAACTAGTATTTAAACAAAGGGCTTGATGATAATATCTGTTTAAGGTGATTCCTTGAATTGCATTGCGCACGCTCTACTGCGCACGATTCTGAATAAAATTTTAGTTGACGAGCGCGCGCTAACTTACGTCATCGAGCTCGTGCACATTGGAGACCATTGGAAATCGTTCAATATTTCAAGTGTAACTGAAGTTTTCTCAAAATAAATCGAAAACGAGCACGGTGACCCCCATTTTTTATTCAATAACTTTCATCACACTATAGTTCTCTAGTATATAGCAAAGTATTAAAAAAAGTTAGGATTTCAAACATTAAAAAAATTGAATGAAAGCATACGGAGTATCGATTTTTAGACCCTCTCGGTGCTTCGAACATCTGTGTTTTTTGTTCTATTTTTCGACAACTATGCAAAATTCGAGCATTTTCTTACTATCAGACGGTAGGCAAGAGATACAAAAGCAATAGCAAACACATTAGTTCATTATTAATAGTTTGTCTTTTAAGTTGTGGAAAATTATTTACCCGATCCCGATGTCACGCGAGACTCGACTGAAAGACCTAAAATACCATAATTTCAAAGCAGTGTAGCGCAAAAATGAGCGCGGTGACCCCCTGTTTTTAGTGCATTTTTTGAAACTCAATACCGTAATGTATCACCATGCCAAGTTATAGAAAATTCTAGGATTTGCTTCCATTTCAAGGGAATCACCTTAACAACGACACCGTTACAACACAGCATGCCTAAAAAGACCTACTGACAAGTACAAATATTCATTACTTTTTGGAGAAAGATACTTTATTGCCGGCTTGTATGAACATACAGTCATTCTCAAAAAGGTTGTCCAGATGAAAAGACTACAATATAGTCACGTGATTCATTATGTTTTCAATTTCTGCGCGCGGAACTGCGAGTTGATACCAGCGCCATTACATTCAGTTCTCACAATGCCGTGTACTTTTGCATCTCAAATTGAAATTCCACGCGAGGAAATTGAATACATAATGAATCACGTAACTTTATTGTAGTATTTGTAGTATTTTCATCTGGACAACCTTTTTGAGAATGACTGTATATTCCTTGGCAAATGCTTTAATTCGCAAACGGTTAAATTCTAACTTATGACAGTAAAGTTTAATATATTTATCTTAGATTTTCTCGAAAGCCCCGTAAACTTATCGGGCCCGAAAAGACATCGGCAAAAATCTTTACTTTAAAGCTGTTCTTTTGACATGTTTTTTTAAAAACTTTTTTGTCTGTGAACTACTTTGTTTTGAAGATATAGATTTTTAAAGAAACCCTTTTCGGGCGGGCCCTGGTAGGAGTGATAACACATTGCTCTACTCGTGCATTATTTATTAGTAAAACGTAGTGACACATGATATTATTATTAATTATTATATTGTAGCGGAACTACTACTAAGCACTCAAGTAAATGACGATAACGCTTCCACACTTTATATCTTTCGGAAGTTCATTCCACGAATCAAGAAGTTGACTTCCTGAGCGTACGACGAGTTGGTTAGGCCTAGTTCAAACGCCGTACTTTCCAAGAGCCGTTCTTAATTACTTCTGAAAGAAGGCGCCTCATTATCTATTGTTTGAAATGAGAACGGCTCATGATTAGCATGACGTCTGAACTAGGCCTTACATAAAGAATTACGACTGTTTCAATGCGAAAGGAAGCATGGAAGAGGTTTTGACACTCTGCTAATATAACACTAATAATACGTTAATAATACGTCTTTTCCGGCAATGAAATTAGATTTCTTTGTTTGTAAATACTGTATTACCCATAACACCTTTGGGGCTTGTTGCCTAGCCTTGAGGAATAAACTGCAAAATCTCGCGTTAAAATCACATCAAAAATCTTCTGATTATAAGTTCAATCAATAACTACTGATTGCCAACTATATAAGCCGTGTACCAGAGTTTATTAGCAGTTTGTATGTCCAGCATAGCAGGACGGGACCATTACTAGAGAGGAAGACGGTAAGTAGGAAAGTCCAGTGCGCCACTATGCGTTGATAACATTATACCCACGAAGACTGATTCGAAACAAGAGGTCATTTCCTGTCGTAAGCGAAATACCGTCAACTTTACAATAAGCTCGAGTCTTCACATAGTTGGCGTGTTGCCGACGTCCCACAAAGACCAAGTAGCGAAAAAGATGGACGCGCTTTAACTTTCGCGCCAATTGAGCACACTTTGATGCCAACGGCTCGATTTTTATTCTAACAACAAAGTTAATAGATGTTGTGGGTTCCTTTGTTCAAAAGTAATACATACATACATATAGTTTATTTAAACACGGTAAAATCATCAGTAACATAACAATATAATGTTGGCACCAAGCGTGTTGAAGACTGGACGTTGTCCAACTTTTACTTCAATGACGCATTGCGCGAGTACAACAACAGAGAAATCCTGAACAATTATTACAAATACCTATGTTTGAATTTGTTTGTTCAGCTATTTCATGCGATTAGGTTTCATACTTTTTGATTGATCTTTTTCACGAGACCGTAATCTGGTTATGTAACAAAGATGCGAGCTGATGTTGCTACACTAACTAACTATCTATCTAACTAACTAGCGTACGACTTGTTCACGATAGAAGAACAAACAATACTTGCAAAACAGAGCTAAAAATGGTGACTTAGACTAAACTGAGTTAGCAAAATAATTAGGTCGACATCGTGCCGTCGCACGTGAACACAGCGTCAGCACGAACTGAAACACACATCAGCAGAAAAATAACACTTAATTGAATAGCGAAATACATGTGTTAAAACTAATGGAGTAACAATCCTGCATGTAACAATAACCTTCGTACTAATGCCTAAATCATACGCTGCTCCAAGGACACGCAACCGGACAGACACTATTCATCTCTACTAGTCGCTCAATATTCCCAAACCTAATAATAGCTTAACGTCTAAGAGGCGGTCTGAGACATTAGACACCCCCAACAGAAATAAAGCAAGATTTAAGACAATTTATAGACATGTCTAGTCAATTTTGGGGGTACACCACACCCTGGAATATTGGTGGTATTGTAATGCTGGGTAACACACAACCCAAACTTACCTGCGAACGATTAAAAACCAATAGTTGAAAAACCTTTCTGTTGGATACAACTAGGTATTCGTTGCCTTTCGTGTTCTCAGAGCGGATTGTGATAACTTCACTGCTAGATGAAGCCAAGGCTGTTTGTGGGAATGCTGGCGCGGTGTGAACGCCGTATGATGCTGGCTAGTTTGTATTCGTTGTGAAATTCAAGCTCTATAAAAAACTCTCTCAAAACCTCGTGACCGACCCTTGGAGCCAGCTAATCAAGGAAAAGATTTTATTGCGGTTTTGGAGCATTCCTGGCAACAAACTGACTCGTGTCACTTCAAGTCGCTACTGTCAGCATGCGTCAAACGCGTGAAGTCAATCGACGCACGATAACCTTGAACTTTGCCAACTACTGGTTCCAAACCTGTTGTTCATTTACTTTATTGAAGACACACTGTTTTGTTCTTGTGGCCTTGGGTCACTAATAACATCATCAATCATAAAAACAAGCAGAACCAAACAGTAGAGAACACAACAAGATCCTAGCGTTAACAAAGAAGACAACAGAAACAATCAATCAAAAAACCTCGCGTCATTTTCAGCAGGACCAGAATGCATTTCTGCCGCACACCAAAACTTCTTCAGAAATAACAAACTTTGAGAGTTTCAAACTTTATTGGAGTTTG
Source organism: Actinostola sp. cb2023 (assembly GCA_033675265.1). Taxonomy (NCBI): domain Eukaryota; kingdom Metazoa; phylum Cnidaria; class Anthozoa; order Actiniaria; family Actinostolidae; genus Actinostola; species Actinostola sp. cb2023. The sequence goes on along the minus strand of JAUJYZ010000758.1, from coordinate 81,921 downwards.
TTTGGCATCAAGGATAAGTGCAATAAAATAAGCTACCTTGAGTACAGTTAGCAATAAACAAACGCGTTGTTTGTAAAACGTACGTGAATCACATCAATTTATGGAACGCAATGCATGCGAGGTATTTAATATCGCAGTATAGAACACGTAACTGACAGATGACCGAGGTTTTTCACTTCTAAATCACTCACCGATCTTATCGATATTTAGAGTGTTGTTGTATTGGAGATGTGGGGAAGGAGGGAAGGGGGTGGCATCTACCCCGCTCACACACCAAGTCGGACAAAACCCAAACAGCCGTTTTTCTAGACATACACGTAAGCGTCTGTTGGTGTTTGGGTTCTAGACACACAAACCAGGAACCAAAACACAGACTATGGCGGAGAAAAACAAAGGGATCTAGACATCAACATTCGATTTTTGTCGAGTATTTCTGGAACCGTTCCACGAATTAGAGGTCAAGGTTTTGATCTTCTACCATACCAACCATTGTTTGATGTTAGGGACAGAAAGCAGACACTAAGTGCCGTATTATTCACAATACGCATGCGCAAACTATCCAAAAATGCTTGTAAAATCATTAGCAGAACGTACGTATAGGCAGGATGGGGAATTCGAATGAGAAAGGGATAAGACAGGGTAGTGGCGCAGGGAAAGCGGGAAAGAGATGAGAAAGCTGAAAGATAGAAATAGGTATGTGGCAAAGAAAGAAAAGGGAGAAAATCGAATATTCAATGGCTAGGAAAGGAAGAGGAGAAAAAAAGAACAAGAAATCAATAATTAAAGGCACAGAGTAGGAATTGCATGATTACGGTAGGGAATTGAAGGGAAAAGACTACATAGACAACACGTTTACCAAACAACTTTACTTTACTTTTATCTCATGTTCTCAATGGAACACAGCGAATTAATTAGCCGTTTGAGCTTCAGCATCGCCACAGCAAGATCTCAAATCTCTCTCAATGACAGCTAGTGCATCCGGTTGTAGGATTGATTAATGCTCGGTACTACACAACAAAGAGACTCGGTGGGATACATCCCTGTGGCTTTGTAGTGTGGTACAAAAGATACAAAGATGAGATATGGCTGTGGAAGACAACGGTAGTCCACGCAATTAGTTCTAGTTTCAAAAACTCATGTGAATGAAAATGCATCATTGCTATGGTATTCCTCAACCCATCAGAATATCAATCAATCAATCAATCAATCAATTTATTCCATTTCAATTAAAATATAATAATTACAAATGATTATTATAAGGAAAAGGAAGACTAAACAAACCCAAAAGGACTTTTACAAGTAGTCTCCTCTAATAACATACGAATATAAAATCCCTCCCACTATGATGGCACTGAGAGAGGACAGGGTCTTCGTGCACTCATAGGCTAACAGCATGTGGCAATGCTACTTGTCACCACAGCCACGAGAAAATGGCTTCACTTGCGTGTGTGTTTCTACCACGATCTTTACGAAGGTATTTTTTAAAGTTAAGCTAATAAATTCACGACCTATATTAAACCGACTCAAACATAAATAATCACCAAAGGTGTTGAATCAGGGTATATATTTTATATATTGGATATTGCAGTATTTCGTATTTCCGTGGTTTCCGTGGTTTCCGTTAAAACTAGATGCCGCTTCAACTCGTCACGTTTATATTGATTACTGTTTTTTTCCCTTCAAAAAAATCTATGATTTCTCCTAGTTCTTTATATTGGATTAAATATTCATAAGCAGTGTAAAAGTCCATTTCGTCTTGAATTTCAGATGTCCTACTCCATTTTCGATCGCAGCACTTCACTTTCTATAGAAACTGCTAGTTATTATTATTATTATTATTATTAAGAAAACAGTAAGTACCCGTAAGAAAAATGGCAAGGCATTCATCTTACTACTACAATGTACTTGGGCTGCCTGTGCTACTAGATGTACCACTGTAAAGTAATCGACTTTATTTGTTCATGAATTCACTTATCAAACAGTATAAACAGTCTCGAACTCCAACCTAACTCAAAACGTAACTTCAACGTAACTCCTTGCAAGTTGACCGCTGACCGGCTCCGGTCCAGCGGCCGCTGACCACTGTCAACATTACACTCTCCCCCCTTACAGTGCCATAAGTTAGTCGTTTGTCCTTTTACAACATCACTATACAAGGGCCTAATGCTGTCAGAATGGACCCACTCTCCAAAGCGTTGGGGCTCCCGCCTTTGTCTTTGACTTCTTCGTGCTGTTTCTGGTTCGGTTGATCCTCCTGGGGCTTCTCCATTCTCTTGTGGTTCACCTTCTCCGTTGTCACTGTCCTCATCACTTTCATCGTCGGAATCTCCGAAGGTCGGGAGGCTTGTCGAGGGTGGAACCGTGTTGGTGCTTGTAGTGGGTTTCTTTGGTACTCCAGAAGGCTGTATATCATGAACTGGTTTGTCATCTGTCACATCAGCTTGGCTCGGTTTGGTAAGATGAAGTGGTCTAGAGTGCAGGTAACGTAGCTGATCATGGTGACGAATGAATCTTTGTCGAAAATTGTCAGAGTTCTTAATACGATATGTGTTCCCTTCGCGGCACTGGATAACGATGTAGGGCCCTGCCCATGCTCTATGGAGTGACTTCACTTGTCCTTTTCTTGTTGGTGAGTAGACGAGTACCTCATCCCCAACCTTGAACCTTTGTGTAGTAAGAACCTCCTTGCTCTTTTCTGCTCTTTTTTCCTTTTGAAGTCTGTCTCTTGTGGAACTAACGTCGTGTGCTTCCTCGAGGGTTTTTGCAAGATCGGTGGCCCACTGTTGAGGTGTTTTGGGTTTAGGCATGCTACTATCCTTGACTAGCACAGGAGTTCTTGGGTTCCGCCCAAACGTGAGGTAAAATGGCGAGTACCCTGTTGACGAGTGTTCCTGATTCAAATAGTTGAAGCGCACAAATGGTATTTTGAGATCCCAGTCTAGGTCGTTTCCCTCTTGTGTCTTCTTGAGCATTTGACCAATAGTACGGTTTAATCTCTCCACCGCGCCGTTGGCTTGGGGGTGGAGTGCACTTATCCTTTTTTTGTCGATTCCTAACTCTGTTGCCAACACCAGCATGGCTGAACTGTCAAACTCCAGACCTTTGTCTGTTAAGATGGATTCGGGTATTCCATGTCGACAGAAGACCTCTGTAACCACCGCATTGGCTACGGTCTTCGCTGTCTTATTTGGTATGGGTATCATCTCTGATACTCTCGTCAGGAGGTCCAGAACTACCAGTAAGTAACGGTTCCCCCTAGAGGTCGATTGGGGTCCAAAGGGCCCTTTAAGATCCATTGAAACTTCTTGCCATGGTTCCGTTGGTTGGCTGGTTAGATTCGCGTCGGTTGTGGTCTCTCTAGGTGGGTCTTTGCAGGTCGCGCAGACAGAGCAGGTCTGACAGTATCTTCTTGTATCCTCGTTTACGGATAGCCAGTAGTACTCTCGTTGAATGAGTTTCCTTGTCTTGGACGACGACATGTGCCCTGCCTCATCATGCTTTAGTTGAAGAACGTCTGGTACAAGGCTATCTGGGACAACCAACTGGTTAAGAATTTTCCTACCTCGACGAAACTTGATATATAGCATTCCTGTTTTGTCCAAGAACAGGGTGTCCCTCTTTCTCATCCAGGTTCTTATTTAGGGTTTAGAGGTTGCTTTCTATCATCACTCAGTCGGAGGTGCGTGATCACCTGGCTGAGGACCGGGTCATGTTCTTGTTTTGTCTTTATAACCTCTGCGGAGAATCGAACACTAGGAGATACCATGGATACATTCTGTTGTTGGGGCTTTCGGGAGAGAGCATCGGCGTGTTGGTTGAGCTGTCCTGCCCTGTAGCACGTTTCAAATTCAAACTCCTCAATTTGTTCGACCCACCGCGCGTACCTGCCTCTGGGGTCCCTGGTATTCCGCAGCCAACGTAATCCAAGGTGATCTGTGTACCAAATAAACTTCCGTCCCAGAAGGTACTGTCTGAACTTCCGCAAGGCGTAGACTAGGGCAAAGGCTTCCTTATCTCTTGTATGCCAGGAGAGTTCGTTATCACAAAACGTTTTGGATAAGTAATATACGGGTCGTTCTCGTCCTGAGTTATCGCGTTGAGATAAGATGCAACCAAATCCAGTGTCAGATGCGTCAGTGCTTAGTTCAAACGTCTTGGTCATGTCCGGAAATGCCAAGACCGGAGCGCTCGTAAGTGCTTCCTTAAGCTTGCAAAATGATTTCTCGCGCTCGGCAGTCCACACGAAGCTTGCCTTTCCTGTCAGCTCGTTCAGGGGCTTGGCGAGAAGCTGGATGTTGGGGACGAACTCCATGTAGTAATTACACAGTCCCAGAAAACTGCGAACATCTTTGGAGGTTTGTGGTCGAGGCCAATTTCTAACTGTTTCGACCTTTTCTGGATCCGGAGAGATACCTTCGACGGAAACCAAGTGTCCCAGGAAGCGCAATGTTTTCTGGCACAAGTGAACCTTTGAACTCTTGATTGTCAATCCGGCGTTTCTCAGCCGTGAAAGTACTTCCTTCAGAAGTCGTAGGTGCTCGTCGAAGCTGGCACCTCCGATTATGATGTCATCAAGGTATATGGCAACCCCGTTCCAAGTCAAATCTCTCATGACATCAGCCATCAGGCGAGAGAACACCGCTGGTGCGTTTTTGACACCGAAGGGCATGACGACGAATTCCCAGTGTCCAGAATCTGTGGTGAATGCTGTCTTGTGTCTGTCCTTAGGGTCAATCGGTATCTGCCAGTAGCCACTGCATGTGTAGATCTAAAGTGCTGAACATAGCTGAGCCTCCTAGTGAGTCCAGACATTCCCTGATGGACGGCAGTGGAAATATATCTGTTACAGTCACATCGTTCAGGGCTCGAAAGTCGGCGCAAAATCGATATGATCCATCCTTCTTCGGCACCAACAGTATGGGTGACGACCACGGTGATGCGGACTCGCGGATGACTCCTCTTTCCTCCATTTCTCGTATCTGTCTGTCTACTTCGTCTCGCAGTGCAAATGGGGTGCGCCGTAGTTTCAGGGCCACTGGGGGTGATTATTCGTGTCGATTTCAAAGTTGATCCTGTCTGTTTTCCCGACTTCTGTTACGTCATTCGCGAAGGTGTCGCGAAAGTCACTAAGGACCCTTGTTACTGCTTCTTTCTGTTTGGCCGTAAGGCAGCTGTCTGACAAGTCCACATTAGCAGGTTCCCTTCGTTCTGTCACTTTCGGTCTTTTAGTTTCTTCCTCTTCATCCTGCACCGTAACCGTAGAGGTGTCCGATGGACGTACCGTTGTAAAGCTTTATGGGCGACGCACTGTTGTTCATGACCAAAATGGGGATCTCGTTTTTTATACTTCGTACCACCACTCCTGCACCGAGAAGGACGTTTTGTTTAGCCATTTTGTCTTGGTAGGGGACGAACATGGTGTCCTGTGGCATTGTGCCAAAGTCTTTGGAGGCGGCTGTGATGAAACACTGCGAACGCGCAGGAATTACTGTGTCTGACACCAAGCATACCTCTGTCGGTTGCCTAGGAGCTCCTAGCAGTCGGTCTTCTAAGGGAATCGAGTATCCTCCCAGGTGTAAAACCTGTGCTTCCCAGTCAATCGTCATGTTGTCGTAGTTCCGCAACACATCCACGCCTAGTATGGAAGGAGAGTTCAATTTATCCACGACTAAAACTCTAACCGACGGTCGAGTGACGTGCCCGATCTTTATGGTGGTCACGACCTCGCCCACACATTGCAAACGTGAACCGTTAGCGGCCGAAGGGCTCGAGGTTGGCGGTAGTAAGACCATATCTTTCATTCCGGGCAACTGGGCGCTCACACACGTTACATCCGCTCCAGTGTCGATTAACCAAGTACATGGTATGGTTCCTACTTTCCCAGCGACATGCATTGTTTTCTTATTGTCTCTTGAGGCTGAAGGCTTATTCTTCACTGTTGATGCGCGCCCCTTCGCATCAACATCGACTAGTTTAAAGGAGTGGATGGGCACTGCCTGGCCAGATGACCCCATCCCCCGCAGTTATGGCACTGAATATCCCTGGAGGTAGAGGCTGTTTGATTTTGGCGAGGTGTACCCGACGAGCAATCCCTTGCGAAGTGGCCTGGCTTTCCACATCGGTAGCATTCCGTTCGTCGCTCTCCCCGGCCGCGGCGTCCGCCACGGTTCTGCGAAGTCTGGTACTGTCGATGCCCCTGTTGATTTATGCCTCCAACTGATACTTGGTCGGGGGCACTGACGCTAATGGATGCCTTAGAGAGCGAGGAAACGATCTCTTTGAGTTCCTTCACATCGCTTTGCAACTGCTGTAAGGGTTGGTTGTTATCTATGGCATGAATATCAACGTTGGGCCTGCATAAGACCTCTTCAATTTCCTTCGCTCGCGTGACGAGCTTGTCTATAGAGTCGTCAGGATGGTGTAGCTTAAGCTTTTGAGCGATATCCTGCTTAATCCCGCGCAAAAACTGTCGTTTGATCGCTTCTGCTGATTGTTCATTTAGTTTCACTTCCGATGCAAGGGCAAAGGCCTCGCGATATAGGCGTTCGAGCTGCTTGGAATATACTAAATGTGACTCACCGTCCTTCTTAATCCTGGCTAAGAAGAGTTCTTCACTGTTGGCCTTTGAAGGTTGGTATTCTCTGAGTAGAATCTCTTTGATCTTTTTCCAACTAGTGCGTTCCTCGCCGGGTAGCGCCAGTAAAACGTCAAGCTTGTCGCTTGGAAGATTGAGTGCTGCTTTGCCAGCGGTTTTCTTGTCATCCCATTGTTGTGAAGCGGCGTATAATTCGATTCGAAGAATCCATCGACTGATCACTTCTCCTTGTTCCCACCTTAAACGATCACGTCCGCTATCAGCCATCATATAAGCCGGGTTCGTTCGCTGCCACCAGTGTAAAGTAATCGACTTTATTTGTTCATGAATTCCCTTATCAAACAGTATAAACAGTCTCGAACTCCAACCTAACTCAAAACGTAACTTCAACGTAACTCCTTGCAAGTTGACCGCTGACCGGCTCCGGTCCAGCGGCCGCTGACCACTGTCAACATTACACCACTATATATAGGTTACTGATTTTCACGAAGTTTCCTTATTATACAATAAATTTCAAATATTAACATTCTGTTCTGAGAAAAAAGCAAGAAATAAACAGAAATTCTTGCAATCAGTAGAATGCTTTTTGGGCGCCATCTTTAACACAGGCAGACCGCGAACGAACACAGGTAGCCCAATTTTGAAACTGAAAAAAAAAAGCTTGCACAATGACGCACGTGTCCTGCTTAGGCTACATTCATTATGTATACCATGGGGGGTCTGAAAATATTTTACTTGGACAGGGGGGTGTCAAAATCCATGTCCCCACACTTCCCCGAGGTTGGGATTGATATTATTCCATTTACACCATTAAGTATAGCTCTGTTCCTTCAATCTCAACATCTCCTCAGAGCTTTCTTAAATCTTCTCCACCTTCTAGCTTCTACCTTGCTCCATGCACTTCAATATTGAAATTGAACGAATAATAATAGCCTGCCCTTAAACAAAGCCTCAGGCCCTTTTAGCATGGGGGTGGTAGTTACAATTGACTGGTGTATAATACACTTTGAATTCGACCACTAATGATCTCCCTACTTGTTAAACCTACCTGTTTATTTACAAAATGTATGCATGGCATTTTAGAAATACTAGTTTCAGATTGGTGAAAATCTCAGGGGATTGAAAAGCATTTTTATGACTCACCAGCAAGACACTCGACAACCCTCCCCTCTCATCCTTCAAAATTTTGACATCCCCCTGTCCAAGTAAAATATTTTCAGACCCCCCATGGTATACATAATGAATGTAGCCTAAGCAGGACACGTGCATCATTGTGCAAGCTTTTTTTTTCAGTTTCAAAATTGGGCTACCTGTGTTCGTTCGCGGTCTGCCTGTGTTAAAGATGGCGCCCAAAAAGCATTCTACTGATTGCAAGAATTTCTGTTTATTTCTTGCTTTTTTCTCAGAACAGAATGTTAATATTTGAAATTTATTGTATGGCAATGCTACTTGTTACCACAGCCACGAGAGAACGGCTTCACTTGCATGTGTGTTTCTACCACGATCTTTACGAAGGTATTTTTTAAAGTTAAGCTAATAAATTCACGACCTATATTAAACCGACTCAAACATAAATAATCACCAAAGGTGTTGAATCAGGGTATATATTTTATATATTGGATATTGCAGTATTTCGTATTTCCGTGGTTTCCGTGGTTTCGTTAAATCTAGATGCCGACGCTATCTAATACTTCTATAAGTTACATGTGGTTGTAAGTACAGTGGATACATTGCCACATGATCCTCTTAGTAATAACACTATCTAATACTTCTATAAGTCACTTGTGGTTGTAAGTACAGTGGATACATTGTCACATGATGTATTTTGTCAAAACAATCAAGTTTCAATGACTTTTCAATTAACTAACATGCCAAGATCTTATTACTTTTTTAACCATTCGTCTAAATGTTCAGTCTCCCTCCCCTCCCCTCCCATCCCTTTCCTCCTCTCCCGACCAAATATGTAAAGTTGCTTGTGACTGATCGATAATAGTGGATAGCAGCCAGTAAATTTAAGTCAGCCCGGACGTCCATGTCACATCCATTGGTATACCTCGAAGTACAACCATTTAATCATACTTTATGTGTTATATATCTATTATGAAGGTTACGTGATGGTTAGCAGTGGTTAGGGGACGTGTGAGAAATAGATAAACATGTTGCTATTGGCACGCGTGTGTTCAAGTACATAAAAAAGAACAATGTTACAATTGCCGAACTTTGAACGCATCGTGTCTAAACGGATGAGACTGGATAAAACACATGATAACAGAACAAAGAAACTATTCTATATTATTGTTATCGCGCGAACCCCTATCATTGCTGTGAAGGAGAGATCGGCTATATCCACGCCGAAACTAACATGGGACTTGTGTCGAACAGAAATCATTCGACTATTCGTTAGTTTGAGGGAAGCAGTAATAGCTGAAGCTAACAAACTTGTTGAAAAAAAATCCCGTGGTATAACTGCACAACATGATTTTAATTTCAAAATATTTCGAAATTCTGAAGTTACACGTTACAAAAATAAACATGTTAAATTTGATCACTGAAAATCCTCGTAATAAAGAAATAAATAGTTAAACGAACAAATTTATCTTCAAAGTTACAGAAATTGTAATAGTTTTGCACTTTTAGGACTGCCAAATTTGGAAGTCCTTTTTGAAAGTTATTTTATGTTCACTTGTTTGACATTTGTTCTTGTAAATGTGAAATTGTAGCTCATTCCGCTCTATCAGCTCCTGGAAGTGAAATGAAAATCAACTGTAAACCGGAGGAAAGCAAACCGCATTAAGCTAAAAGAAAGCAAACACGAAAACTCAAAATAAAACTGAAATTGAAATATTGAAAACAAAAAGAACAAACAAAAACAAACAAACAAAATGAGCGAAACCAAATTCACGCAAGTAAAACGAACAACAGAAGAAGACAGTCCTACAGGGTTAAAAAATTCGAAATTGTTTTTGTGAAAGAAAAGAAAAATACTTAATACATGTAACTGAATTTATGAAGAATACTTTTAGGTATAAATATGAAATACCTGTGTGTGGATCTGCCAAGTCTTCTACATCATCTGCAAACACGCCCGTCCTTCGTGTACGTTCAACGGGATACCGGATCACACTTGTTGTCCTGTCGGGATAATCATGAATAGTCCGGCAGATTGGTGCAGAAAAAAGGTCGAATTGTGGGATTTATGCTAAAAGCACTAAATTTGGTACAGAGATAGGTAATCACCTATAGAACAATATTGGCTATGGACCCACTCGGAATATATCCCATAATTGCAATTACAGCAGATTTAAGGTGGCTCTATACATCGTAACCATGGAAATTGTGAGATGTGTTGAAAAAGCACCAAATTTGGTACAGAGATAGGTAAATCACCTATAGAACAATATTGGCTATGGACCCACTGGGAATATATCCCATAATTGCAGTTTATAGCAGTTATAGCAGTTTTAGGGGGTTCCGGCTATACCTCGTCACCATGTTAATTATGGAATGCATGACAAAAACACCAACTTTGGTATATAGATTACGAATCGCCTATAGAGCAAAATTGACAATGGACCCACTGGGAATCTATCCCATAATTGCGATTATAGCGGTTTTAAAGGGGTTCTATACCTCGTAACCATGGTAACACCAAATTTGGTATTCAGAGATAGGTTATCATCTATAGACCCTTTTAATAAATCCCACAATGCATGATTTTCCGCGCTTGACGTCAAATTTATTCTTTTGAATTCCATTCATTTCTCTTTATTGTTTTCAGTCTTTGTATATTTTGAATAGAATTCAAAAGAAGAAGTTTGACGTCAAGCGTGGAAAATCATGCATTGTGGGATTTATTAAAAGGGTCTATAGAACAATATTGACTATGGACCAACTCGGAATATATCACATAATTGCAATTATAGCAATTTTAAACCATAATTATTATTATTTTAAGGGGGTTATATACCTTGTAACCATATAAATTATGGAACTAATGACAGAAGCGCCACAGGATAAGTGAATTATCATCAGTATCATTCGATTGGCAAGATAAGTGAATTATCATCAGTATCATTCGATTGGCAGGATAAGTGAATTATCATCAGTATCATTCGATTGGCAGGATAAGTGAATTATCATCAGTATCATTCGATTGGCAGGATAAGTGAATTATCATCAGTATCATTCGATTGGCAGGATAAGTGAATTATCATCGGTATCATTGGATACTGGCAGGATGAGTGAGCTTTATTTGTAGCGTTAGTCATTCGATGTCTAGTTGTTGGATGGTTGCAAATGAAAATCGGGTTTACCAGGTTATGGTGGTCAAGAGGCTAGTGTGTACAGCTAGCGGGGGAAGACTTTGCCGGGTTCGCTTTTTTATTTGTAGCGTGAGTCCTTCCATATGTCTAGTTGTTGGATAATTGCAAATTAAAGCGAGTATGTATGTCCAAGTTCATGACTTGAATATTAATCATGTGAGGAGGTTTCTGCAAATGAGTGGTTTGTAGACCCCTTTGTATCTAGCACGTGAATACCCGCTTAGTCCCGTGGCGTATTCGTATGTTTGTGAACATGTAGCGTGGCATAAATTGCGTGGGTTGTTGGTGACTGCATGATCAGGGAAACGAAGTAACTGGGCGGTCCAAGGTGTTACTACGTACTGCCAAAGGCGCGGACATGTTTTGAAAATATCAATTGCCCTGACAGGCCGCACCTACACTAAGGTGCCATAGTTGTTTCTCATGTCATGGTCCAGGTTTCAGCTGCAAAGAAGTACTCTATTCTACAACACTCCCACTCATACTCAGTTCATTTAAGATATGGGGTAATTATGGATCAGCGCCACTCAGCCTATCTGTTCCTCTTATTTACTCAGTAGATCACTCTACTACCTCAATTAACATCCTAATCACCCCATTCTTACAACAAACTCCCCAATACTCACCCAAACTTCCATTACTAATAAGGGATGTATAATAAAATAAGAAGTATCCGCATTCAACTTGTTTTATCCTTTTCTCAAGATTGCAGTTAGCTGTTATCCCGCTACCGACCGTAACGGGGTTTCCATCTGAATCAACCCATTTAGTCCATTTAACGGTTGTTGAACCACAGGTAGCCCAAGCTCAGTATCAGTGGCGTAAATACAGTAAATGTATAGGCTTTCTTGTTCTGGTGTACTTGAATAAATAAATAAAAAATCGTTTGCCTTTATTCGACTCGTACTTGTTCCTTGTGTTGTCCTTTACCTCTGTAGGAATTTCTAGGCCATTCCGCTTGAAATTGAGAGAGTTACGGCGGTTTTTAAAAAAATTCCCCACCAGTAAGAAAATATAGAAGGTAGGTCACTCATGGCCGCCAGCGAACTCACATGGTCCCACTCAAATGCTCGTAAATCTCTCGAAACTAGACATAACGCCAAATTTCTTTCGGTAAACTGTAGTCCAATACAAGTCCGATAAATCACACTGCCATTCCCTTCTCTTACTCATCGCTATCTGCATCCAAGAGCAAGGTTTTTGTGACTTTCATCGGCAACATGAACCTCTGTACCTTCAAGTCTGACACGGATTTTGAACGGCCGTACAAAAAATGCACACACCGGGGAGGGACAGAGGTACATTTGACACTTGAATACAATTTCCGTACCCTCCCGTGAGGATTGCAACCATATCTTGTCAGAGATTATAACAAAATATTTTCTTCGAATTCGTGTTGATTTTCAATACCCCATTTGGAATTTGCTCCAAAGGCCTTTTCCTTGAAATCAGAAGCATTAATGTGACAGAAGAAATACTGTAATCTATGATAGAACGAAATTTTATTCAAGTGTCAACTTGATTAGATTCTTATATACTGCACGTTCGTATTTTGAACGAGCTTCACGCTCCTGGACGACACGTGTTGAAATAAACTATTGTATTGTATTGTACCTCTGTCCCTCCCCGGTGTGTGCATTTTTTGTACGGCCGTTCAAAATCCGTGTCAGACTTGAAGGTACAGAGGTTCATGTTGCCGATGAAAGTCACAAAAACCTTGCTCTTGGATGCAGATAGCGATGAGTAAGAGAAGGGAATGGCAGTGTGATTTATCGGACTTGTATTGGACTACAGTTTACCGAAAGAAATTTGGCGTTATGTCTAGTTTCGAGAGATTTACGAGCATTTGAGTGGGACCATGTGAGTTCGCTGGCGGACCTACCTTCTATATTTTCTTACTGGTGGGGAATTTTTTTAAAAAACCGCCGTAACTCTCTCAATTTCAAGCGGAATGGCCTAGAAATTCCTACAGAGGTAAAGGACAACACAAGGAACAAGTACGAGTCGAATAAAGGCAAACGATTTTTTATTTATTTATTCAAGTACACCAGAACAAGAAAGCCTATACATTTACTGTATTTACGCCACTGATACTGAGCTTGGGCTACCTGTGGTTCAACATGCAATTTTACTCTGGAGCTGTCCAGGCTGTAAGGCAAATTTTTCCACCTATTTTCCAAATGTCATGATATTCTTTACAAGAGGATGAAATGTATATATAGACATAGGTCGAGTCAATTCATGGCAGACAATAGAACCCCATCAAGTCGGCAGATCAGGAAAACCATCCAACATTGCATTCAAATCATAATATACTATTATCACATCTCCTTATCAACGCCAACAAGACTGAGTAGATGACCATCAACGAGGATGTCAACCACCAATCCATCTACTCCAAGGGTGGCACTCCACTCAAGGAGGTCGGCGACTGTAATTATCTTGGATCTTATGTTGCTGATCGAAGCAATAAGGATTTCATTGCAATGCTGCAATCAACTGCATCACATCTGGCATATCCAAGTCTAATAAATTATCCTTCTTTAGAACTTGTGTAGAAAACATTCTCTATTCCTAAGTTCATGTGGTAGATTTTGTATGTTTAGTGATTTATCTCGTTTCCATGGTGACAATGTATAGAGCCACCTTAAAACTGCTATAATCGCAATTATGGGATATATTCCGAGTGGGTACATTGTCAATATTGCTTTATAGGCGATTCTTAATCTATATACCAAATTTGGTGTTGTAGTCAGGCATTCCACAATTACCATGGTTACGATGCATAGAGCCACCTTAAAACCGCTATAATTGCAATTATGGGATAGATTCCGAGTGGGTCCATAGCCAATATTGTTCTATAGGTGATTTACCTATCTCTGTACCAAATTTGGTGCTTTTTCAACACAGCTCACAATTTCCATGGTTACGATGTATAGAGCCACCTTAAATCTGCTGTAATTGCAATTATGGGATATATTCCGAGTGGGTCCATAGCCAATATTTCTACATGTGATTCTCTATCTCTGTACCAAATTTGGTGCTTTTACCATAAATCCCACAATTTAAGCACAAATCTGCCGGACTAGAATGAATGAATAAATGGATGGGTGAATGGAAGGGTGAATGGAAGGGTGAATGGATGGATGAATAAATGGATGAATGAATAAATGGATGAATGAATGAATGAATGGATGAATAAATGAATGGATGAATAAATAAATAAATATATAACGTTGGTGCTAATCATCCTTCGAAATACACGATGGACGCAGCTCAACGTGGCCGAGTCTAAGGGCGAGTTCACACTGGGGTTCTAGATCGATCTGAGATCGATCTAGGTCAAATGTGAGCTAAGTGTGAACGCAATTTTTTTTGTCTCAGATCGATCTACAACTCCAGTGTGAACGCGCCCTCAGATCGATCTGAGATCGATCTCAGATCGATCCAAGTGTGAACGCAAGCGGGCTAGAAGTGGGCTATGTTTATATAATTAGAAATATCAACTATTTTATGGTAACATTTACATACATAACATATACTTTATTGAATATTCCCCGTAGGGCTTGTCAGTCACAATTTACAATTTTAAAGAAATGCGAAAATAGGTCATTTATTGTATCACGGCTCGTACAGTGATGGAAAAGCCGCGGATTTCAAGCCCCCTGCACACGGTACCGGACGAATTTTTAACCGTTCAAAAAGTTGACCAGTACACACCGTATAACTGAATTTTGTATATAATTTTTGTCCGGATAGCACGGAACGCCTAAACGTACAACTTTTTGAACGGTTAAAAATTCGCCCGGTACCGTGTAGACGGGGCCTCATATTTAGGTTGGATGTTCAAATTACGACAAATAAACGAGATAATGGCGCTTTTTGAGCAAACTTGATCAAATAATCCAAATTATTATTTGTATTTCCTGCGGGGATTCATTTCTCAATATATCACCGCGTAAACTGCCGCTTATCTGAAGCCCTGCTTATATAAGTTCGTAATGGTTTATAACCGGGAAGGCTTATAAGCTGGGGGAGGGGGCGGTATGGCCATATTTTGAGCGTTCACTCAACAGTAACGTCTCCACGTGCAGGACTTGCGACATTTTGATAAACGGCCTGCACAAACCAAAGCTATGTAGACTGCACTAGACAGCGCCATCAGCCTGGTCATTTTCAAAAGCGATATACGCCGCGTTTACAAGCGGCAAAGGCGTTTGATTCTAATGATCCCGCAAAGTTGTGGTAGTAGAAAATCACGTGAATCACTCAAGCGTACTACTCATGAATTACGCGGTTTTCATGTTCACAACTAATTTACATATAAGCAGAATCATGACCATATAAAAACGAGTTAATACGAAATCGTTCTACTAACATTGAAAATTTTCACCATAGAGCAAATCTAGCTCAGAGAAACAGAAGAAAGAAAGAAAAACAAATAATTATTGATACTACTTTTGATATGGGATTCGAACCCGAGACTTCTGCGTCGTAGTCCAACGTCTTACCTATTCTCCCAAAAATAACAACTTTTCAAGTATCCAGTGTGAACGCAAATCCAAAGTGGACTGAGATCGATCTGAGATCGATCCAGCTAAAGCGATCTCAGTGTGAACGCGCCCTAAGGCATATAAAGGCGCACAATGCGGCAGCCACCATATGACCCATGTCTGACCCAGTGGAGCACAGCTTAGATCGAAATATTGTTTGTTTATACTGAGGGAGGAAATCGGAGTACCCGGAGAAAAACCCTCGAAGCAAGGGAGAGAACGAACTAAGAAACTCAACTCACATGAAGCGCCCGGTCCGTGAATTGAACCAGGCACCTCAGAGGTGAGAGGTGAGTGCTCTCACCACTCGGCCATCCTTGCTTCCCTTATGAATGAAGCAATGGATGAATGAATGAATGGATGGATGAATGAATGGATGGGTGGATAGATGAATGAATGGGTGGATAGATGAATGAATGGGTGAATGGATGGATGGATGGGTGGATGAATGAATGGATGGATGAATGGATGGGTGGATAGATAAATGGATGGGTGAATGGATGGATGGGCGAATGAATGAATGGATGAATGGGTGGATAGATGAATGAATGGGAGAATGGATGGATGGGTGAATGAATGGAAGGATGAATGGATGGGTGGATAGATGAATGAATGGATGGGTGGGTGGATAGATGAATGAATGGATGGGTGAATGGATGGATGGGTGAATGAATGAATGGATGAATGGTGGATGGATGAATGGATGGGTGAGTGGATGAATGAAGCAATGAATGAATGGATAAGGCAGATACCGTGACAGAAATATGCAGATAATCTCGACCGCGGTTCATACCTTTTGATTGGCAGTACCGTCAGTTGTTCCTTGACTAGGTTCTTGCTCCTGTTCACACGATGGACATGTTTTAACAGATCGCAATCGACCCAAGAAGCCTCGCAGACCGCCACCAGCCTCAACAGTTTGATTACTAACTGTGGGTGTCTCTATAATCAATCAATCAATCATTTATTTACCCACATAATGCCTAGGATATAATAGGAATATGATGTCAGATCTACTACTGAAAGCTGTTTCAACACAGTAGAACTCTCAAGCGACAGAAAAGTTCGAGACAGAGGACGTTTTACACAGTGCATATAAAGGTCCAAATTCTTCGTGTAGCTGCACAAACGTCTTGGCTATTGTTCTATTGTCGTTCTGTGTATTGTTTTTACATAAAACACAATAGCCAGGGCAATAGGCCATATGCACTAACGGGTCACGTGACCCAACTTTCTCAAATCAAGCAGCAGTGTCAAAATGAACTCCAGAAATGAAAAGAGCAGCTCGATATTAGTAAAAAGGCGAAATTTCAGCTTATAATGTTTAACACAGCAGAAATGGCATGAAATATAAAATTGCAAATTTTATTAAGATTCGTATGGAAAAATGTGCTGGATGGCAAAAAATGCCATCCAATGCATTTTCCAAACAAATTATTAGAAAACACTCGATTTTATATTTCATGTCATTTCTCCTGTGTCAGACGTTATGACCTGAAATTTCGCCTTCTTACTAATATCGAGCTGCTCTTTTCATTTCTGGAGTTCATTTTGACACTGCTGCTTGATTTGAGAAAGTTGGGTCACGTGACCCGTTAGTGCATATGGCCTATTTGTGCAGCTACATGAAGACCTTGCCGGAGTAGGAGGTTATAAACTGACTCTACCTGTCAGTGCTTGGTTTTCCTTGTCTACACTGCCCTCTACTCTGTCTCCCTAACAAAAGCACACGACACAAGTTTTTTAACACATTTTGTCTAAACTTATAGTTCTCTTCTACACATATTTCTAAAATTGTGCTAAAACTAGTACGAATAAGATAAGAATCCAACCTGCCGTCAAAGTTTGAACCAGATAATGAAGGCGGCACTTTTGTTAGTGATTGAACTAAATAATTAAGATATAATTTTTTACTAGATACAAGTTCAATCTTAATGATGAAGCTTACTTCAGGGTCGTCAGATGTTGTTGGAGGAGAATCACTGACATCTGGCTTTTGCTGCCTTAAGCCTGTGAAATAGAGTACAACTGATCATGACAGAACAACCTGAGACTGGTCTAACAAGAATGACTGAGATTTTGAATTCCCATTCTCTCCTGTTTTTCACTCTTTCAATTCAAATTCTTCTATTCCTATTCAGTTTACATGATTTCCTTTGAGTTCTTTCTATTCAATTCTCTTTTTTGTTCCATTCATTGATCTCCTTCCTGTCTTTTCTACATTTCTGTAGGATTAAATACATACAAGGTCTACTTTACCCAGAGTGCTTCCTAAGAATGACATATGAGCCATTTGTGCAAGAGCGTCTCTTAAACCAACATTGGTTTCTTCATCAGAGTGATCTGAGTCACTTTCTTGTTCAACTATTTCATGCAATGTACTGTGTGCTGTATCCTAAAAATATTCACAGCAATACAAGTATATAAAGACATTGAAACATTTTCAAATAAACCTTGTATTTCTATACACTTAAATACACTAAGATAAATAAATAATCAAAATAAATAAATAAACAAACAAACAAGGCACAATTTGAACATTCTCCTAAAGTAATCATTTTCGTTTTATTCACTAATTTAATATGTTGAGAGCAACAGTGACAACAACTTTCATACATGTATGTTTTACAGATAAGAGAACTAATGAGAACTAATGAGCTTTTTTTCACCTCTTTTGACATCATTTTTTTCAGATAGCTGATCCTCTTAATCCTTGAATGAAGGTTTGAATAGTCAGAGCATAGTTGCTTCAGTCTTGAGAATGAAAAACATCGAGTTAATGTATCATTATTATTGTTATTATTAGTTTAAGAAGATTGTTTTTTATTGTTATTCTGTAAAGCGCATTAGATCATATTTACATGTAATTTTTGCGCTATGTAAGTATTAAATTATTATTATTAAAACAAACATGATTGGAGGGCAAGCAGAATCTTTGTTGTATCACTTCATGATACAACCTAACCTCCTACAATCTGTACATGGCTGTCCTCGTCTCCCCATGCAATGTTACCAGAGTATGGGTATCTGCATAGAAGGCTAGATACAACCTTATTTAGCATTATCATCGATATCTAAGGCCAAATAACAAACTGCCCTCTAGAAAACGCATGTTCAACAGGCGGAAATTGAATTTAGCGTGCGACAAATGCATTTGCAGCCTTGCTGCTCATTGGCTGAGACTATGTCGTATGATTTCTCTTAACCATTGGCATTGATGATAATGATAATAATGTGACTTTTGTTGATATTGTTTATTTGTGGCCCTTGTAATACCATTTGCACCCACACTTCACTCGGGCACAAATGATACTACTTACAACTAAACAATATGCCCTCCAAAAGTCACATTATTGTCGTATTACTTAATTGCAATTACAGTACACCTGTATAACATCAGGTTACAATACTTGCCCATACTCAGAGGTAGTTGTCATACCTTGTTAACTTTTGATCCATGGCTGGACGCATCTTGAAAATATCATGTGGAACAGTCCTTAACCCTGATATATACAATGTAGGAAAAAACACTACAGTACAGCCTAGAAATATGTAAACATAAAATGTGGATGGGCTACGTCCATACGCATGTACTGATCAGTCAACCCCACGCCAGAACAACTGCTCATTAATGTGGGCATGTTAACATACTTCTAGGCTGTACTGTACTATGAATACAAGGAATGCAATCCAAGTTGCATGTCTAAATTATGACTCTTATTTGGTGTTGCAAGGCACCAAACCTGAACCTGCTTGATCTATATTCACATAACTGGCACCAAACCTGTTTAATTACGCTATCTACATCCACACCGGCTTGTATGGCACCAAACATATCCTCTTTTTAAAGACCTATATTCACATAGATGACATCTTTTTTATTGTAAGTTTTTGAGGACACACTATATACTTCTCTCAGTATCTTGACTCTCAATCTGTTATACTATAAAGTGGGACACCAGGTCACTGGGACACCTTCACTACTGTCCCAGGACACATACTCTATATACATTGTACTTAGCACACTTGCATGTATATATCAGTCTGTTTTACCAAGTGGGACACCGGGTCACTGGGACACCTAACATACTGTCCCACTATCCCGGGCCGACCTGGGACACCTCTATATACATTGTACTTATAAGCACACTTACATGTATATCTCAGTCTGTTATACCAAATGGGACACCGGGACACCGGGTCACCTAACATACATTGTACTGTCCCACTGTCCCGGGCCGACCTGGGACACCTCTATATACATTGTACTTATAAGCACACTTACATGTATATCTCAGTCTGTTATACCAAATGGGACACAGGGTCACCTAACATACTGTCCCACTGTCCCGGGCCGACCCGGGACACCTCTATATACATAAGTAGCACACTACATGTACTTTCTGTTTTTTACAAATTTAAACATACTGTCCCACTGTCCCGGGATAATAATAATATAACTTTATTTAAACACGGTGGACCCATCAGGATTTTACAAAGAAATATGATAAAATTGTAAATATCTATATACATAAACACTCTATCTATCTAATTATTATACACCTAATTTCATTTGTCCAAATAGCCAAATACGAATTCATTCAAAAAGACAAAAGAAACAGTAGCTTGATGCACTATGAAATCCTATTTGCTTTTTTGATTATTATTGGACAACGTTTTTGAAATTAGGTGTATATAAAAACTAATACTAAAATAAAAAAAATAACCTGCTTTTCAGGAGTGCCGTGTATTTAGTGAACTAGTTAAAAAATCGTTTACAGCCAGCACGAAAACTACTAAGGGTTTGTGCTTGCCGTAATTCGTTTGGGAGGCCATTCCAAAGAACAGCCCCATTATAGCTAAAGCTATTTTTTCGATAATTTTTTCGATAATTTTTTTTCGGGCACCTCTATATACATTGTATTAGCACACTTACATGTATATCTCAGTCTGTTTTACTGTAAAGTTCCAAAAGTAGCAAGGTCGTTACTTTCGGATTTAGCAACCCGATTTACTTTCGGGGGGTCGCTATTTTCGAGTGGTCGCTACTTTCGGGGTGCTAAAATCGTAAACTTTTAGGAGGAATACCGTGTACCTTAAACGACATCGTGTATGGTATTTTAACAAATAAAAATTATTCACAGGCCGATCTAGAATGTATTTTATTATGACTATTGTCTTTGTTACATTTGTATATGTAGCAGTAAATGTTCTGGCTCTTTACATGCCGTTTGCTAGTGCTGTTCGTCATCTAATCTAACTGATTGCTCTAGGGGGGGGGGGGGGGCTACTTTCGGAGGGATCGCTATTTTCGGGGGGTCGTTACTTTTGGGATTTGTTAGCAAGCATCAATTTGTACTGTTACTTTCGGGGGGTCGCTACTTTCGGGGGGTTGCTACTTTTGGAACTTTACGGTACCAAGTGGGACACCAGGACACCTAACATACTGTCCCACTGTCCCGGGCCGACCCGGGACACCTCTACATTGTATATACATTGTACTTAGCACACTTACATGTACATTGTATATCTCAGTTTGTTATACCAAGTGGGACACCGGGACACTGGGACACCTAACATAATAATAATAATAATAATAATAATAATAATAATAATAATAATAATAATAATAATAATAATAATAATAATAATAATAATTTATTTATATAGCGCTATTTCCTAAAAGTCCAACATACTATCCCACTGTCCCGGACCAACCCGGGACACCTATATACATTGTACTTAGCACACTTACATGTATCAGTCTGTTATACCAAGTGGGACACCGGGTCACCTAACATACTGTCCCGGGTCGGCCCTGTGTGCTAAGTACAATGTATGTAGAGGTGTCCTGGGTCGGCCTGGGACAGTAGTGAAGGTGTCCCAGTGACCTGGTGTCCCACTTAGTATAACAGATTGGGAGTCAAGATACTGAGAGAAGTATATATTAGTGTGTCCTCAAAAACTTACAATAAAAAAGATGTCATCTATGTCATCTATGTGAATATAGGTCTTTAAAAAGAGGATATGTTTGGTGCCATACAAGCCAGTGTGGATGTAGATAGCAAGAACAGGTTTGGTGTCAGTTATATGAATATAGATCAAGCAGGTTCAGGTTTGGTGCCAGTTGCAACACCAAGTAAGAGCCTAAATTATTACCATAAGTTGGACTAATATCAGGCTCTAAATTCAGCACTTTAACAGTAAATGGAATAAACTTGGGGTGAGTGACTTTTTGAGGAATGCTGGATACACTGCAAATAAGAACATCAAAAATTAATTAACAACAACAACAATATATTTATTTACTCTATTTCTATTTATTTATATATTTGACAACTTGATTCATTGATAGACTTGACAACTATTTCAAAAGGGTTACTAATAATAATGTATTGTACTAATAAAACTATGGTCCTCTGAAGTGAGTAAAGGTGTTGGGGGTGGTCATAGTAATGGTTTGTCAGTTTATTTTACAAACCACATATACCTTACAAGCAACCAAGACTAAGATCATTTTGCTGTTTGTTCTGAAAACAATTCTTTTCATAGTGCCATGACTTGGACTTTATTAAGTTTCAAGTTGTTTACTCCTTGACAAAAGACGTGTTTGCTCAGATTTAGCCTCAATCCCAGAGAATAACTTAAGCCTCCCCACAGATCTTTTTATGTGTTCTTTTTGTCCCTAAAAAGATATGCGGGGCCGGAGGCTAGAGAATAAATAATCTAATTTTGCAATTAGAAATGGTTTCAATTCGCATTCTCGACAGTATTTGTGCATAATTTACACTGAATTGAGGCTAAGTCCGAGCAAATGCGTCTTTTGTCAAGGAGTGCAGCGGTGTCTAAATAACTCGAAACTGGAGTATTATAATATACAATGAACAGTGCTGTACCCTAGAATATTCAAAGTAGTCCCTGGTGGATCCATTCTTGGGAAAGCACTTTGATCTACTACATCTTTAGGAGAGTGGACATTTTCAATCTAAAAGAGATTATGAAATAAGTGTAAGTCAGAAAAGCAAATGCATGGAAACAAGGTGGTCAGTTCAAAGCTCAATATTATTTCTTGTACGAATCTTTGTACTGGTTGTAATTTCAAATCCCTACAACTTTCTAGTACAATTTTGTTCAATCACTCTAAAATTTTGTAGGTTTATTTTTGTTAGTATACTCTTCAAAAGATGGCTGTAATATATTACATTTAGTATAATTTTAGACTGTCAGTGAATACAGAGTTTTATTGCGCGCTGTGATTGGTCGAGCGATCTCGAGAGCGGAAATAAAATCACCAACGCGAAAGTACCAATAAAACATTTTTTTATCCTGAATTTCATCTTTTCACCTTATTCACCTCAAGCTCGACTTCGTCTTGGTGAATACTCACCGATAATCACTTCGCCTTCGGCGAATAATATTATTGTTAAATATTACTAACTCCACAATAAATAACATTTACTGATTCCAACATTATTGCATTTGGTGTACAAAAAGGATTTTACAATAACCTAGCGTAATCTCGCAATCTGATTGGCTCTCAGCCATTGTCAATAAGAGTACAGACACATGCAATGACGAATCGCTCGCACACGAAGCCAGCGTGCACTTGAAACGGTTTTTCTTGCAAACTTTATCCTTGGTTTTGATGATTTTTTGACTTTGTTATTGTAAAAAAGAAATCGCAAGCGGTTTTCCATTGTCTGTACTTTATTGATTGTAAAAAACGTCACAAAATGTTCAAAACGGTTTTCCATTGTCTGTCGCTACGCTCGTGACCACTTGAGTTTTGAACATCTTGTGACGTCAAATCCATTGTCAATAAGAGTACAGACAATGGAAAACCGCTTGCGATTTGTTAAGTTTACCTGTTCAGATAAGCCATATCCAAATGTCCCATAAGAAAAGGCAAACTCTATACTTATATCACCAGAATACTGTGGAGAAAATAGAAATTAAAGCAAGCCAAGAGAGTAACTGATAAGCTAGTGATTCTTACTAGTGAAGCAAGTATAAGCAAAGCACAATAACTTGTGTATGTGAAAATGAGCCAGACTCAAGCAATTGCATTTATATAAGCACAAGACCTGTATGGAACATTGTTTGACCCATGTACTTATACATGCTTGCATCAGGCCCTTTATCACAGTGAGTGACAAGCATTTATATAAGCACAAGGAATGGAACATTGTTTGACCCATGTACTTGTTATTACTAGTCTACCGTTACGGCAGTGAATGCTGCCACACAAAATGTTATGCCGGAAATGTGCCCATAATGCAAAATTACTGAATGCATTGAGAAGCATGTCATCAAAGATGGGCAACAATTTTGTAGTCCAGAAATAATTGTTTCAGTCAAATTCTGTAAATGTTTTCATCAGCTGAATTGCACCTTTTCAATAGAATACTCACTGCTTGCCATAGCACACGGAGGGCAGTGTTTGCCCGTCATTTGAAGGAGGTTCAACAGCTAATTGAAACCAAGCAATAAGGTTTTTGTTTCGTCAGTAAACAGTCTGCAAACGTCCTCTTTCAGCACATTATTCGTGTTAGACAATTTTGTAAATTATTATTGTATTCACGCCCCTCTAGATCTTGGAAACCAGGTTTAAGTTGAAGGGGCTAGCGTGACTAAATAAAGTTGACCTAGCTACCTAGCCTACCTACCTACCTAGCACATGCAGATGTTCCTTTGACAACAACATTAATTCAGCGAGACAGAAATATCAATCACATTCCAGTTTCGAAGCATGCAATGTTGAGTCAAGACCGTTTTTGAAATTTACAAGTTCCGTTTCATTACGTATTGCAAGCTTCAAACATTTCGAAAAACAAATTGAATTTAGCCTCCTCTAGAAGCTTCCTCCGCAGGCAACGCCGGAAAGCGAGGCCGAAGGAGGCTAAATTGAATTAATGTTTCCAACCTTGACAGGAACGCATCAGCCGATTTGACAGTAACCAATCAGTAAGGTGTTCCCACGTTCTTGTTTATTTCAGGCCAAAAGTCTGTCATCACCGCATCAGACTCGGAGTGAATCGTGACCTCTACTCCTGGATTTGTCTCGAATGATAAAATAATATCAGACGACCCGCATTCGCAATGGAGAAAACTTGTCAAGAAAACGCAATTCTTTGTAAACTATGCTGACCATTCGAATTCTGCGATTGAAACTTTCATAAAGGAAGAAAAACAAGAAAAAAGCTACTTGGCCTTCGGTCATTCGTTTCTAGGTTAAATAAGTATAATGATGACAGACAAGATGACTTATCTCAAGTACCATCCGTGAAAGTATTCGACACGGTAAAGCTTGATATGTTGAAAACGACTTTCATCGTAAAAAGAATTATATATTTAACGTTCTTGCTTGAACCAAGAGACCATTATCAAGTTTCAAGCGAAAGACGTTGCACGTGTATTAGCGACGCCTTGCATTGTGGTCTCTGCGCATTCAGATATTTCACTTTGCGCATTAACCAGCCTGCCTTGCACCTTTGATCTTGCCGTTAACCACAATTCCTTGCGTTTTGCAAGCAAAATGCCCAAAGACCCCTATATATTGTTTATATATGTCGATTAGAGAGCTGCCTTGCTCGCTCGCTTCAGGCTCGCTCGCTGCGGCAGCAATAAATACATGCTTGCATCAGGCCCTTTATCACAGTGATAGTTATTATTTGAGGGCCATGAGTTCATCAGTGAAAACTGTTTTAAAAATGTACCCTCGTGAAATAAAGTTTATTATTATTATTAGTGAGTGACAAGCATTTATATAAGCACAAGGAATGGAACATTATTGACCCATGTACTTGTGATTATAAATACATGCTTGCATCAGGCCCTTTATCACAGTGAGTGACATAAGGATTCTTGTGCTTAGAGCAGCCAAATAATTATTAAATAGATATGACAATCAATCAGACTATTATGTCACTAATATATCTGTAAGTACATGTATATATCATAAATAACTGGTACTAGGGTTACCCTCTTTTTCTTGTTTTGCAATTCAAAGGAATCCATAGACCACTGTTTCTGTAAATAAAAGTCGAATCGAAGGTGAATTAGATTTTCTATCAGTTCATGATTCAGAACATTATTATTTATGTACATGTACAAATCCTCACCTTAACAATTTTATGCAAATGAAACTCACACTTTCCCAGAACTCTGTACTTTGGTCTGACTTGTTGTTTGTCAAACCCAATAACTGCTATGTGAACTTTATTAAGGCCACTGCTTACTTTAGTAGAAACCTGGATAAATTCAAGCAAAAACAAACATGCCACACTTAGGCTCGGACACACGATGCAACTTTTCTTGCACAACATTGTGCATAATAGTTCCAGAAGTAGGATCGAGTTTTACTTCTGCAACCATTGCGCGCAACGTGTGACACCACAAAAAAACTCTTATTGCATGCAATGTTGCAAGAAAAGTTCCCGGGGGGAACTTAAAAGAACTGTTGAAGCCATGTTGATTTTAACCACTAAAAGGTACGACCATATGACTATATATATATATGACGAAAACGTGATTGTGCTGATATCGTTTAATCAGTGACTGGACAACATCTTTTTTCTGTTCTTTCATGTTTGTCCAATGAAGAAAATAAATAACAATTGACCCTAAAAGGTACGGAGTGATGTTATGTAACTGATTTTGAGTCGGAACTCCTAAAAGGTCCACATAGGAAATATTTTAAACCCTAAAAGGACCGCCGATCACCCCTACCACTTGGACAAAGGGAGTACACCCCCCGGGGAAAAGTTGTATCGTGTGTATGAGTCTTTAGCCCTGTCCAGGTCCAGGTAAATGGAGATTTCAATATTATTCACTAAAAAGGAAATCAAAAGAACTAAATAAATGATTGATATATAACATTCACTTACTGGGATAGAGAAGTTTTTACTTTCATCCCAAATAACTCTTCCTTTCTTAAAGCAGGACTGCACTGAAGTACATTTGGATGAAAACCCAATAGTGATGTCAACATACAGACCAAAGTGGTCAGGTATAATTTCCTTGTCCAAGTACAGATTTGTACATCCAAACACACGGATTGCAAGCAAACCAGTCTGAAGAGAAATACAGTACATCACTACAGGCTATCAGTGGACTGTGTAGTCATAGTGCGTGTGACTTTCGCGATGAGACTCAAGACGACAAGAAGTCAAGAGTGACTCAGTCAGTTTTCTTTATAATTAATATAAATCTGTCTTCACTCGGCTTCAGAACAGACTTCAATTCAAGTTCAAACAAGATATGCATACGCTCCAAACTTACAGGTATGTTTGCCTTCTCTTTCAACAGTACATCTCCATCATCTTTCTTCACGTCTTCTCCTCCTACCGTTATTCATTGAAATTCAATCACTTTACCTTTGGAAGTCTAGACAAATTCAACTAAAATAATCCAGTTGTCTTACCTATTCCTGGAATGACAGAGGCAAGGCCAGATAACATTGTATGTCTTGCGAAAATGTCAAGAAATCGTCCTGAAACTGAAATTCAAACATGGCGCCATTTTGTTCTTGCGGGCGCTGCAGGGGGTAAGCACAGGCAGCCCAACCGTTGCTGGATTTTGGAACTCGTTGATCAATCATTGATTTTTTGCCGTTTATACCATTCTGAGCTGGTATTGAAGACTGTGGAATTTCTGTTTAATGCGTTAATGGTCACCATTTTCAGAACCCTTGCAATTTTGCAGCTACCGATTCTACTTTGGGCTTCATTTAAGGAATGGTCAACGCTTAGCGTGCGTCCATCGAGTTATGGAGCACGCGGGAATTTGGGAGAGCACGAGAGAAGCGTAAGAGTTGCTCGAGGCGTAGCCGAGATCAACTCTAGCTTCACGAGTGCTCTCCCAAATTCCCAAGTGCTCCATAAACTCGATGGACGCACAGCTAAAGCGTTGACCATTTCTTTTATAACATAGTCACTGCAAATTCAAATAAAACGATTTGATTTTAATCAATTTTTTCCCGATTGAATTCAGAGCGCGCGCTATGCCGATGACGTGAGCGTGTGCTTACGGACACACGCTAACCAACCAATCAGAGCGCGCGTTATATCATACCTATGTTATAACACCTCATTATCATTCAGTAGCCCGAGTAATGGACCACTCGCTATTACAGCGTCTATCGTTTGCATCGTTGGTTTTATTTGTGTTTATTGTTGTTGTTTGATATGGAAGTTACTTTCTAAACTCACGACACACACATTAAAAAATGTATATTTATTGACATTTCTTTAAATTGTGAATTACATTTGCATAGCAGCTAAAAACACTAAAATTGCTTTACCACTTAATAAAAATATATATTTGAGTTCCCTACCTAATGGCGTTGTTACACGTAGCATTTTCTCGTGCAACTCGTCTCGCGAAAAAAATAGTTGAACTATAGCTTCTACTTTCTGCAACAATTTTTGTAAAAATTTACGTGTAACATGGGTCCGTGCAACTTGTCTCGCGCCACTCAACTAGAGCAAACGAGTCAATCACCGAGAACTTCAACATAATAAAAACAGACCAAAACACAATTATTTTCGGTAAACATTGCAGACGAGGACGAAAGATTACGATATTTTCCCAGAAAAGAGTGGAAATGACGGTTTCACGATTACGCGTGCAACTTGACATTTGTTTTTGCGCGAGACAAGTTGCAACCGAAATTGTACGTGTGACCACAGGTAGCCCAAGCTCTACTCATGGCAGCTTATCAGTTTTATCAGCCTATCAGTTTTATTGAAAAACCTAAAAACACAATTTCTCTGAAAATTCTGAATAAAGTTTACTAAAACAAACACAGTGTGTTTTACTATACATTCTTCACATCTGGAGTGAATTTCAGCTCATTTTGGGTACATATGAGGGGAAAACAAATACCCAAAATGATTAAAATGAGCTGAAATTCACTCCAGATGTGAAGAATGTATAGTAAAACACACTGTGTTTGTTTTAGTAAACTTTATTCAGAATTTTCAGAGAAATTGTGTTTTTAGGTTTTTCAATAAAACTGATAGGCAAAGCTGCCATGAGTAGAGCTTGGGCTACCTGCGGTGTGACATGGTCTTCTGCAACCTGCAACAATTTTTTTCGCGAGACGTGTTGCACGAGAAAATGCTACGTGTAACAGCGCCTTAATAAAGTATTAAAAAAAAAACTAAATTCAATTTATTCAGTCAAGCATTTATAATATCTTAGTATGGGTTATCTGAGTATGATATGACAAAAGCGTATAGATGGGCTTGGGTGTAAAGAAAATGATCACAAGGTTTCGTAGACTCAAGCTTCAATATCGTATGCCTTGGACGAGAAGTGAATTGGATTGTCAAACGTTTGTTGTTTGACTATAAATTTGGTGCGATGCTTTTTCAAGTAGTACCATCCTGCACCCGCTAGCGCTGCTAACGCAATAAGTACAAAGACAACAGCAATGGCGGCTTTCCCTCCAGATGACAATCCACTCGAACGACCTAGAATATCAAAACGTTTGAGTTAGGTATATATACAATAATTGCGCTCCTTGGTTTGTAATCCATGAGTTCCTATTATAACGCAATACCGTAGAATCCGTATACAGGAAACAATAATTATTAGGCAATAGAAAAGGGGTACCATACGAGACTGATGGAGTCCAGCAGTGACGGTAACATATTCGCAATCCACTCAAATTATAGTTTTTCTGAGCACATTCGCGTTTCAAAGCTTTTACTGTTATTGTTGAATGAACACTGTATAACTAAAATGGTCACGATTAAACTTTTTTTTTTCATAGAACGAATTTCAGACGTTTTTTTCATCCCTTTTATAAGCCCCCTGGTTATAAGCCCCCCCCCCCGGTTATAAGTCCACCACAAAACCCTTACGATGTTTCAAAATAATGAGACGCGCTTGAAGTAAAGTGTATTCTAACTCCTCAGTTCCAAGTTCAAAGGACTGATGTACTGTGCTACTGTGACATGCAAGTGGCCGAGTGGAAAAATGAACCCACTCACTATATAGCAAACAAACTTGCGAACAACAAGCAAGCAAACAAACAAAAACAAAAAGCAAGCAAAGCAAGTAAACAAGCAAACAAACAAGCAAACAAGCAAACAAACAAACAAGCAAACAAGTAAGCAAGCAAGTAAACAAGCAAGCAAACAAGCAAACAAACAACAAGCAAGCAAGCAAGCAAGCAAAAACAAACAAACAAGTAAGAAAGCAAGTAAATATGCAAACAAGCAAAAGCAAACAAACAAACAGGTAAGCAAACAACAAGCAAAAGCAAGCAAGCAAGTAAACAGGCAAACAAACAAACAAGTAAGAAAGCAAGTAAATATGCAAACAAGCAAGTAACAAAGCAAGCAAGCAAACAAACAAAAGCAAAACAAAGTAAACAAGCAAACAGGCAAACAAAACAAACAAGCAAGCAAGCAAGCAAGCAAGCAAGCAAGCAAAAGCAAGCAAAAGCAAGCAAACAAGCAAACAAGCAAACAAACAAAAGCAAGTAACAAAAGCAAGCAAGCAAACAAAAGCAAAAGCAGGCAAACAAGTAAGCAAGCAAGTAAATAAGCAAGCAAGCAAAGAAAGCAAGTAAACAAACAGGCAAACAAACAAACAAAACAGTAAGCAAGCAAGTAAACAAGCAAGCAAGCAAACAAACAAACAGGCAAACAAAAACAAACAAGGCAAAAGTAAACAAGCAAAAACAAACAGGCAAACAAACAAACAAGTAAGCAAGCAAGTAAATAAGCAAGCAAGCAAACAAACAAACAGCAAACAAACAAACAAGTAAGGAAAAACAAAAGCAAGCAAACAAACAAACAAGTGCAAGTAAGCAAGCAAGCAAGCAAGCAAGCAATGCAAGTAAGCAAGCAAGCAAGCAAGCATGGAAGCAAGCAAGCAAGCAAGCAAGCAAGCAAGCAAGCAAGCAAGCAAGCAAGCATGCAAGCATGCAAGCAAGCAAGCAAGCAAGCAAGCAAGCAAGCAAACAAGCAAGCAACTAAGCAAGCAAGCAAGCAAGCAAGCAAGCAAGCAAGCAAGCAAACAAGCAAGCAAGCAAGCAACTAAGCAAATAAACAAGCAAGCAAGCAAACAAGCAAGCAAGCAAACAAGCAAAGCAAACAAGCAAGCAAACAAGCAAGCAAACAAGCAAGGTTTCGCTTGGTCTTACCTCCGCTTTGTGGTTTTGCTTTTCCACCGTCTGAAAACAAAAACAGAGAAAATTACAACCAAATAATAAAGATTTGTTGTTATGACACTAGCCTGTGTAGCGGTCCAGTCCCCCTCCTCCCCTTCCCCTCCCCTATAAGGCTATTATCGCACCAATCAAGTAGATCCACCTTCTAGAAGCGAAAAACCTGAGTTTGACAGTCAATATTACAACTTACCGATAAGAGTGACATTGAAGCTAGTGGGATCCACCTCTAGATCACCTACACGACCTGACTTCACAGCACTTTTCAGGGCATCAATGAGGTTTGAACTCTGAGACGTTCCGACGAAGATAAGTCTTAGATCAACGATGACGCTACCACGCCTGCAAAGACAACGTCTGGTCATGCAATAACAGTGCACACACAGTATCGTAATGGAGGTCATATCACTCACTTGCCACAATTATATTCTTAGCAAAACAGCGCGTGTAACGAGATCTACAATGATTTTATTCCCGGTTGTACGAAAGGTGAATAGCGCTATCCATAACTGCATCAGTTTTATCTGTTGGATAAGACTTATCCGGTGGATAGCGCTATTCACCATTCGTGCAACTGGGGCCTGAACTTCTCATCCACCAGCGCGCATTTCTCTAATAATTCAAAGTGATCTGAAGTCAGATCTGGGCTGGGTTCCTGATCGGACTTTCAGTATAATTGGGTACATATAAAATAAATCACAAAATCGCTGTTCTTGTCTTGCGAGAAAGTAGAACTCCACCAGAGCGCACATTACGCTATATATTCGCGTTACCCAAGGAAAAGGGCGATGTAGAACTCCACCAGAGCGCACATTACGCTATATATTCGCGTTACCCAAGGAAAAGGGTGCATTTGATTGTTTTACCTGAAACCAGTGACCACTGCCTCGCTGAAATACTGAGATATAGCGTAAATATTGTTGACCTGCGCAAAGAGTAATAGCAGTGTATGTTATTAACCTAACTTTCTGTAGCTGTACACGTTACGATACAACGGTGCAACATTGCTGGTAATATTGTTGCAGTATGTGTCCACCTCTGCAATTGTTATGGCCAAGGGTATTGCTGAAATAGTACATGTAAAGTTTTACAACAATGTTGCTGGTAATATTGTTGCAGTATGTGTCCACCTCTGCAATTGTTATGGCCAAGGGTATTGCTGAAATAGTACATGTAAAGTTTTACAGCAACATTGCTGGTAATATTGTTGCAGTATGTGTCCACCTCTGCAATTGTTGTGGCCAAGGGTATTGCTGAAATAGTACATGTAAAGTTTTACAGCAACATTGCTGGTAATATTGTTGCAGTAGGTACAAACGTACGGTGACAATTATGTAAAATACGCAATTTCTTTATTGGACAACATTAGCCGAATTTAAGATGCAGGTACGGTACATTTAGTTACGGAATATCGTACTCTTTTCCCACCATTTATTATTAATATTATTTATCATGGTTGTACGTACCGCAGAGATAACTTGGCTGGCCAACGATTTGTAGGTTGAACTACCTTGTTCAGTGTAATCTTATTAATATTATTTATCATGGTTGTACGTACCGCAGAGATAACTTGGCTGGCCAACGATTTGTAGGTTGAACTACCTTGTTCAGTGTAATCATCGACCCATTGCACTTTGGTCAGTCTCATGGACACCTTATAGATGATTTCTGTAGGAAAACAAGACAGTAGTACACGCGAACACCTTCTGTCGGTAAAAACAGCAACAATAACAAGAATAACAACAGCAACAACAACAACAACAACAACAATAATAACAGCAACAACAACAAAACAACAACAAGAATAACAGCAACAACAACAGCAGCAGCAGCAGCAACAACAACAACAATAATAACAGCAACAACAACAGCAGCAGCAGCAACAACAACAACAATAATAACAGCAACAACAACAGCAGCAAAAACAGCAACAACAATAATAACAGCAACAACAACAAAAAAAACAACAATAATAACAGCAACAACAACAGCAACAATAATAACAGCAACAACAACAACAAAAACAACAACAAGAATAACAACAACAACAAAAACAAAAACAGCAACAACAATAATAACAGCAACAACAACAACAACAACAACAACAAAAACAGCAACAACAACAAAACAACAGCAAAAACAACAACAGAAGCAACAACAACAATAACAACATGAAAGCAGCAACAACAAAAACAGCAACAACAATAATAACAGCAACAACAACAAAAACAACAAAACAACAGCAACAACAAAAACAGCAACAACAACAATAATAACAACAACAACAAAAACAGCAACAACAACAACAATAACAACATCAACAAAAACAGCAACAGCAACAACAGAAGCAACAACAACAATAACAACAATAATAACAACAACAACAAAAACAGCAACAACAACAATAATAACAACATCAACAACAACAAAAACAGCAACAACAACAAAACAACAGCAACAACAAGAACAACAACCAATTTTCCATGAAGAAAGGTGAAAATTTACTAGAAAAACTGAAAACGCACGGCCTTCATGGATTACGCACGGCCTTCATGGATTACGCACGGCCTTCATGGATTACGCACGGCCTTCATGGATTACGCACGGCCTTCATGGATTACGCACGGTCTTCATGGATTACGCACGGCCTTCATGGATTACGCACGGCCTTCGTGGATTACGCACGGCCTTCATGGATTACGCACGGCCTTCATGGATTACGCACGGCCTTCATGGATTACGCACGGCCTTGATGGATTACCAAGGTTTGAAGTGCGCACATATTCAACTGAAGACTGAGAAATCAATCCTAACCTGGTGGCTTTGTTGGTGGATTTCCTGAAAACATTGATGACCGTTTAAGTTACATATTTCCTTACTGATAACACCGATGGAGTGGTTTTAAACGACCATACAGACGTTTGAAACAACAACAACAATGACAAACCTGAAGGAGCAATGGTTGGACGAACATCTGTAATAAAAATAAAACAAAATTCAATGAGTCAAAGTCATCAAAGCTAAATGTTTGTTGAATACAAGTCGTTAAACAAAGGACAAATCTTTGCTCACATGATCACATGAGATTAACAAATCTATTAATATCATCCAGTAACCACGCCCAAACCACTATAATGGGATGACTTACATGATAAACATCCATACAATTCCACACGTAGGCATATCTTTTTCGACCATTTCAAAATCTTGATCATCAAATAACGCGCACGTGTTACTCTAGGGAACATTGTAGAAACCACGGTAGTACCGTCACTGTTACCAGTAAACACCTATAAACACAATATAATAACTTAGAAGCAAACTCGTCGCGTTGTAAAGACTACAAGATGATGTAGAGACAAGAGGTTCACTTGCAATGACAACGATGTTGAACAAACTAATCGAGCTTGCGCCGTTTGACAGTCTTTGTTACATACAACTAATTCAGAAAACGTTGTCGGCGATCGACTTCAAGCCTACGCGACTAGACCGAAAAGGAGTATGGGTAAATATCAATGCTTCTATAAATACACTATCAAAAAGGAACGTCTCTCACGGAATATGAATCATTTCACAAATAGAAGTTGGCTTTCTATATGTTCTATACAAATGATGCACGCCTGAGCTCTTGAAATGCTAGCAAGTGGATGCACGAGCGATAGCGAGTGCATTCAGTCAGCTGCATTTCAAGAGCTAGCTCAGAAGTACATACATAGAAAGCCATTTTCTATTTATTTTATATTATAAAAAGTCGAAGTCGAAAATTATGGAGTATTTCACTGGAAAAGACCAATATTCTGAAGTTATTGTAAACGTTCGAGGTAATTAATATTCAACATGAGCTTAAATGTAAATTAGATAATGACATTCCAGCGTGCAGCGCGCGAACTTCAACTAAAATGTTATTCAAAAACACAACAGAATCCTCAACTTCCTTGCCATTTTGTTCACCATCTTCTTCTGTTTCCTTGTTTTAAAACGCATAGGCATATATTTACAGATTCACCTGCCATTGCCACCAAATACGAAAAGCATGCAAGCCGATTATCATATCGATTATCATATCTTACCCATACTCCCTTTCGGTCTAGTCGCGTAGGCTTGAAGTCGATCGCCGACAACGTTTTCTGAATTAGCTGTATGCACCAACTTAGTTACTGTGATCTTCTTCACTTTGTATCGTTTTCGCTTTCCTCAGTTTCGAAGATTGAAAGCATGCACGCGACGAGGGGGCTGTTTTCGCAAGCTTGCCATGGAGATGGCAAGACAAAATACAACTTGTCCACTTGTAAAAATGCATCGATACTGATATAAAGTAAAACTTTTAAAATGCTCACCATGATAGAACCTTTCAACCCAAAGTCCTTCCAAGGAACGTCATCTCGCTTTAACATGATAGTAAATGATGTGACGTAACCATCCGCGGAGCCCTGGGTAGCAATTCGTCTGACGCGCATTTTTCGGTTCAGATCGATCTACACAGCGAAAACAAAGCATGTATTATACTATAGGACAATTAGTGGAAATGTTTACTTTTAGTTTGCTACTAATGTTGACCTGTCTTTCATGTTTGGATATGCTATTTCTTTTTGGCTTATAAATTACTAATGTACAAACCGTTAAAAATTGTCTCTTGTCATTGGTGGCCGCACACCACCCCTGTGGGGCATTAAGTCGTGCCATGCTTGGTTTATGATTGTCAAGGGATGATGACGCTGATATCCACGAGTCTTCTATTGAGCCTTTCTCCAGGCCAAGCGGGTAGAGGCATCCTAAAGGCAGAAATAGAAGACTATGAATCTCAAGAGGCGTGTTGTTCAAAAAGACCGTCCTGTGACGTACCATTTGCACACCCAAAGATCTCAAACCGCAAACACATTATACTGCCAATCAGTGGTTTAATGCGGAAATTCTGCGTATTGATAGGCTCCCCAAGAATGTGCTTCATGGGACTGACGAGGTCGTTGTTACCACGGAATACCTATAATAAACAACAGTTCATTAGAGATTGAAACAAATATGAAACATACTGAAACATGGTGGTTTTTACAATGCTATTCTGTACTATATTTTGCCACAGCTATATGAAGAACAACCTACCCTGACAACTCCTTTCTCCGTGTAATCGATCCACGTATCACCATCGTCGCTAAAAGCAAGTTGGTATTTCATAACGTAACCCGGACCTCCATGACCAGCTCCCCACGTCATGATCTGCGTAATCCTCTGTTCAAGGCGGGGAAAGTTGATTTGTATCCATGGTGATTTATCTGTTGCCTAGAAACGTAATGAAAGGAAAGTTGATTTATTTATCTGTTGCCTAGAAACGTAATGCCGGGAAAGTTGATTTGTATCCATGATGATTTATCTGTTGCCTAGCAACGTAATGGCGGGAAAGTTGATGGTGATTTATCTGTTGCCTAGAAACGTAATGGCGGGAAAGTTGATTTGTATGGTGATTAGGCCTTGACACAAATATCTTGAAAAATGGCCTAAATATGTTTCCGGAAATTGTCGAAAAAATCTCTAAATATCCCAAAAAAAATCCTAAATATCTCGAAAATTTCTCTAAATATCCCCAAATATCCATATTATATTTACGAATATTTTAATTACTCGTGCGTCTCTATTGTATTTGTAACAAAAACAGTTTTTATTGCATGGTGAATCTTAGAAATTAACATGACAGTTACAGTATTAAAGTACTTGAGAGCCCTGAAAATATGCGGGGCGGGCCCCAACCTCGATCCCAGGATCACAGGGAACCCGTAGCGCCGATTTGGTTGGATTTCACTAGTTTTCAGTGAGTTTTGGTCGATTTTAGTAGTCATTTGGAGTTTTAGACCCAAAATTAAGTCCTAAATATCCAAAGAATATCATATTTTTTTCTAGATATCTCGTGTTTATCTAAATATCCCAGGAGCTTCTAAATATCTCAAAAAATATCCGGATATTTGTGTCAAAGCCTAATGGTGATTTATCTGTTGCCTAGAAACGTAATGGCGGGAAAGTTGATTTGTAACCATGGTGATTTATCTGTTGCCTAGAAACGTAATGGCGGGAAAGTTGATTTGTAACCATGGTGATTTATTTGTCGCCTAGAAACGCAATGGCGGGAAAGTTGATTTGTAACCATGGTGATTTATCTGTCGCCTAGAAACGTAATAATAATAATAATACTTTATTATTTCTATGGCGGGAATGTTGATTTGTAACCATGGTGATTTATCTGTTGCCTAGAAACGTAATGGCCTGAACGTTGATTTGTAACTATGGTGATTTATCTGTCGCCTAGAAACGTTAACCATCATGTCATTCCTAAAGCCGGGCGCACACTCTACGACTCTACTCTTGTTAATCGTTGGTGTACGGTCTTCTACTATCTGATTTTAGTAACTATCCAATCTCACGATAGACAGTCGAGTCATTTCCCGCAAGACAGTCGAGTCATATCCCGCAAGACAGTCGAGTCATATCCCGCAAGACAGTCGAGTCATTTCCCGCAAGACAGTCGAGTCATATCCCGCAAGACAGTCGAGTCATTTCCCGCAAGACAGTCGAGTCATATCCCGCAAGACAGTCGAGTCATTTCCCGCAAGAAAGTCCAGTCATTTCCCGCAAGACAGTCGAGTCGTATCCCGCAAGACAGTCGAGTCATTTCCTGCAAGAAAGTCGAGTAATTTCCCGCAAGACAGTCGAGTCGTATCCCGCAAGACAGTCGAGTCATTTCCCGCAAGACAGTCGAGTCGTATCCCGCAAGACAGTCGAGTCATTTCCCGCAAGAAAGTCGAGTCATTTCCCGCAAGACAGTAGAGTCGTATCCCGCAAGACAGTCGAGTCATTTCCCGCAAGACAGTCGAGTCATATCCCGCAAGACAGTCGAGTCATTTCCCGCAAGACAGTCGAGTCATATCCCGCAAGACAGTCGAGTCATTTCCCGCAAGACAGTCGAGTCATATCCCGCAAGACAGTCGAGTCATTTCCCGCAAGAAAGTCCAGTCATTTCCCGCAAGACAGTCGAGTCATTTCCCGCAAGACAGTCGAGTCATATCCCGCAAGACAGTCGAGTCATTTCCCGCAAGACAGTCGAGTCATATCCCGCAAGACAGTCGAGTCATTTCCCGCAAGACAGTCGAGTCATATCCCGCAAGACAGTCGAGTCATTTCCCGCAAGAAAGTCCAGTCATTTCCCGCAAGACAGTCGAGTCATTTCCCGCAAGACAGTCGAGTCGTATCCCGCAAGACAGTCGAGTCATTTCCCGCAAGAAAGTCGAGTCATTTCCCGTATCCCACAAAAAATAAATATAGCCTCCTTTGCAGGAAACTCATTTGTGGTCTCCCTGTGATAGGAGGAAGTGGAGGACTGGTGACTAGAAATGGACGAGGGTATGTTCTTACCACTGGACACCATCCTTTGTTCATTGGACGAGCCTGTGAAATCCCGTGACCATCTTTTGATGATGATACAGTTATTTGGCGATCGTATAAACGACCCCTCTTCATTCCCAATGGCTTCTGACATTCTAAAATACGGACAACAATACTATGTCACAATCTTATTATGGTGCAATGTTTCAAAGGGGGACTTTCATTGATCAGGGCAGAGGGGATTGTAGGGGATTACGTTGTTTTGCATCTTTGTTTGAAAGGTGGTATTTACGGCAAGACCATATGGGGAGTGGGGTGTCACTACTACAATGATAGGGGGCTGGAAAATGTTGGAAGTACCATGGAGGGGAGGTGAAGGGATATTTACGGCAAGACCATATGGGGAGTGGGGTGTCATGTAACTACTACAATGATAGGGGGTTGGAAAATGTTGGAAGTACCATGGAGGGGAGGTGAAGGGATATTTTGAGCTTACACCTAAACCCCGATGCACTAATGGGTGAAAGCCGCATAAGTTGAATTTACTCAGAGCTGACAAATACAGGCGAAACGAGGGGTTCGTCGACTACGGTTACTGGGACCTACCGGTCCTTCTATATGGTTTATCGGTTCTTACCAAGTCCACATCCATACAATTCCAGTTTAGCACAGACGCCATTGACCCATGATTGTGGGTTGATACGAATATATCGAGCATCAATTGGTGGGTTCAGTGCAGCGGTAACCACCGAGGAAGCGTCATTATTGGCTGGAATAATCTGTAGTGGTGACAATAGATAAACAAGTTAAGGGCTCGATCCAGGAATCAGGAATTTTTGAGAGGGGGGGGGGGGGGGGGGGGGGGGGGGAGGGCAAACGTATATTTACTTCAAAACCTGTGGCAAAAAGGATAAAACAATCAATTGAACCTCAGGTACGACAGGGGGATCCGGTCAACAACCCCCCCCCCCCCCCCCGACCCTCCCCTCTCCCCCTCGATCCGCCGTTGAGTTACCATCGACATTGGACAAAACGCACGATCTTCAAACCTTGGTGATTCCCCACTAATTTCCGATGTTTAAAGAGCGCGCGTGTTTCTAGTGGTATAAGGACAACAAGTAGTATTTATGCAGTTACCAGTAATTAACTTACCGACACAAAACCGTCAGAACGAAGGTAGGACAACCAGTGGTTATCATAGTTAGCATAGGAGATGGTAAATGATTTGATATATGATGGCAAACGGACACCAAAAGAAGTTCCTTGGATGGATATCTTGGATATTCGAGTTTGACTAAGCAAATCCACCTGTAGGCGAGGTAGGATAGAGATATTGGGATGAAAAGCAATAACCATCGCTACACTTACTACAACTGCTAACAAAACACTACCACCAACTTGCCTACACCACCACCCTCCCTCCACCGCTGTCACTACCACTACCCGTAGTACAATCACTTCTACCACTACCACTACCACTACCATCACCACTACCACCACCACTGTCACTACCACTACCCGTAGTACAATCACTTCTACCACCACCACTACCACCACCTCCACCACCACCGCTGTCACTACCACTACCCGTAGTACAATCACTTCTACCACCACCACTACCACTACCACCACCGCTGTCACTACCACTACCCGTAGTACAATCACTTCTACCACCACCACCACCATCACCACTACCACCACCGCTGTCACTACCACTACCCGTAGTACAATCACTTCTACCACCACCACTACCACCACCTCCACCACCACCGCTGTCACTACCACTACCCGTAGTACAATCACTTCTACCACCACCACTACCACCACCACTACCACCACCGCTGTCACTACCACTACCCGTAGTACAATCACTTCTACCACCACCACTACCACCACCACTACCACCACCGCTGTCACTACCACTACCCGTAGTACAATCACTTCTACCACCACCACTACCATCACCTCCACCACCACCGCTGTCACTACCACTACCCGTAGTACAATCACTTCTACCACCACCACTACCACCACCACTACCTCCACCACTGTCACTACCACTACCCGTAGTACAATCACTTCTACCACCACCACTACCACCACCTCCACCACCACCGCTGTCACTACCACTACCCGTAGTACAATCACTTCTACCACCACCACTACCACCACCACTACCACCACCGCTGTCACTACCACTACCCGTAGTACAATCACTTCTACCACCACCACTACCACCACCACCACCACCGCTGTCACTACCACTACCCGTAGTACAATCACTACTACCACCACCACTACCATCACCACTACCACCACCGCTGTCACTACCACTACCCGTAGTACAATCACTTCTACCACCACCACTACCATCACCTCCACCACCACCGCTGTCACTACCACTACCCGTAGTACAATCACTTCTACCACCACCACTACCACCACCACTACCTCCACCACTGTCACTACCACTACCCGTAGTACAATCACTTCTACCACCACCACTACCACCACCACTACCACCACCACTACCACCACCACTACCACCACTACCCGTAGTACAATCACTTCTACCACCACCACTACCATCACCTCCACCACCACCGCTGTCACTACTACTAAACGTAGTACAATCACTTCTACCACCACCACTACCACCACCTCCACCACCACCACCGCTGTCACTACCACTACCCGTAGTACAATCACTTCTACCACTACCACTACCACCACCACTACCACCACCGCTGTCACTACCACTACCCGTAGTACAATCACTTCTACCACTACCACCACCACCGCTGTCACTACCACTACCCGTAGTACAATCACTTCTACCACCACCGACCACCATCACCTCCACCACTGTCACTACTACTACCCGTAGTACAATCACTTCTACCACCAATACTACCATCACCACTACCATCACCTCCACCACTGTCACTACCAGTACCCGTAGTACAATCACTTCTACCACCACCGACCACCATCACCTCCACCACTGTCACTACCACTACCCGTAGTACAATCACTTCTACCACCACCACTACCATCACCACTACCTCCACCGCTGTCACTACCACTACCCGTAGTACAATCACTTCTACCACCACCACTACCATCACCTCCATCACCACCGCTGTCACTACTACTACCCGTAGTACAATCACTTCTACCACCACCACTACCATCACCACTACCACCACCGCTGTCACTACTACTACCCGTAGTACAATCACTTCTACCACCACCACTACCATCACCACTACCACCACCGCTGTCACTACCACTACCCGTAGTACAATCACTTCTACCACCACTACCATCACCACTACCATCACCTCCACCACTGTCACTACCAGTACCCGTAGTACAATCACTTCTACCACCACCGACCACCATCACCTCCACCACTGTCACTACCACTACCCGTAGTACAATCACTTCTACCACCACCACTACCATCACCACTACCACCACCGCTGTCACTACTACTACCCGTAGTACAATCACTTCTACCACCACCACTACCACCACCACCACCACTGTCACTACCACTACCCGTAGTATAATCACTTCTACCACTACCACCACCACTACCACCACCGCTGTCACTACCACTACCCGTAGTACAATCACTTCTACCACCACCACCACTACCATCACCACTACCACCACCGCTGTCACTACCACTACCCGTAGTACAATCACTTCTACCACTACCACCACTACCATCACCACTACCACCACCGCTGTCACTACCACTACCCGTAGTACAATCACTTCTAACACCACCACCACTACCACCACCGCTGTCACTACCACTACCCGTAGTACAATCACTTCTACCACCACCACCACTACCATCTCCACTACCACCACCGCTGTCACTACCCGTAGTACAATCACTTCTACCACCACCACCACCGCTGTCACTACCACTACCCGTAGTACAATCACTTCTACCACCACCACCACTACCATCACCTCCACCGCTGTCACTACCACTACCCGTAGTACAATCACTTCTACCACCACCACTACCACAACCACCGCTGTCACTACCACTACCCGTAGTACAATCACTTCTACCACCACCGACCACCATCACCTCCACCACTGTCACTACCAGTACCCGTAGTACAATCACTTCTACCACCACCGACCACCATCACCTCCACCACTGTCACTACCAGTACCCGTAGTACAATCACTTCTACCACCACCGACCACCATCACCTCCACCACTGTCACTACCACTACCCGTAGTACAATCACTTCTACCACCACCACTACCATCACTACTACCACCACCGCTGTCACTACTACTACCCGTAGTACAATCACTTCTACCACTACCACCACTACCATCACCACCGCTGTCACTACCACTACCCGTAGTACAATCACTTCTACCACCACCACTACCATCACCACTACCACCACCGCTGTCACTACCACTACCCGTAGTACAATCACTTCTACCACCACCGACCACCATCACCTCCACCACTGTCACTACCAGTACCCGTAGTACAATCACTTCTACCACCACCGACCACCATCACCTCCACCACTGTCACTACCAGTACCCGTAGTACAATCACTTCTACCACCACCACTACCATCACCACTACCACCACCGCTGTCACTACTACTACCCGTAGTACAATCACTTCTACCACCACCGACCACCATCACCTCCACCACTGTCACTGCCACTACCCGTAGTACAATCACTTCTACCACCACCACTACCATCACCATTACCACCACCGCTGTCACTACTACTACCCGTAGTACAATCACTTCTACCACTACCACCACTACCATCACCACTACCACCACCGCTGTCACTACCACTACCCGTAGTACAATCACTTCTACCACCACCACTACCATCACCTCCATCACTGTCACTACTACTACCCGTAGTACAATCACTTCTACCACCACCACCACCATCACCTCCACCGCTGTCACTACTACTACCCGTAGTACAATCACTTCTACCACTACCACCACTACCATCACCACT
This sequence comes from Actinostola sp. cb2023, assembly GCA_033675265.1. Taxonomy (NCBI): domain Eukaryota; kingdom Metazoa; phylum Cnidaria; class Anthozoa; order Actiniaria; family Actinostolidae; genus Actinostola; species Actinostola sp. cb2023. The sequence goes on along the minus strand of JAUJYZ010000758.1, from coordinate 38,861 downwards.
ACCACCACCGCTGTCACTACCACTACCCGTAGTACATTCACTTCTACCACTACCACCACCACCACTACCACCACCGCTGTCACTACCACTACCCGTAGTACAATCACTTCTACCACCACCACCACTACCATCACCACTACCACCACCGCTGTCACTACCACTACCCGTAGTACAATCACTTCTACCACCACCGACCACCATCACCTCCACCACTGTCACTACCAGTACCCGTAATACAATCACTTCTACCACCACCGACCACCATCACCTCCACCACTGTCACTACCAGTACCCGTAGTACAATCACTTCTACCACCACCGACCACCATCACCTCCACCACTGTCACTACCACTACCCGTAGTACAATCACTTCTACCACCACCGACCACCATCACCTCCACCACTGTCACTACCAGTACCGCTATGTATCACCACCACTACTAACACTACCATCACCAAACCTCAGCTTTGGGTCTCACATATGTGCAGTAATACTATTGGAAGCAATTAATGGTGTTCATTTAAGGAATAACAAGTGAAACATTTTCCTACCTGTATGTAGTAATAGTCAGAAGCGTTGGCACACCACGCACTACTGCTATTTAGACGTGCGTTCGCCGCACCGTGATTATCGTCTATCGAGGACGAAGCAGTGATCTGTCCATCAGTGATGTTACCCCCAATCATCATACCAAGAGCACTTGAACACTCTATGAAAACATTGTACATAGTGCAGTTATTCCGATCCATCCATCCAGTCATCCATCCATCCATCCATCCATCCATCCATCCATCCATCCATCCATCCATCCATCCATCCATCCATCCATTCCAGTTCATCCATCCATCCATTCAGTCATCCATCCATCCATCCATCCATCCATCCATCCATCCATTCAGTCATCCATCCATCCATCCATCCATCCATTCACCCATCCATCCATTCATCCATCCATCCATCCATCCATTCAGTCATCCATCCATCCATCCATCCATTCACCCATCCATCCATCCATTCACCCATCCATCCATCCATCCATTCATCCATCCATCCATCCATCCATTCAGTCATCCATCCATCCATCCATCCATTCACCCATCCATCCATCCATTCATCCATCCATTCAGTCATTCATCTATCGATCCATCCATTCATCTATCCACCCATTCATCCATCCATCCATCCATCCAATCAATCATTCTTTCGTTTATTCGTCCATTCATTCACCCATCTATTTAGTCATTCATTCGTTCCTTCATTCATTCATCCAATTCATCCATTTATTCGTAACATGGCCATCTTAAGTACGCACATTGCCATTGCCAATTGCCGATTTTCAACAAATGTGTGATTTATAATGCATTGCTATATTTAAAGGGTTAAGGGAATCAAATCACAAAAGTGGGCCGTTATATAATGACTGTTCCTAACTATGTACAAACTAAGAGTAAAACAACCATATTTATGTACAAACATACCAAGTTGGGTCTTGCAAATATAAGCTCTAGTTTTGGAGCAGAACAAGTCGTTAAAGTCTCCCGACCGTCCATGCATCTCAACGCAGTTTTCTATGCCACCAGGATCATTTGGTTCATTGACATGCCAGTTAATGAACGATGAAGGACTTCCATCACTCCATTGATAGCCACCTTCTAAATTACGGTCATTCAGACCTAACAACACAAACCATACAAAGTAGTGGTTATTACAAGCAGTGGCATAAACATTAGTGCTAGTAACAGTGGTAGTGTTGTGGTGATGATATAAGCAGTAGTAATGAGTGGTAACAATAGTGTCAGTGTTAGATATGGCGTTGTAGTAGTGGTAGAAGTGTAGTGTTAGTAACAGTGGTAGTGTTGTGGTGATGATATAAGCAGTAGTAATGAGTGGTAACAATAGTGTCAGTGTTAGATATGGCGTTGTAGTAGTGGTAGAAGTGTAGTGTTAGTAACAGTGGTAGTGTTGTGGTGATGGTATAAGCAGTAGTAATGAGTGGTAACAATAGTGTCAGTGTTAGATATGGCGTTGTAGTAGTGGTAGAAGTGTAGTGGTAGTAACAGTGGTAGTGTTGTGGTGATGGTATAAGCAGTAGTAATGAGTGGTAACAATAGTGTCAGTGTTAGATATGGCGTTGTAGTAGTGGTAGAAGTGTAGTGTTAGTAACAGTGGCAGTGTTGTGGTGATGGTATAAGCAGTAGTAATGAGTGGTAACAATAGTGTCAGTGTTAGATATGGCGTTGTAGTAGTGGTAGAAGTGTAGTGTTAGTAACAGTGGCAGTGTTGTGGTGATGATATAAGCAGTAGTAATGAGTGGTAACAATAGTGTCAGTGTTAGATATGGCGTTGTAGTTGTGGTAGAAGTGTAGTGTTAGTAACAGTGGCAGTGTTGTGGTGATGGTATAAGCAGTAGTAATGAGTGGTAACAATAGTGTCAGTGTTAGATATGGCGTTGTAGTAGTGGTAGAAGTGTAGTGTTAGTAACAGTGGCAGTGTTGTGGTGATGGTATAAGCAGTAGTAATGAGTGGTAACAATAGTGTCAGTGTTAGATATGGCGTTGTAGTAGTGGTAGAAGTGTAGTGGTAGTAACAGTGGCAGTGTTGTGGTGATGATATAAGCAGTAGTAATGAGTGGTAACAATAGTGTCAGTGTTAGATATGGCGTTGTAGTAGTGGTAGAAGTGTAGTGTTAGTAACAGTGGCAGTGTTGTGGTGATGGTATAAGCAGTAGTAATGAGTGGTAACAATAGTGTCAGTGTTAGATATGGCGTTGTAGTAGTGGTAGAAGTGTAGTGTTAGTAACAGTGGCAGTGTTGTGGTGATGGTATAAGCAGTAGTAATGAGTGGTAACAATAGTGTCAGTGTTAGATATGGCGTTGTAGTAGTGGTAGAAGTGTAGTGTTAGTAACAGTGGCAGTGTTGTGGTGATGGTATAAGCAGTAGTAATGAGTGGTAACAATAGTGTCAGTGTTAGATATGGCGTTGTAGTAGTGGTAGAAGTGTAGTGTTAGTAACAGTGGTAGTGTTGTGGTGATGGTATAAGCAGTAGTAATGAGTGGTAACAATAGTGTCAGTGTTAGATATGGCGTTGTAGTAGTGGTAGAAGTGTAGTGTTAGTAACAGTGGTAGTGTTGTGGTGATGGTATAAGCAGTAGTAATGAGTGGTAACAATAGTGTCAGTGTTAGATATGGCGTTGTAGTAGTGGTAGAAGTGTAGTGTTAGTAACAGTGGTAGTGTTGTGGTGATGGTATAAGCAGTAGTAATGAGTGGTAACAATAGTGTCAGTGTTAGATATGGCGTTGTAGTAGTGGTAGAAGTGTAGTGTTAGTAACAGTGGCAGTGTTGTGGTGATGGTATAAGCAGTAGTAATGAGTGGTAACAATAGTGTCAGTGTTAGATATGGCGTTGTAGTAGTGGTAGAAGTGTAGTGTTAGTAACAGTGGTAGTGTTGTGGTGATGGTATAAGCAGTAGTAATGAGTGGTAACAATAGTGTCAGTGTTAGATATGGCGTTGTAGTAGTGGTAGAAGTGTAGTGTTAGTAACAGTGGTAGTGTTGTGGTGATGGTATAAGCAGTAGTAATGAGTGGTAACAATAGTGTCAATGTTAGATATGGCGTTGTAGTAGTGGTAGAAGTGTAGTGTTAGTAACAGTGGTAGTGTTGTGGTGATGGTATAAGCAGTAGTAATGAGTGGTAACAATAGTGTCAGTGTTAGATATGGCGTTGTAGTAGTGGTAGAAGTGTAGTGTTAGTAACAGTGGTAGTGTTGTGGTGATGGTATAAGCAGTAGTAATGAGTGGTAACAATAGTGTCAGTGTTAGATATGGCGTTGTAGTAGTGGTAGAAGTGTAGTGTTAGTAACAGTGGTAGTGTTGTGGTGATGGTATAAGCAGTAGTAATGAGTGGTAACAATAGTGTCAGTGTTAGATATGGCGTTGTAGTAGTGGTAGAAGTGTAGTGTTAGTAACAGTGGTAGTGTTGTGGTGATGGTATAAGCAGTAGTAATGAGTGGTAACAATAGTGTCAGTGTTAGATATGGCGTTGTAGTAGTGGTAGAAGTGTAGTGTTAGTAACAGTGGTAGTGTTGTGGTGATGGTATAAGCAGTAGTAATGAGTGGTAACAATAGTGTCAGTGTTAGATATGGCGTTGTAGTAGTGGTAGAAGTGTAGTGTTAGTAACAGTGGTAGTGTTGTGGTGATGGTATAAGCAGTAGTAATGAGTGGTAACAATAGTGTCAGTGTTAGATATGGCGTTGTAGTAGTGGTAGAAGTGTAGTGTTAGTAACAGTGGTAGTGTTGTGGTGATGGTATAAGCAGTAGTAATGAGTGGTAACAATAGTGTCAGTGTTAGATATGGCGTTGTAGTAGTGGTAGAAGTGTAGTGTTAGTAACAGTGGCAGTGTTGTGGTGATGGTATAAGCAGTAGTAATGAGTGGTAACAATAGTGTCAGTGTTAGATATGGCGTTGTAGTAGTGGTAGAAGTGTAGTGTTAGTAACAGTGGCAGTGTTGTGGTGATGGTATAAGCAGTAGTAATGAGTGGTAACAATAGTGTCAGTGTTAGATATGGCGTTGTAGTAGTGGTAGAAGTGTAGTGGTAGTAACAGTGGCAGTGTTGTGGTGATGATATAAGCAGTAGTAATGAGTGGTAACAATAGTGTCAGTGTTAGATATGGCGTTGTAGTAGTGGTAGAAGTGTAGTGTTAGTAACAGTGGCAGTGTTGTGGTGATGGTATAAGCAGTAGTAATGAGTGGTAACAATAGTGTCAGTGTTAGATATGGCGTTGTAGTAGTGGTAGAAGTGTAGTGGTAGTAACAGTGGTAGTGTTGTGGTGATGATATAAGCAGTAGTAATGAGTGGTAACAATAGTGTCAGTGTTAGATATGGCGTTGTAGTAGTGGTAGAAGTGTAGTGTTAGTAACAGTGGTAGTGTTGTGGTGATGGTATAAGCAGTAGTAATGAGTGGTAACAATAGTGTCAGTGTTAGATATGGCGTTGTAGTAGTGGTAGAAGTGTAGTGTTAGTAACAGTGGTAGTGTTGTGGTGATGGTATAAGCAGTAGTAATGAGTGGTAACAATAGTGTCAGTGTTAGATATGGCGTTGTAGTAGTGGTAGAAGTGTAGTGGTAGTAACAGTGGTAGTGTTGTGGTGATGGTATAAGCAGTAGTAATGAGTGGTAACAATAGTGTCAGTGTTAGATATGGCGTTGTAGTAGTGGTAGAAGTGTAGTGTTAGTAACAGTGGTAGTGTTGTGGTGATGGTATAAGCAGTAGTAATGAGTGGTAACAATAGTGTCAGTGTTAGATATGGCGTTGTAGTAGTGGTAGAAGTGTAGTGGTAGTAACAGTGGTAGTGTTGTGGTGATGGTATAAGCAGTAGTAATGAGTGGTAACAATAGTGTCAGTGTTAGATATGGCGTTGTAGTAGTGGTAGAAGTGTAGTGTTAGTAACAGTGGTAGTGTTGTGGTGATGGTATAAGCAGTAGTAATGAGTGGTAACAATAGTGTCAGTGTTAGATATGGCGTTGTAGTAGTGGTAGAAGTGTAGTGGTAGTAGTAGTAGTGTAGTTTTTCGTATGAATGGGAATTGTTACGGTACGTGCCGTGACGTGCCGTGATCATGCGTTATCCAAGCATTCTGATTGGTTGAGCGATGATTTTGCGCGCTGTTGGTAACTCCGTGCCGTAGATCTCCCACTGGAAAACGACTCTATAAAGTATATAGTACAGTGTCATGGCTATATAAAGGAGAAAGATGTTACCAATCCACAAGGATGCCACTGCGAAGTCCTTCAGTTGATAGATAAGGAAGTCAAGTTCTTGGCGACTCATCACACTGGCCAAGTCTCCACCCTGACGAGTACAAGCGAGACGAGCCTGGGCCCAAGTAAGGAATTTATTTGTTTCAAAGCGATAACAGTGTTTTTCAAACTTCGTCCATCCTGGCAGACATTGCCCCAGCACTGCGAACACAACAACAAAGCCAATTTATTTAAAAATATAAGAACGGGGAGAAAATGGAGGGAAAATATCTCATAGCCGGAATCATCTGAATCTTTGACAACGAGACAAGACTTCAGCTATGCCCGACTCCGAATCGAACTCAGTATTGTTTTTTGCAACTTATATTTATAACATTAAAAAAAAAATGCTCAATTTTATTTATTAGTTTTTAAAACTACAATAAAACACTCACATGAAGGAGTCACGTGTGGTTCTTCTTTATTGATTTTACACATGAACCCGTTCTTGCGCCCGCAATCCACTTCCGCCCAGCGTCCATCACTACTTTGCGCCTGCGCACATGTTTTTTTGTTCTGAGGATGTCCCGGTTGTCCACGTGACCAGTGTGTGAATTCTTGACTACTTTGATCAGACCACGTGAACCCAATGACAGCGTTTTGTCGTGTAAGACCCATCCACATATCGCCAACAAAGTGGACCATATTACGCACTAAGAAAGCTGGAAGTAAACGTTTAAAAACTGTTCGACATCATGCGTTTTAGAACACGTTTAGAGAGACACACGATGTAACTTTTCTTGAAACGTTGCGCGCAACAACAGTTTCTTGGGGTGTCACACGATGCAACGTTGCGCGCAACGTTCTAATCTTACTTCTGCAACCGTTGCGCGCAATGTTCTAATCTTACTTCTGCAACCGTTGCGCGCAACAAGAGTTTCTTGGGGTGTCACACGATGCAACGTTGCGCGCAACGTTCTAATCTTACTTCTGCAACCGTTGCGCGCAACAAGGGTTTCTTGGGGTGTCACACGATGCAACGTTGCGCGCAACGTTCTAATCTTACTTCTGCAACCGTTGCGCGCAACAAGAGTTTCTTGGGGTGTCACACGATGCAACGTTGCGCGCAACGTTCTAATCTTACTTCTGCAACCGTTGCGCGCAACAAGGGTTTCTTGGGGTGTCACACGATGCAACGTTGCGCGCAACGTTCTAATCTTACTTCTGCAACCGTTGCGCGCAATGTTCTAATCTTACTTCTGCAACCGTTGCGCGCAACAAGAGTTTCTTGGGGTGTCACACGATGCAACGTTGCGCGCAACGTTCTAATCTTACTTCTGCAACCGTTGCGCGCAACAAGGGTTTCTTGGGGTGTCACACGATGCAACGTTGCGCGCAACGTTCTAATCTTACTTCTGCAACCGTTGCGCGCAATGTTCTAATCTTACTTCTGCAACCGTTGCGCGCAACAAGAGTTTCTTGGGGTGTCACACGATGCAACGTTGCGCGCAACGTTCTAATCTTACTTCTGCAACCGTTGCGCGCAACAAGAGTTTCTTGGGGTGTCACACGATGCAACGTTGCGCGCAACGTTCTAATCTTACTTCTGCAACCGTTGCGCGCGACAAGAGTTTCTTGGGGTGTCACACGATGCAACGTTGCGCGCAACAAGAGTTTCTTGGGGTGTCACACGATGCAACGTTGCGCGCAATGTTCTAATCTTACTTCTGCAACCGTTGCGCGCAATGTTGCAAGACAAGTTTCATCGTGTGTCAGAGCCTTTATAAGTTTATAAGATTGCGTCGATCAGCAAATAGTTACTGATTTAGTGTTACAAGATATTGTGGTTACATGTAGACAAATGATGGATTCCTTCCCTTCGGACGGAGCCACGATAGGTACTGGGCTATTGCACCCCTTGGGACGGAGCCACGATAGGTACTGGGGTATTGCATCCCTTGGGACGGAGCCATGATAGGTACTGGGGTATTGCACCCCTTGGGACGGAGCCACGATAGGAACTGGGGTATTGCACCCCTTGGGACGGAGCCACGATAGGTACTGGGGTATTGCATCCCTTGGGGCGGAGCCACGATAGGTACTGGGGTATTGCATCCCTTGGGACGGAGCCATGATAGGTACTGGGGTATTGCACCCCTTGGGACGGAGCCACGATAGGTACTGGGGTATTGCATCCCTTGGGGCGGAGCCACGATAGGTACTGGGGTATTGCATCCCTTGGGACGGAGCCATGATAGGTACTGGGGTATTGCATCCCTTGGGACGGAGCCACGATAGGTACTGGGGTATTGCATCCCTTGGGACGGAGCCACGATAGGTACTGGGGTATTGCACCCCTTGGGACGGAGCCACGATAGGTACTGGGGTATTGCACCCCTTGGGACGGAGCCACGATAGGTACTGGGGTATTGCATCCCTTTGTGCTTTGTTGGAATCCATACACACTGATATTTCTTTATCGCATGACATTAATCACGTATTCAAGGAGACTTACCTTGTTCAACGGAACTGTGAATGCTGATAAGATCCGCACTATACGACTTACACTTCTGCTTGGCTTCATTCCAGCTAGACTTGGTATACGACGTCAGGTAACAGTTACCATCGAACTTAATGAAGTTGGCGGGACAGTCGTCACTCGGGGTTGGAGTCACTAATCAAAGAGAAAGAATGATGAATAGTGATTGGGTAGAAGACACACCCTCGAACCCCTGGTAAATCACTTGAGGCGTGAACCGGATCTTTAACATGGCCAGTCAAAATGACCAGTCAAAATGATGGACGTGGTATGGCAGAAAACATCAGAGACAAACAAAGACCAAGTTTTATATTATATTGTATTGTATATTTTTGTTTGGTGAGAGTACCCTGGTCTTAGCGGTGAAAACATGAGACCAGGGTACTCTCACCAAACAAAAATATACAATACAATACAATATAATATAATACAACACAACACAACACAAAATTTATTTTGTGTCGGTTACAGAGGGAGTGGCTGCCCATTCTCCCGAGCCAGGTGCTCATGATAAAAGTGGTCGACAAAAGTACCAATAATAATGATATGAAGACACACAAGCTTCATTTCTCTTCATCTCGTCTCTTCGCATAAAAAGCATTCACACATTTTTGGCTGAAAAATGATATCCAAGGGCAAAATAGCTAGCAAGTACTTGGTGTTGGTTGTCTTGAGTGTATAATACATGAACTTCAATATACAAAAACCATTGACTGAGAACAAGATATTAAACTTCTCTGATATTTCTTTTGCCGAGACCCCAAAGGACTTTGTAAATGTCATAGTACACAAGACGAGGTTCTATACCTTCATTTCATTCCTTTACGCACTTTATTAACTTACTTAGCGAAAACTAGTTTCGTTTTCTCAACCTCCTCAGTTCGCTAAAGACATAATGCGTTGAACTACATAGCGGTGTTACGTACAGCTGAATGTGCTTTATAGTTATTCTTTTCGATATATATTTTCAACGTCACTCGCTAATATTCCTCTGTCTTCGTTCTTCATTATTTATTTAGGTATATTTTTAATGTATTGTTTTGGTTGACTTTTGTTTGGTAGCCGAAAATGAACATTCATAAACGTCTCCATGTTTATGCTATTGCTAGACTGTTTATCCGACCGCAGCGCCGTCTGAGTCTTGGCAATGCGAGTGATGCTTCGAGGTAGTATCCCATCATCTCACATCACTCTTTCGAATCACAACACACTGTAATATAATACCAACAGGAACAACAAAATGATATTCAAAGAAAATAAGCTTCATCTACCCTGTTTTTTGACGGATTTATTCCGAATAAATCTGGAATAAATCCGTCAAAAAACAGCGTAGGTTTAGCTTATTTTCTTTGAATTTTAACTTAAGAAAAATCTACTTTTGAACAACAGGCCGACTTGATATTGCGAGTGGGAGTTCAATTACCTTCAAGTTGAAAACACATCAGGACCAGACATCAAGTTAATTAGGCTTGGTTTACGTAATAAAACTGCTTAAGTACGACGGTGAACTCCGAGGTGATCATTTCTCGGCCAAGATATTTGTTTATTTGATGTGCAAACTATCTTGTTAGCAGCTTGTTAGCCGGCGCTGCATTGGTGTTCGCAAATTCATTAGCCGCACAGCTTGATTTCAACTTCTTTTAAAATGGGGTAGTTAATTTTCGTTGCTTTTTCGGTTAGTTTGTTAGAGCGCCGGTTTGTGTGGGAGGATGGGTTCAATTCCCGGCCGAGATGATGATTAACTTTATTTCAACTCAGTTTGATAGGACTGTTTACTTGCAAAACAAATGCTAATATGCCGAGACTACATATAGAATAAATACATGAAAAGTCCTTGGGCAGCCGTCAGTCTTGTCTCCTTTCTTTTCTAACCGATATAAAGGGGACGTAAATGGTGTAAATAGAAATTCGGGTGGGGTAGATAGGTGTCTCCAATTAGTTTCTTATTATTATTATTATTACGTAAAAGAACCTGTTGTGTTAATTGACAAAGAATAGGGGATTTATTTTTCCCGGACATAACAGTCTGATTGCATGATTGGAAACTGCTGAGCAATCTGTATCTCTCTAGCTCTGTGAGCTTTGTAAAAATCGCATTTGAGTAATTATATACACATAGAAAGTGCGCTATATAAATGCTAATCCTTTCCTTTTTAAAACGATTGCAAGTATGTCTGGTTAAATTCATTAAGCCATGCACGTTTAATGTAGTTGACTGAATGAACAACTGTCATGTTTTTCAAAATCAGAGAACTCTAAAATCCGCGCTACATTATTTGATGGAAAGGCCGTCAGCTTTAATGTTTTTCAACCAAACAACATTTATACAATATCTGATTTGCAATCAATCTCTGGAGATTTCCAGAACAAAACCACAGCGTGCAAATATGAGAAGGTAAAACATGTTTCGCAGGAAAACCGTACCGGGATAGGAGTTATACAGCTATTTCAAAAAACGTTCTCTCGTGTTTCGTGCGTATTGCACATTGCGTATTGCACTTTGCGTATTGCACTTTGCGTATTGCACTTTGCGTATTGCACTTTGCATTGTGTATTCGATCGTAGGTGTATAAAACAGTTATGCCGCCACCATATATAGTGATGTGCTTCGATGGAAAGTTATTTGGTTTGTCGACATGTTGAGATCAGTGAGTAGAAAAATGATTCTCAGTATAATCATATGCAAAACGCAATGTGCAATGCACACGAAGCACGAGACAACGTTTTTTGAAATAGCTGTATACTCATTCAATTCATACTATATTTAGTCACACAAGAACAACTTTATTGTGCTCACTTATAAATTACAATTAGTTATTCGCCTCAGAAGTATTATCAAAGGTGAGATCGTATTCATATCATATCATATTCACTTCATGAACATTCTGTACCAAACAAGACCACTTAAAGCGAATGCACGTTGAATGGGTGTAACTTTCCGTGACCGGATAATTCCGGCAGAACCACTTAGCAAATAGTAAGACTTACAAAAACAGAATATAACTAATTAAAAACAAAAATATTGATTTTATTACCACCTACTTGCCAATATTTTCTCCTGAATGAGTATATAACTCCTAAAGAAGGGCAGCTCTTATGAGTTTTAGATTTTTTAATAAAGAAGAAAATGGTCCAAATGTGTGAAGATCGGGAGAGTACTAAATATTACTAAATAGCACATTGCGAATTGTTTTTTCTCTTAGTTAAAGGAAATATGATGATATAGCATTATTGAGCTATTTCAATCATTTAGCGCTATCCTCAGTGACGCCTCCAAGTTCAAGTTCTCCTTCGAGCGATTCCTAGCCGTCACCTTCCCGCCGTTCTTCTACCGCAGTTTCTTATCCGCCTCTAAAAGGGCGAGTCCGTGTGTAATTTTTTGTTATATACTTCTAGCGATTATCATTGACTTGTGACGATTTTCGGTGAAAAATACATTTTCAGACTCTGGTCAAGGAGGTATGGCTGAAATACATCATTAAACAGGAACAATTCATCTAAGAATCCATTGTCATTATTTTAAAAACTTATTGTGAAAACAATTTTCAAATTTTTTTTTTTGTCCAACGAGGCACCAAGGGGTTACTCAATAATAATAATAATAATAATAATAGTCAATAATCACAATTAAAGACCGGCCAATAAATACTATTGTCAGACTTCAAACAAAACAGAAGTCTTGAAGATTAAGCTTTTCACAGCAGGGGCGTAGCGTGCATATACGCCCGTACGCACGTGCGTACAATTTAAAATCCTTAATATATGTATATATTATAAAAAACATAAAAATATTTAAAATAAAATGAAATCTAAGACAAAATCTTAACAGCTCACGGCAGATTACTTGCTGGAAACTACTCACAGAAGGCAGGAAAATGCTATTTTGGAGACCCTATAACTCAAAAAAGTTTCGGGGAACATACCCCCGCATCCTCCTACGAGCTCGCACCTTCGCCGCTCGTCAGATTGTGTCCCCCAATACATTTCCCCTTTCAGTCAGTCATTGTAGGCATGTATAATGATGATTGTAGTTAGTACAGTCTCAAACAAAATAAATACCAAAAAACTGGCTTCGCCTCGTGTTATTATATCGCTATATATAACGGTAGCGGTATATATAACCTGTTTACATAAATCCTTTGACCAATACTCATAAATCATTTACACAACCTTTACATAAATCCTTTTCTGAATCCTTTATATAACCTTTACATAAATCCCCCCATAAAACTGAGTGATAAATGCATTTTACTATGTATTTATGTAGCGAGAAAGTCCGCTGGAAAACGAAGAAAATGGTATTTCCAAGGCTCTAGAATTCTAAATTTTCAGGGGGGGCATGCCCCCTCACCCCCCTAGAAGCTCACGCCTTCGGCGCTCGTTGCTATGTGCGTACATTGCAAAAAAAGCACGCTACGCCCCTGCACAGTCACTTGAAAAGCAGCCAAGATGGACGATTTAAAAGAGACAGTTTTGTTGTGGACTGGTGTCTCGCTGCTCTTCATAGCAGTGTTAACGTTGATAACGAATGGTGTCCTCCTCTTCACTATGTATCACAACCCATTACGGTGCTTCAGGGACACCACAGCTACATATGTTGCTTGCCTGGCGGTGACCGATTTCCTCACGGGCAGCGTTACAGCTATGGACGTCGGCGTGTCTAGTCTGCTCAATTACATGGGAATCCATTCTTTCAAAATCAAAGGCGTACTACACGAGAAGCTCTTATCGCAGTTCACAGTAAGAAGCGGTATTCTGGTGGTGGTGGCGTTCTCCTTCGAGCGTTTCCTAGCCGTCGCCTTCCCGTTCTTCTACCGCAGCTTCTTATCCCCCAAGAAAGCACTAACCTGTTGCATTATCTGTTGCATAGTCGGTTTGATTGCGAGTCTCTTAGAACTTATCCTCGACAAAGAAACCTTCGCCAATATGAGTTACTATGGCTTTTTCGTCGCCCCACTGTGCCTGATTGTCATTCTGTACCTGTTAGTGTTCATCGCCGTCAAAACTAAGCTCCTACGAGCACCAAAAAGGAAAATATTTGTTCAAAAAGGACACATGATATCTGAGAAGGTTCGACTCCAAAGAGAAGTAAGAATAGGAATGACGGCATTCTATATTGTCCTTGGCTTCATCTTTTCCTACAGCTTTTGGTTCACAGTGGTATTGATTGGAGCTAACTGCCATAGCTGTGTGACCAAGAGTTGGTACTATGCATGCTACCGTTCTAGTATACCTTTCCTATATGTCAACTCATCTTTGAACCCCTTGCTGTACGCTTGGAGGATCTCAAAGTACAGGCGATCCATTCTCTTGGTTTTTAAACGAAACATTCAAGTTTATCCAATGTCTCGTCCCCAAGAACAACCTTCCATGGAGTTACAGGTAGTTCGTCAGCTCGTTCAACAAAAGTAGACGAAGATGAACAAAAGGCGAGACTTATAAGAGAACATTTCACAAATCAATGTTATAGTATATTATATCTATATTGCAAAGGATTTCTCGTCACAAAAAGACAGAACCAATCCTAAACAAAAATAATACAATAAAACAAATCAACCAAATAAATATCAGTAGAAACCTTCGTAAACAACGTGTATAACTAAATATAATACTCAAACAGTAATGTAGTTTATCACTATCAGTGTGAAGTGATACGATATCACTTAATGGGTCGTATTGTCCAATCAAATTCCTCGTTAGATATTGCTCTGGCCAATCAGAATCATTGTTATATTTCGACCATGACGCGAGCGCGTTTGGATTCCCGCTTTTTCCATCGAGCTGAGGAAGAAGTGAATCGGCTTCATGCACAACACATTGCTAGGAAGACCAACCAAAACGTAAAATTGTTTGGATCATTTTTAAGTGATAAAAAAGCAGAAGTAGTCGATGGATATATCAAGGAAATTGTGCCTTTGGCGGTGAACAAACAACGACCTTTTATAGTGATTTTAATAAAGTTGCTTTAAACCTTATGCACTGTATATCAATAATAATAAACAAATTATGATAATAAACAAATTAGTATAGTGTTCACTTTCAGTAAAACATTAATTATAGCATAGGTGTGATATAACGCGCGCTCTGATTGGTTGGTTAGCGTGTGTCCGTAAGCCCACGGACACACACTACGGTTACGGACACACGCTCACATCATCGCCATAGCACGCGCTCTGAAATCAATCGGAAAATCATAATAATAAAAATAATAATAATGACTTTATTTCAGTGTTGATATATTTAGTTTATACAACTAATTGGGGACACTATAATAAATAATATAAAATATATAATATAAATAGGAATGTTTGTCAAAATGTTTTATTTTAATTTGCAGTGACTATGTTATAAAAGAAATGGTCAACGCTTTAGCGGTGCGTCCATCGAGTAATGGAGCACGCGGGAATTTGGGAGAGCACTCGTGAAGCTAGAGTCGCACTCGGCGTACGCTTTTCTCGTGCTTAGCAGCATCCCTCGTGCATCCATAACTCGATGGACGCACGCTGAGCATTGACCATTCCTTAATGACAATGTCCCCGATTAGTGGAGCACTTGTGCTCTGTTAGAAGAGTTCCCGACACTTTAATAAAGTTATTATTATTATTATTATTATTATTATTATTATTATTATTATTATTATTATTATTATTATTATTATTATTATTATTATTATTATTATTATTATTATTATTATTATTATTATTATTATTATTATTATTATTATTATTATTATTATTATATACTTCAGTGTGTTAATTACAGAAGTGTTTGAGAAGAAATCGGCAATAAAACAACACCTTGTTGACCAATTAATAATAATAATAATAATAATAATAATTCATCTTTAACCAGGACGAACCCTTGATACCAATGGGTGCCCTGGTGAACTAAATACAACAAATAATCCAGAAGAAAGTTGGCGAAAGTCCCACAAAAAGTAGAAACAAACAAACAAACAAACAAACAAACAAACAAACAAACAAACAAACAAACACACAGACAAACGAACAAACAAACAAACAAACAAACAAACAAACAGACATACACAAACAAACAAACACACAAACACACACAAACAAACATACAAACAAACAGACAGACAGACAGACAAACGAACAAACTGATCGAATGGAACGTAAAGAAGAAAAGAAAGAAAATCAATGTAAAAGATTTACCTGGTGTCGGACCCAGTGGAAGAGCGGCTGTAAAAGAATAGATCAAAGAATAAATGTTGGTTTTGATCTGTTATGATGGATGTGATATTGTTGGTGGTTTGTATTGGTTTTGTTCTGTTATAGCCTGCGTAGCGGCCCAAAGGGACGGGAAGGGGGAGGGGAGGGGAAGGGAAATGGGTGGGGGGATTGGGCCCTTCTCGAGAGGTGGTCTTGACAGAGATCAGTATTTCATCACTAACCTGCCTCACAAATATATCCATGAAAGTTGGTACAAGCTTGAACATCCCAGCGACCGAGTGATGCTTTTGTGGTCATCATATCCACACAGTCAGAATAATAACTGTAGGATGGTTTTCCCTTTTCCCAGTTGACAAAAGTAACGGGATTATTGTCGATCCATGCGTAAGTGCCTTCAGTATGAATGTCATTCAGTCCAATCCAAAGGTTACCGTGATAACCATTAATGACGGTGCTGATAAAAGCCTGTTCGTACATGTTATTAATGGATACAAGACTTCCGTTCATGTTTCCATTAGCACCAGCTTGGCACACTGACTGGGCGTTGGCCCAGTTCTGGAGCTCCATAAAGACAAACTTATAGCAGCTCTTGTCGTAGTTGACCCAGGTTGGATTGCATTTCCCCACGGCAGGGCCAGGTGTTGGTGGCACCATCGTGTAGGGAGGGATCACTGAATTGTTATGTTTTCGACACACAAATGGCTGTTGTAGTCCACAGTTTTGGTCATTCCATTTGCCATCGTATCTTCTCATTTCCATACAGTCTTCCATCCCCCTCCAGTCGTTAGGCTCGTTGTTCGCGAAATTGGTGTATGATAGAGGTGAAGCATCGCTCCACGTGTACACGCCTTCTGTACCAAGGTCATTAAGACCAATCCACACCACCCACTTACGGTATCTATGGTAAAAATCAACGAGTGTTTTAAAAGAAGGGACTCGAGAGGGGGTGTAGGTGGTTCTATTAGATAATTTAGATACTAAGGGGGTGTAGGTGGTTCTATTAGATAACTTAGATACTTAGGGGGTGTAGGTGGTTCTATTAGATAATTTAGATACCAAGGGGGTGTAGGTGGTTCTATCAGATAATTTAGATACTTAGGGGGTGTAGGTGGTTCTATCGGATAACTTAGATACTTAGGGGGTGTAGGTGGTTCTATCAGATAATTTAGATACTTAGGGGGTGTAGGTGGTTCTATTAGATAATTTAGATACTTAGGGGGTGTAGGTGGTTCTATCGGATAACTTAGATACTTAGGGGGTGTAGGTGGTTCTATCAGATAATTTAGATACTTAGGGGGTGTAGGTGGTTCTATTAGATAATTTAGATACTTAGGGGGTGTAGGTGGTTCTATCAGATAATTTAGATACTTAGGGGGTGTAGGTGGTTCTATCAGATAATTTAGATACTTAGGGGGTGTAGGTGGTTCTATTAGATAATTTAGATACTTAGGGGGTGTAGGTGGTTCTATCAGATAATTTAGATACTTAGGGGGTGTAGGTGGTTCTATCAGATAATTTAGATACTTAGGGGGTGTAGGTGGTTCTATTAGATAATTTAGATACTTAGGGGGTGTAGGTGGTTCTATTAGATAATTTAGATACTTAGGGGGTGTAGGTGGTTCTATCAGATAATTTAGATACTTAGGGGGTGTAGGTGGTTCTATCAGATAATTTAGATACTTAGGGGGTGTAGGTGGTTCTATCAGATAATTTAGATACTTAGGGGGTGTAGGTGGTTCTATTAGATAATTTAGATACTTAGGGGGTGTAGGTGGTTCTATCAGATAATTTAGATACTTAGGGGGTGTAGGTGGTTCTATCAGATAATTTAGATACTTAGGGGGTGTAGGTGGTTCTATTAGATAATTTAGATACTTAGGGGGTGTAGGTGGTTCTATCAGATAATTTAGATACTTAGGGGGTGTAGGTGGTTCTATCAGATAATTTAGATACTTAGGGGGTGTAGGTGGTTCTATTAGATAATTTAGATACTTAGGGGGTGTAGGTGGTTCTATCAGATAATTTAGATACTTAGGGGGTGTAGGTGGTTCTATCAGATAATTTAGATACTTAGGGGGTGTAGGTGGTTCTATCAGATAATTTAGATACTTAGGGGGTGTAGGTGGTTCTATCAGATAATTTAGATACTTAGGGGGTGTAGGTGGTTCTATCAGATAATTTAGATACTTAGGGGGTGTAGGTGGTTCTATCAGATAATTTAGATACTTAGGGGGTGTAGGTGGTTCTATCAGATAATTTAGATACTTAGGGGGTGTAGGTGGTTCTATTAGATAATTTAGATACTTAGGGGGTGTAGGTGGTTCTATCAGATAATTTAGATACTTAGGGGGTGTAGGTGGTTCTATTAGATAATTTAGATACTTAGGGGGTGTAGGTGGTTCTATCAGATAATTTAGATACTTAGGGGGTGTAGGTGGTTCTATCAGATAATTTAGATACTTAGGGGGTGTAGGTGCTTCTATCAGATAATTTAGATACTTAGGGGGTGTAGGTGGTTCTATCAGATAACTTAGATACTTAGGGGGTGTAGGTGGTTCTATCAGATAACTTAGATACTTAGGGGGTGTAGGTGGTTCTATCAGATAATTTAGATACTTAGGGGGTGTAGGTGGTTCTATCAGATAATTTAGATACTTAGGGGGTGTAGGTGGTTCTATCAGATAATTTAGATACTTAGGGGGTGTAGGTGGTTCTATCAGATAATTTAGATACTTAGGGGGTGTAGGTGGTTCTATCAGATAACTTAGATACTTAGGGGGTGTAGGTGGTTCTATCAGATAATTTAGATACTTAGGGGGTGTAGTTGGTTCTATCAGATAATTTAGATACTTAGGGGGTGTAGGTGGTTCTATCAGATAATTTAGATACTTAGGGGGTGTAGGTGGTTCTATCAGATAATTTAGATACTTAGGGGGTGTAGGTGGTTCTATCAGATAATTTAGATACTTAGGGGGTGTAGGCGGTTCTATCAGATAATTTAGATACTTAGGGGGTGTAGGTGGTTCTTTCAGATAATTTAGATACTTAGGGGGTGTAGGTGGTTCTATCAGATAATTTAGATACTTAGGGGGTGTAGGTGGTTCTATCAGATAATTTAGATACCTAGGGGGTGTAGGTGGTTCTATCGTATAATTTAGATACTTAGGGGGTGTAGTTGGTTCTATCAGATAATTTAGATACTTAGGGGGTGTAGGTGGTTCTATCAGATAATTTAGATACTTAGGGGGTGTAGGTGGTTCTATCAGATAATTTAGATACTTAGGGGGTGTAGGTGGTTCTATCAGATAATTTAGATACTTAGGGGGTGTAGGCGGTTCTATCAGATAATTTAGATACTTAGGGGGTGTAGGTGGTTCTTTCAGATAATTTAGATACTTAGGGGGTGTAGGTGGTTCTATCAGATAATTTAGATACTTAGGGGGTGTAGGTGGTTCTATCAGATAATTTAGATACCTAGGGGGTGTAGGTGGTTCTATCGTATAATTTAGATACTTAGGGGGTGTAGGTGGTTCTATCAGATAATTTAGATACTTAGGGGGTGTAGGTGGTTCTATCAGATAATTTAGATACTTAGGGGGTGTAGGTGGTTCTATCAGATAATTTAGATACTTAGGGGGTGTAGGCGGTTCTATCAGATAATTTAGATACTTAGGGGGTGTAGGTGGTTCTTTCAGATAATTTAGATACTTAGGGGGTGTAGGTGGTTCTATCAGATAATTTAGATACTTAGGGGGTGTAGGTGGTTCTATCAGATAATTTAGATACTTAGGGGGTGTAGGTGGTTCTATCAGATAATTTAGATACCTAGGGGGTGTAGGTGGTTCTATCGTATAATTTAGATACTTAGGGGGTGTAGGTGGTTCTATCAGATAATTTAGATACTTAGGGGGTGTAGGTGGTTCTATCAGATAATTTAGATACCTAGGGGGTGTAGGTGGTTCTATCGTATAATTTAGATACTTAGGGGGTGTAGGTGGTTCTATTAGATAATTTAGATACTTAGGGGGTGTAGGTGGTTCTATCAGATAATTTAGATACCTAATTAGATAATTTAGATACCCACAGTAGGTGGTTCTATCAGATAATGTTTTCATCAAACAGATACCTCTTCTGGACTTCGCTAAACACAAACTGGTTTTCAGCAGCGTTCCTCAAACTCACAAGATCTCCTCGTACTTTTCTACACAAACCCCGAGCCTCGAACCACGAGCGTTGATTGGACAATGACTCGTTAGAAAAGTGATAGCAGAGTTGGTTCCAGTACACCCAACCAGGATCACAAATACCAGCAACTTGGGTAGTCGGCATGGGTGTTATAGATGAAGGACCAGGGCTTGTTGCTGAAGAGGGCCTCCTCATTTTACAAATATATGGCCTGGTTGCAAAGCAGCCAACATCGTACCAGCCACCGGTTGATTTCAGAACTACACAAGGCTGCTGACCAGAATGACTGTCAGGTTGTGCAGGGCCCCAGTTGGTGAACTGAACAGCACTGTGATCACTCCACAGATGACCAGAAATGGTTCCACGATCGTTGAGTCCGATCCAAGCGTCAAATGTACTGTTCGTTAAAGTTTGTACAAAAGTGTTTTCTGATGCATCGTGAATGCTGACAAGGTTGGTCTTGGAGAACCCCCGACATGCATCTCGAGCAGACGTCCAGGATTTTTGTTGCATAAAAACCTTATAGCAACCAAATCTATAAACGATCCAACCCACGGGACAGGGGCCTGATGGGATTGTAGTGGGTGCCTTTGTCGATGGAACAAAATTGTTTCTATACTTTTTGCACACATAGGCCAGTTTGCTACTGCTGACATCGTCCACCCAGTACATCCAATCTCTACTACCAATCGTCATAGTCGCCCGCGCACAACCACCCTGTGGGTTCCTGTCGTTTGGTTCTCCATTGAACCAGTGAGTAAAGTCGACTGCGCTGCTATCAGACCAGCGGTATACGCCACGTTTACCTTGGTCTGTAAGTCCAATCCATACGTCACCAGCATCCCATGACGTCACCAATAAGCTGGTCACTAACGAACTTTCCCATCTGAACATCGAACAAGATGTCGGTTAATCAAATCCATTTACAATAGAGAATTTCTATGTGACTAGAGTTCTTACCCTGAGTGAATACTGACTAACTCAGCACCATACTTCTTGCACGAGGCACGTGCATCAAACCAATTCTTCTTGTCCAACATGAGACCATAGCAAACGTTACCATCGGGTGATCTTTGCCACCCTGTAGGACAGCCTGGAGTAGCAACTGTGCCTGTTGATCAAATTATTACTATTATTAAAAATGAATACATTAATTGCAGAATTACAAGGGGAAGTAGCAATAATAATAGAGTGGTTTTGTGTTTAGTCCGTGCAGCATTACTGATAAAGAATACCATCGTTCTTGTATAATATTGCAAATGATATCATGTCGTACTATACCTTTCTTACAAACGAAGTTCACTTGCAAGTACTTGGACACGGTAGGACAAGGGTCATTGCCAAAGAGAGCGTTAGTAGGTCGTAAGGTGCAATAACTTTTACCATTGCACATGCTTTGTACTTTAGACGCAACATCAACAATACAGTTCGTAACACTGATCTGACCGCAAATCGAGGAAGATGTCCGACCATACTTAGCTGATGTGACGGACAAGACAGTATGGGTGGGACAGCTAATGAATCCTGTAGTGAACTCGCAAATGGTTTTGACCTTAGGTCCTGTAAGATCAAAGAAATGTTGTCTAATATTAACTAAACTAAAAACTGATAATAAAAAATAAATATAAATAAATAAATAATAATAATAATAATAATAATCAAACTCGTTGTCAGTGTATAATAACGAGGTATCATAATAAAACAGGTTACCTGTGGTTGGTGACACCCCGCTAGCTGAAAGAAATAACAGGATTTTATTGTGATAGGTAGGTACAATATGTAGTGAATACTTAGGGATTAAAATCACTAAAAGCCCCCTTGGATGATCATCGGTAGGATCAATATATAAACACCACCCATCAATTTATCATCTTACTAAAGCTTGGTTTATACTACCAACGCAAGCATAAGAACTTGTGTCATGTAAAAACGGGTCCGACGCAAGCATAAGAACTTGTGTCATGTAAAACCGGGTCCGACGCAAGCATAAGAACTTGTGTCATGTAAAACCGGGTCCGACGCAAGCATAAGAACTTGTGTCATGTAAAACCGGGTCCGACGCAAGCATAAGAACTTGTGTCATGTAAAAAGGGTCTGACGCAAGCAAAAGAACTTGTGTCATGTAAAAAGGATCTGACGCAAGCATAAGAACTTGTGTCATGTAAAACCGGGTCCGACGCAAGCATAAGAACTTGTGTCATGTAAAACCGGGCCCGACGCAAGCATAAGAACTTGTGTCATGTAAAACTGGGCCCGACGCAAGCATAAGAACTTGTGTCATGTAAAAACGGGTCCGACGCAAGCATAAGAACTTGTGTCATGTAAAAAAGATCTGACGCAAGCATAAGAACTTGTGTCACGTAAAAAGGATCTGACGCAAGCATAAGAACTTGTGTCATGTAAAACCGGGCCCGACGCAAGCATAAGAACTTGTGTCATGTAAAAACGGGTCCGACGCAAGCATAAGAACTTGTGTCATGTAAAAAAGATCTGACGCAAGCATAAGAACTTGTGTCACGTAAAAAGGATCTGACGCAAGCATAAGAACTTGTGTCATGTAAAACCGGGTCCGACGCAAGCATAAGAACTTGTGTCATGTAAAAACGGGTCCGACGCAATGACAGTCGCAAGCACAAGAAATGGAAAACTAGTGTAACCCAGGCTTATTCCATCATCTCATCGGACAATTAGCGCATGTTGTTCACGAAATGAGCTTCTCTAACACATGCAAGTTTGCCTAAAAGCTACAGTTCAAGCACAACAATTACAACATTACAGAAAGACATGTTCTGCAACAGGAAATATTTCCGTTGAGCTGAAATGTTATTACCTAGGCCTTTTTTGCTTTTACAGATATAAGACAGTGCACTGTTACACGTGATGTCATTCCATCTTCCTAACGCCCACCACTGCGAATAAGTATGACCACAATCCTCCTGATCGACCCAGTTATCGGGTTGAGCGTTGTACCAGTTACTGAAGCGAGGGGTTGTCCCATCAGACCACTCCCATGCACTCTCAATGGACTTGTCATGGAAGCCTGTAAAGAAATATTGGATGTCAAAGGACAACACACCTAAAACCGCGGCTACTCGGGCATGTTTGATTTCACAGGTGATGTAACTTTATCACATCGAACGCGCGCCATGCGTACAGGCGATGAACAGCCCAAAATAGAACATTTATCGCACGTGTATCCACCCTCGCGCGCTGCCTAAGCTCGCAATGTTTCAGTATATGTGATCTCTACCATGGACCAGGCACCTTTGTAAATTCTCTTACGTATGACAAGCTGGACGTGCAAGAGCTGATACAGAGGGTGCCCAGCTTAGAGTTAAATAACAAGGTTGTATGTCTGCACTCTAGGAATGATACTACATTTAAGTTTTTCATAAACTGACTAATGCTTATTTATACACACCAATCCAAGCGTATGTCGCAAGGCCGTATTCTCCAGCTTCGAGGCTGACATGCGCCTGCTCTACTGGTGAATTAATGCTGACCAGTTCTCCACCTCGTTGTTGACACTGCAGGCGCGCTGCTTGCCAATTTTTCTTGTCGTAATTAAATTGATAGCAATATTGACCAAACTCTTTCCACCCAAGCTTACAATTACCAAACTCTGAAACGAAACAACAACAACACACACCATTTTGAGATCAGAAGGATTATAGAGTAGAAAAATTAATGAAAAAGACGATAAGCAACTACAGGTGGACGGAGTGTAGGAAGACAACGAGGTAGAAGATGAGATATGGAAGCAACAAGACGAGAAGCGAGAAGGAACACAGCCATGTTAGCTGATACTTGTATGAAAACATGTGCACACTGTTTGTACCTGCATTGTAGATGTCCACAATCTCTGCAGAACTTAACTTTCGATACCACACAGCCAGTGATCGCATGTAATAGCTTCCTTTGACTTGCTGTGTAGATCTGCTTCCAATAGTTAGGCTAGGATTGTTGATATTGTGGATGGGTCTCAGGAAAGAGCCATAGATGCTAGAGGCACTGGGCAACAAAGAAGATACCAAGAGTTATTGGTAGTCAAGCACACAAACAGATACACTATTGCCGTTGTACATTTTTATAATTACACAATGACAGTCAATGCTTTTTGACCAATAAGTTATCTATCTATCAGTATGTGAAACAGCACCGTTCAATCCCATGCTATATCCACAGTAGCAATTTTCGATCTGAACCCAAAAGATTTTACACGTAGGTGATCACACCCTGCAATCAAGATATGTTCACCGCCACGTGATATGGCACTGACAGCGAGTGACCAGGACGAGATAAACTGCGTGTACAATACATACATACATTTTATTGGACACTCCCCAATAGGCCTTTTCAAGCCAATTTACAAGTAATAAGCTATACAATGTATATCGGATTATGTAGAGATTTAAAATACACTGCTGCTCAATCTACTACCCACCTATTCATACGGTTAATGTTCAACCTAAGGGCAAGATTCGTCCACGTTACAACAATATGTTGCCAGATTCCTACACGCAGGTAAGTACCAAGATACCATTTCTTTTCCCTTGTCAACACCACGACGTATAACCGACCATTTTCAAGATATATCGCGAAACCTCTTGATGTAGAAAAGGTATCATCATTGATCGAATCCACCAGAAACGTCTTGGAATTCCAGCCAGCTGCATCTGAGTTGAATTTGACAATCAACGAGATAGTGAATCCATACGTACAAGCTTCTGCGTCGCTTATGCACTGGTGCGGGAAGTCTCCAACTGGTATAAAGGCATTATAACCAGCGAATCGTAGGACATTCTTGTTATTCTGTAGCAAGCTTGACACGGTTATGTTTCCTTTGATTTGTGCTGAAGACGTGCCCAGCACCTGGTCACCCAGTAGTGCATCGAGGGGCCAATAGAAGTCAGTTGTACTGATCCAATCTGAAGCGATAAAAACGTTTAGTAATGTCATTAAGGTTTCTACAGACAAACAATGCACTTACTTGCAGTCCTGGAGTATTTGGGTTTAACAACGGACGCTGTGAAAATGGAAAGTAAAAGAATATATAATATCATTCAGTACATGAAGCGAGCAAACCATGTAAACCTATTTTATTTCCTGAATTGTATTGTATCGTTGAGAAGCATGTGATATTTTCATTGGTTCGTAGGATCCACAAGAATCTGTTCTTGTTCTGATTTTATGATGGATAACATTCCATCTACTACCGGTGTGTAGGACAACACAGCGCATACTGACAAGTACCTTGTAACTGGAATTTACAAATGTAAGGCTTGTACTGTCCACAGCCAATATCTCTCCACGCCAAGCGGCTAGGGAGTAACTCAACGCAAGACTTGGAATCTATAGATGAAAAATGTCTTAATTCAGAGTTCATCGCATACAGCTGTATACGCGAAAAGACCGAAAGGAAGCATGGGTAACGATGTTGAAAAGATTTACTAAGTACTTTTTGTTACAACGATGATGACTTGTGATGTCTCTACTAACACTACTAATGTTCGTTGGTGATGAAGTACCTTTTGTCACAACGATGATGACTTGTGATGTCTCTGCTAACACTACTAATGTTCGTTGGTGATGAAGTACCTTTTGTCACAACGATGTGTGACTTGTGATGTCTCTGCTAACACTACTAATGTTCGTTGGTGATGAAGTACCTTTTGTCACAACGATGGTGACTTGTGATGTCTCTGCTAACACTACTAATGTTCGTTGGTGATGAAGTACCTTTTGTTACAACGATGGTGACTTGTGATGTCTCTGCTAACACTACTACTAATGTTCGTTGGTGATGAAGTACCTTTTTGTCACAACGATGTTGACTTGTGATGCCTCTGCTAACACTACTAATGTTCGTTGGTGATGAAGTACCTTTTGTCACAACGATGATGACTTGTGATGTCTCTGCTAACACTACTAATGTTCGTTGGTGATGAAGTACTTTTTGTCACAACGATGTTGACTTGTGATGCCTCTGCTAACACTACTAATGTTCGTTTAGTGATGAAGTACCTTTTGTTACAACGATGGTGACTTGTGATGCCTCTACTACTACTAATGTTCGTTGGTGATGAAGTACCTTTTGTCACAACGATGATGACTTGTGATGCATCTACTAACACTACTAATGTTCGTTGGTAATGAAGTACCTTTTGTCACAACGATGGTGACTTGTGATGCCCTACTAACACTACTAATGTTCGTTGGTGATGAAGTACCTTTTGTTACAACGATGATGACTTGTGATGCATCTACTAACAATACTATTGTTCGTTGGTGATGAAGTACCTTTTGTCACAACGATGGTGACTTGTGATGCCTCTACTAACACTACTAATGTTCGTTGGTGATGAAGTACCTTTTGTTACAACGATGATGACTTGTGATGCCTCTACTAACACTACTAATGTTCGTTGACAATGAAATTAGTATAAATATACCTTCTTTTTTGGCAGAAAACAAACAAACAATCAAAATTACCCATGCTCCCTCGGTCTTGTCACTTACGCTTTTAGCGACAACGTTAATTGAAACGGCTGTATGCGTTTGCATATATATGATTCTGAACAACAACAGCTTATAGCAAAAGGTACATGCATTAGATAGTATCAAAGTATAGTCGTACTGTTGGTATCGATAGGATATCCTGCGTCCCATCGAGTTATCAAATATGGCCTTTGATCGCTCCATTGAAATAATCGATTTGACTCCCTGTCGTTGAGTCCAATCCAAAAAGAGTTGACTGAGTTGGCTAAAGACTTCATTCTGTTGTCAATGTAGATCCTCTCATTGTTCGTCACAATACTCAGCAGGTCACCACCTTGACTTGTGCACGATGCACGAGCGTCTGAACACAAGAAAATAGAACATGAAAGAGAAAATGGGAAAATGAAAAAGAGATATGTTGATAATGAAGATAATCAACCAATGGCACTATATATTGGATAATGGTGGTAGCCTACCTGCCCACATCTTTAGTAGATTCGTGTTAAACTGATAACAAGTGTTGTCTGGTCCTTCTTCCCATCCAAGTCCACACTTTACTGACGAAGCTGTCAAAGTAAGACAGTCCACACATATAATTACAATGAAATAGCATTATGGACATGATTAATGATATATGTATATACAATCACGTAAAAAAAAATCTTACACGCCTTGCCTTACCTTGGCCTTCACAACCATAGATTTCAGTTCTCAAACAAATATTGTTACTCCAATCTATTGGGTAGATCCTGAGGAATCGTCCACTCACTGTCTCGCCCAACATTATATTGCGTACATCGTCAGCATTGGCACTACCTTTGAAAACCTGAAACAGTCAGTCAATAAGTGAGCTATTCAGTACAAAAGACCGTGCAGCTCTATATCGGGGTTTTAGAGTGCATTGTATCACCGGGAGGTAAAAAGGGCAGGGGTGGATAATCTCGAAAATACCCTAAAAAATACCAAACCGTGAATCATTTCCCACCCTAAAATATACCTCAGTCACGGCTAAAATCACCTCAAAAATACCATCGGATCGCTCCCTGGGATACCGTTATTCAAGACGGAATACGCTTGTTCCAAGTTTTATACCCTAAAAAATATCAGCTCTTTAAAATAATTGGATTTCGCTTGGCCAACCCCTAAAAAATAACGGATAGCCAATTTCTAACATAAAAAATACAACGATCACCCGGCCCTGCCAAAGATTAAAGATCATCACTATTACCTGGTATTGTAATTGATCGTCATCATCATCAACAACATCATCATCATCAACAACAACAACAACAACAACAACAACAACAACTACAATCCAGTGACAAACAAACAAGAGTCAAATGTATGAGTGGGAAACGGTACTGTACAACGATGGCAGAGCCTACGTCCGCTATTTATACGAACTTACCCACGACCTTCCCTCAGTGGCTTGGATAGCTCAGTTGGGAGAGCATTGCACCGGTATCGCAAAGGTCGTGGGTTCGATTCCCGTTCTAAGCCTGATTTTTTCAGGTATTTTCCAGTAGTGTTATGCCCCATTTGGATTATTATATATATATGGTACTGTACAATTTTGCATCAACTGAATAATAATCATAACTCCAATGTTAGTAACGTACATGCCGTAGATTTTGTTCCCGTGTAAATATAGAACCACTGTTCAGCACACTAGCTACCACATTGAATGTAAAAAATGTACTCACTACATAAGGCTGATTCTTCTTTTCTCCAAAGGTGATAAAGGTTTTGCCATCACTACCATATCTTACATAAAATGTTTTGATAAAGTCTTTAGATTTGGGTCTTCCCTGCAGTGCAATATGACTAATGCGTCTGACTAGACCAAGGTCAATTTGTAGATATTCACCCTGAATGTATTGATAGTTACTATATTAAGTTCGGCATTATTATTCTGTATTGGTAAGAGGTAGCATCTACATATATGGTATTATGATACTGATGATTAGATGATATAATATGAGGTATAACGTTATCCTAGATGGCATTTAGATGCGTTATAACATAATCATACGATTAGCTTATAGCAGTATGGATAAACACGAGGCACTGGTATCTGAATATTGAGTCATCGTTACGTAGTAGGATTACATGTTAGAGTATGCTGTATGTTCGATGCGTGTAATTCTTATGTTATGCATAGTGCTTATTATCTCGTAGACATGATCAATCTCTACTCTTCTACTCGTCCCGCTGTGCATGAATAGTTACCATGCTGTCATATACATATCAGCTGCTATCAATCAGGATAGGTATAGTAGGTTGGTAGATAGAGGCATCGATATGGGCTGAATAATAAGCATAGGCTAAGTGATGTGCTAGTGGATTGAATAACGAGGATGATAATAATAATAAGAGGAATGTACTTTACGTTCGCGATATAGGCAATGTAAATAATAAAGTATAATAATAATGGAGAATAATAATAAGGAAGAAGTGAATCAATAATAATAATAATAATAATAATAATAATAATAATAATAATAATAATAATAATAATAATAATAATAATAATAATAATAATAGTAATAATATAATAATATAATAAGTAATATATATAATAATAATAATAATAATAATAATATATAATAATAATAATAATAATAATAATAATAAGAATAATAAGATAATAATAATAATAATAATATAGACTTTGTGTCTATTGATTGTTTCAGGGTGAATATCTACAAATTGACCTTGGTCTAGTCAGACGCATTAGTCATATTGCACTGCAGGGAAGACCCAAATCTAAAGACTTTATCAAAACATTTTATGTAAGATGTAGTGATGGCAAAACCTTTATCACCTTTGGAGAAAAGAAGAATCAGCCTTATGTAGTGAGTACATTTTTTACATTCAATGTGGTAGCTAGTGTGCTGAACAGTGGTTCTATATTTACACGGGAACAAAGATCTACGGCATGTACGTTACTAACATTGGAGTTATGATTATTATTCAGTTGATGCAAAATTGTACAGTACCATATATATATAATAATCCAAATGGGGCATAACACTACTGGAAAATACCTGAAAAAATCAGGCTTAGAACGGGAATCGAACCCACGACCTTTGCGATACCGGTGCAATGCTCTCCCCAACTGAGCTATCCAAGCCACTGAGGGAAGGTCGTGGGTAAGTTCGTATAAATAGCGGACGTAGGCTCTGCCATCGTTGTACAGTACCGTTTCCCACTCATACATTTGACTCTTGTTTGTTTGTCACTGGATTGTAGTTGTTGTTGTTGTTGTTGTTGTTGTTGTTGTTGTTGATGATGATGATGATGTTGTTGATGATGATGACGATCAATTACAATACCAGGTAATAGTGATGATCTTTAATCTTTGGCAGGGCCGGGTGATCGTTGTATTTTTTATGTTAGAAATTGGCTATCCGTTATTTTTTAGGGGTTGGCCAAGCGAAATCCAATTATTTTAAAGAGCTGATATTTTTTAGGGTATAAAACTTGGAACAAGCGTATTCCGTCTTGAATAACGGTATCCCAGGGAGCGATCCGATGGTATTTTTTGAGGTGATTTTAGCCGTGACTGAGGTATATTTTAGGGTGGGAAATGATTCACGGTTTGGTATTTTTTAGGGTATTTTCGAGATTATCCACCCTGCCCTTTTTACCTCCCGGTGATACAATGCACTCTAAAACCCCGATATAGAGCTGCACGGTCTTTTGTACTGAATAGCTCACTTATTGACTGACTGTTTCAGGTTTTCAAAGGTAGTGCCAATGCTGACGATGTACGCAATATAATGTTGGGCGAGACAGTGAGTGGACGATTCCTCAGGATCTACCCAATAGATTGGAGTAACAATATTTGTTTGAGAACTGAAATCTATGGTTGTGAAGGCCAAGGTAAGGCAAGGCGTGTAAGATTTTTTTTTACGTGATTGTATATACATATATCATTAATCATGTCCATAATGCTATTTCATTGTAATTATATGTGTGGACTGTCTTACTTTGACAGCTTCGTCAGTAAAGTGTGGACTTGGATGGGAAGAAGGACCAGACAACACTTGTTATCAGTTTAACACGAATCTACTAAAGATGTGGGCAGGTAGGCTACCACCATTATCCAATATATAGTGCCATTGGTTGATTATCTTCATTATCAACATATCTCTTTTTTATTTTTCCCATTTTCTCTTTCATTTTCTATCTTCTTGTGTTCAGACGCTCGTGCATCGTGCACAAGTCAAGGTGGTGACCTGCTGAGTATTGTGACGAACAATGAGAGGATCTACATTGACAACAGAATGAAGTCTTTAGCCAACTCAGTCAACTCTTTTTGGATTGGACTCAACGACAGGGAGTCAAATCGATTATTTCAATGGAGCGATCAAAGGCCATATTTGATAACTCGATGGGACGCAGGATATCCTATCGATACCAACAGTACGACTATACTTTGATACTATCTAATGCATGTACCTTTTGCTATAAGCTGTTGTTGTTCAGAATCATATATATGCAAACGCATACAGCCGTTTCAATTAACGTTGTCGCTAAAAGCGTAAGTGACAAGACCGAGGGAGCATGGGTAATTTTGATTGTTTGTTTGTTTTCTGCCAAAAAAGAAGGTATATTTATACTAATTTCATTGTCAACGAACATTAGTAGTGTTAGTAGAGGCATCACAAGTCATCATCGTTGTAACAAAAGGTACTTCATCACCAACGAACATTAGTAGTGTTAGTAGAGGCATCACAAGTCACCATCGTTGTGACAAAAGGTACTTCATCACCAACGAACAATAGTATTGTTAGTAGATGCATCACAAGTCATCATCGTTGTAACAAAAGGTACTTCATCACCAACGAACATTAGTAGTGTTAGTAGAGGCATCACAAGTCACCATCGTTGTGACAAAAGGTACTTCATCACCAACGAACATTAGTAGTGTTAGTAGAGGCATCACAAGTCACCATCGTTGTGACAAAAGGTACTTCATCACCAACGAACATTAGTAGTGTTAGCAGAGACATCACAAGTCACCATCGTTGTAACAAAAGGTACTTCATCACTAAACGAACATTAGTAGTGTTAGCAGAGGCATCACAAGTCAACATCGTTGTGACAAAAAGTACTTCATCACCAACGAACATTAGTAGTGTTAGCAGAGACATCACAAGTCACCATCGTTGTGACAAAAGGTACTTCATCACCAACGAACATTAGTAGTGTTAGCAGAGGCATCACAAGTCAACATCGTTGTGACAAAAAAGTACTTCATCACCAACGAACATTAGTAGTGTTAGCAGAGACATCACAAGTCACCATCGTTGTAACAAAAGGTACTTCATCACCAACGAACATTAGTAGTGTTAGCAGAGACATCACTAGTCACCATCGTTGTGACAAAAGGTACTTCATCACCAACGAACATTAGTAGTGTTAGCAGAGACATCACAAGTCACCATCGTTGTGACAAAAGGTACTTCATCACTAAACGAACATTAGTAGTGTTAGCAGAGGCATCACAAGTCAACATCGTTGTGACAAAAGGTACTTCATCACCAACGAACATTAGTAGTGTTAGTAGAGACATCACAAGTCATCATCGTTGTAACAAAAAGTACTTAGTAAATCTTTTCAACATCGTTACCCATGCTTCCTTTCGGTCTTTTCGCGTATACAGCTGTATGCGATGAACTCTGAATTAAGACATTTTTCATCTATAGATTCCAAGTCTTGCGTTGAGTTACTCCCTAGCCGCTTGGCGTGGAGAGATATTGGCTGTGGACAGTACAAGCCTTACATTTGTAAATTCCAGTTACAAGGTACTTGTCAGTATGCGCTGTGTTGTCCTACACACCGGTAGTAGATGGAATGTTATCCATCATAAAATCAGAACAAGAACAGATTCTTGTGGATCCTACGAACCAATGAAAATATCACATGCTTCTCAACGATACAATACAATTCAGGAAATAAAATAGGTTTACATGGTTTGCTCGCTTCATGTACTGAATGATATTATATATTCTTTTACTTTCCATTTTCACAGCGTCCGTTGTTAAACCCAAATACTCCAGGACTGCAAGTAAGTGCATTGTTTGTCTGTAGAAACCTTAATGACATTACTAAACGTTTTTATCGCTTCAGATTGGATCAGTACAACTGACTTCTATTGGCCCCTCGATGCACTACTGGGTGACCAGGTGCTGGGCACGTCTTCAGCACAAATCAAAGGAAACATAACCGTGTCAAGCTTGCTACAGAATAACAAGAATGTCCTACGATTCGCTGGTTATAATGCCTTTATACCAGTTGGAGACTTCCCGCACCAGTGCATAAGCGACGCAGAAGCTTGTACGTATGGATTCACTATCTCGTTGATTGTCAAATTCAACTCAGATGCAGCTGGCTGGAATTCCAAGACGTTTCTGGTGGATTCGATCAATGATGATACCTTTTCTACATCAAGAGGTTTCGCGATATATCTTGAAAATGGTCGGTTATACGTCGTGGTGTTGACAAGGGAAAAGAAATGGTATCTTGGTACTTACCTGCGTGTAGGAATCTGGCAACATATTGTTTGTAACGTGGACGAATCTTGCCCTTAGGTTGAACATTAACCGTATGAATAGGTGGGTAGTAGATTGAGCAGCAGTGTATTTTAAATCTCTACATAATCCGATATACATTGTATAGCTTATTACTTGTAAATTGGCTTGAAAAGGCCTATTGGGGAGTGTCCAATAAAATGTATGTATGTATTGTACACGCAGTTTATCTCGTCCTGGTCACTCGCTGTCAGTGCCATATCACGTGGCGGTGAACATATCTTGATTGCAGGGTGTGATCACCTACGTGTAAAATCTTTTGGGTTCAGATCGAAAATTGCTACTGTGGATATAGCATGGGATTGAACGGTGCTGTTTCACATACTGATAGATAGATAACTTATTGGTCAAAAAGCATTGACTGTCATTGTGTAATTATAAAAATGTACAACGGCAATAGTGTATCTGTTTGTGTGCTTGACTACCAATAACTCTTGGTATCTTCTTTGTTGCCCAGTGCCTCTAGCATCTATGGCTCTTTCCTGAGACCCATCCACAATATCAACAATCCTAGCCTAACTATTGGAAGCAGATCTACACAGCAAGTCAAAGGAAGCTATTACATGCGATCACTGGCTGTGTGGTATCGAAAGTTAAGTTCTGCAGAGATTGTGGACATCTACAATGCAGGTACAAACAGTGTGCACATGTTTTCATACAAGTATCAGCTAACATGGCTGTGTTCCTTCTCGCTTCTCGTCTTGTTGCTTCCATATCTCATCTTCTACCTCGTTGTCTTCCTACACTCCGTCCACCTGTAGTTGCTTATCGTCTTTTTCATTAATTTTTCTACTCTATAATCCTTCTGGTCTCAAAATGGTGTGTTGTTGTTGTTTCGTTTCAGAGTTTGGTAATTGTAAGCTTGGGTGGAAAGAGTTTGGTCAATATTGCTATCAATTTAATTACGACAAGAAAAATTGGCAAGCAGCGCGCCTGCAGTGTCAACAACGAGGTGGAGAACTGGTCAGCATTAATTCACCAGTAGAGCAGGCGCATGTCAGCCTCGAAGCTGGAGAATACGGCCTTGCGACATACGCTTGGATTGGTGTGTATAAATAAGCATTAGTCAGTTTATGAAAAACTTAAATGTAGTATCATTCCTAGAGTGCAGACATACAACCTTGTTATTTAACTCTAAGCTGGGCACCCTCTGTATCAGCTCTTGCACGTCCAGCTTGTCATACGTAAGAGAATTTACAAAGGTGCCTGGTCCATGGTAGAGATCACATATACTGAAACATTGCGAGCTTAGGCAGCGCGCGAGGGTGGATACACGTGCGATAAATGTTCTATTTTGGGCTGTTCATCGCCTGTACGCATGGCGCGCGTTCGATGTGATAAAGTTACATCACCTGTGAAATCAAACATGCCCGAGTAGCCGCGGTTTTAGGTGTGTTGTCCTTTGACATCCAATATTTCTTTACAGGCTTCCATGACAAGTCCATTGAGAGTGCATGGGAGTGGTCTGATGGGACAACCCCTCGCTTCAGTAACTGGTACAACGCTCAACCCGATAACTGGGTCGATCAGGAGGATTGTGGTCATACTTATTCGCAGTGGTGGGCGTTAGGAAGATGGAATGACATCACGTG
The DNA here is from genome assembly GCA_033675265.1 of Actinostola sp. cb2023. Lineage (NCBI taxonomy): Eukaryota > Metazoa > Cnidaria > Anthozoa > Actiniaria > Actinostolidae > Actinostola > Actinostola sp. cb2023. Next base: position 4,514 of record JAUJYZ010000758.1, on the reverse strand, counting down.
TAACAGTGCACTGTCTTATATCTGTAAAAGCAAAAAAGCCTAGGTAATAACATTTCAGCTCAACGGAAATGTTTCCTGTTGCAGAACATGTCTTTCTGTAATGTTGTAATTATTGTGCTTGAACTGTAGCTTTTAGGCAAACTTGCATGTGTTAGAGAAGCTCATTTCGTGAACAACATGTGCTAATTGTCCGATGAGATGATGGAATAAGCCTGGGTTACACTAGTTTTCCATTTCTTGTGCTTGCGACTGTCATGCGTCGACTGTCACATTGCGTCGGACCCGGTTTTACATGACACAAGTTCTTATGCTTGCGTCGGACCCGTTTTTTTACATGACACAAGTTCTTATGCTTGCGTCGGATCCGATTTTACATGACACAAGTTCTTATGCTTGCGTTGGACCTGTTTTGACATGACACAAGTTCTTATGCTTGCGTCGGACCCGTTTTTTGCGTCACATGACACAAGTTCTTATGCTTGCGTTGGACCCGTTTTACATGACATGACACAAGTTCTTATGCTTGTGTCGTCGGACCCGGTTTTACATGACACAAGTTCTTATGCTTGCGTCGGACCCGTTTTTACATGACACAAGTTCTTATGCTTGCGTCAGACCCGGTTTTACATGACACAAGTTCTTATGCTTGTGTCGGACCCCGGTTTTACATGACACAAGTTCTTATGCTTGCGTCGGACCCGGTTTTACATGACCCGGTTTTACATGACATAAGTTCTTATGCTTGCGTTGGTAGTATAAACCAAGCTTTAGTAAGATGATAAATTGATGGGTGGTGTTTATATATTGATCCTACCAATGATCATCCAAGGAGGCTTTTAGTGATTTTAATCCCTAAGTATTCACTACATATTGTACCTACCTATCACAATAAAATCCTGTTATTTCTTTCAGCTAGCGGGGTGTCACCAACCACAGGTAACCTGTTTTATTATGATACCTCGTTATTATACACTGACAACGAGTTTGATTATTATTATTATTATTATTATTTATTTATTTATTTATATTTATTTTTTATTATCAGTTTTTTTAGTTTAGTTAATATTAGACAACATTTCTTTGATCTTACAGGACCTAAGGTCAAAACCATTTGCGAGTTCACTACAGGATTCATTAGCTGTCCCACCCATACTGTCTTGTCCGTCACATCAGCTAAGTATGGTCGGACATCTTCCTCGATTTGCGGTCAGATCAGTGTTACGAACTGTATTGTTGATGTTGCGTCTAAAGTACAAAGCATGTGCAATGGTAAAAGTTATTGCACCTTACGACCTACTAACGCTCTCTTTGGCAATGACCCTTGTCCTACCGTGTCCAAGTACTTGCAAGTGAACTTCGTTTGTAAGAAAGGTATAGTATGACATGATATCATTTGCAATATTATACAAGAACGATGGTATTCTTTATCAGTAATGCTGCACGGACTAAACACATAAAACCACTCTATTATTATTGCTACTTCCCCTTGTAATTCTGCAATTAATGTATTCATTTTTAATAATAGTAATAATTTGATCAACAGGCACAGTTGCTACTCCAGGCTGTCCTACAGGCTGGCAAAGATCACCCGATGGTAACGTTTGCTATGGTCTCATGTTGGACAAGAAGAATTGGTTTGATGCACGTGCCTCGTGCAAGAAGTATGGTGCTGAGTTAGTCAGTATTCACTCAGGGTAAGAACTCTAGTCACATAGAAATTCTCTATTGTAAATGGATTTGATTAACCGACATCTTGTTCAATGTTCAGATGGGAAAGTTCGTTAGTGACCAGCTTATTGGTGACGTCATGGGATGCTGGTGACGTATGGATTGGACTTACAGACCAAGGTAAACGTGGCGTATACCGCTGGTCTGATAGCAGCGCAGTCGACTTTACTCACTGGTTCAATGGAGAACCAAACGACAGGAACCCACAGGGTGGCTGTGCGCGGGCGACTATGACGATTGGTAGTAGAGATTGGATGTACTGGGTGGACGATGTCAGCAGTAGCAAACTGGCCTATGTGTGCAAAAAGTATAGAAACAATTTTGTTCCATCGATAAAGGCACCCACTACTACAATCCCATCAGGCCCCTGTCCCGTGGGTTGGATCGTTTATGGAGTTGGTTGCTATAAAGGTTTTTATGCAACAAAAAACCTGGACGTCTGCTCGTGATGCATGTCGGGGGTTCTCCAAGACCAACCTTGTCAGCATTCACGATGCATCAGAAAACACTTTTGTACAAACTTTAACGAACAGTACATTTGACGCTTGGATCGGACTCAACGATCGTGGAACCATTTCTGGTCATCTGTGGAGTGATCACAGTGCTGTTCAGTTCACCAACTGGGGCCCTGCACAACCTGACAGTCATTCTGGTCAGCAGCCTTGTGTAGTTCTGAAATCAACCGGTGGCTGGTACGATGTTGGCTGCTTTGCAACCAGGCCATATATTTGTAAAATGAGGAGGCCCTCTTCAGCAACAAGCCCTGGTCCTTCATCTATAACACCCATGCCGACTACCCAAGTTGCTGGTATTTGTGATCCTGGTTGGGTGTACTGGAACCAACTCTGCTATCACTTTTCTAACGAGTCATTGTCCAATCAACGCTCGTGGTTCGAGGCTCGGGGTTTGTGTAGAAAAGTACGAGGAGATCTTGTGAGTTTGAGGAACGCTGCTGAAAACCAGTTTGTGTTTAGCGAAGTCCAGAAGAGGTATCTGTTTGATGAAAACATTATCTGATAGAACCACCTACACCCCCTAGGTATCTAAATTATCTGATAGAACCACCTACACCCCCCTAAGTATCTAAATTATCTAATAGAACCACCTACACCCCCTAAGTATCTAAATTATACGATAGAACCACCTACACCCCCTAGGTATCTAAATTATCTGATAGAACCACCTACACCCCCTAAGTATCTAAATTATCTGATAGAACCACCTACACCCCCTAAGTATCTAAATTATCTGATAGAACCACCTACACCCCCTAAGTATCTAAATTATCTGATAGAACCACCTACACCCCCTAAGTATCTAAATTATCTGATAGAACCGCCTACACCCCCTAAGTATCTAAATTATCTGATAGAACCACCTACACCCCCTAAGTATCTAAATTATCTAATAGAACCACCTACACCCCCTAAGTATCTAAGTTATCTGATAGAACCACCTACACCCCCTAAGTATCTAAGTTATCTGATAGAACCACCTACACCCCCTAAGTATCTAAATTATCTGATAGAAGCACCTACACCCCCTAAGTATCTAAATTATCTGATAGAACCACCTACACCCCCTAAGTATCTAAATTATCTGATAGAACCACCTACACCCCCTAAGTATCTAAATTATCTAATAGAACCACCTACACCCCCTAAGTATCTAAATTATCTGATATAGAACCACCTACACCCCCTAAGTATCTAAATTATCTGATAGAACCACCTACACCCCCTAAGTATCTAAATTATCTGATAGAACCACCTACACCCCCCCTAAGTATCTAAGTTATCTGATAGAACCACCTACACCCCCTAAGTATCTAAGAACCACCTATCTGATAGAACCACCTACACCCCCTAAGTATCTAAATTATCTGATAGAACCACCTACACCCCCTAAGTATCTAAGTTATCTGATAGAACCACCTACACCCCCTAAGTATCTAAATTATCTGATAGAACCACCTACACCCCCTAAGTATCTAAATTATCTGATAGAACCACCTACACCCCCTAAGTATCTAAATATCTGATCTACACCCCCTAAGTATCTAGAAGAACCACCTACACCCCCTAAGTATCTAAATTATCTGATATAGAACCACCTACAAATTAATCCCCCCCTAAGTATCTAAATTATCTGATAGAACCACCTACACCCCCTAAGTATCTAAGTTATCTGATAGAACCACCTACACCCCCTAAGTATCTAAGTTATCTACATAGATACCCCCTACACCCCCTAAGTATCTAAATTATCTGATAGTACCCCCCTACCTATCTAAATTATCTTGATAGGACCACCCTACACCCCCTAAGTATCTAAATTATCTGATAGAACCACCTACACCCCCTAAGTATCTAAATTATCTGATAGAACCACCTACACCCCTAAGTATCTAAGATTATCTGATAGAACCACCTACACCCCCCCCTAAAGTATCTAAATTAATCTGATAGAACCACCTACTCATAGAACCACCTAACCCCCTAAGTATCTTAAATTATCTGATAGAACCACCTACACCCCCTAAGTATCTAAATTATCTAATCGCACCACTACACGCCACTAAGTATCTAAATTATCTGATGAATCCACCTACACACACCTACAACCCCCTAAGTATCTCAATTAGCTGATAGAACCACCTACAACCCCCCTAAGTAGCTCAGTTCTCTTATAGAACACACCTCACCCCCTAAGTATCTAAATTATCTGATAGAAGCCACCTACACCCCCTATTATCTAAATTATGCTGATAGAACCACCTACACCCC